>JAPEVW010000022.1:5432875-5775375 GCA_027921565.1 Artemia sinica | reverse complement strand
AAAAAACTTAAAAACAGTCTCAATCGATTGAAAATTAGAAGGGCTAGTACCCTTTTTCACAGTCGAAAGTTATTGGAGGGCAACTAACCCCCCCCCCCCCCGCCCATCATTCCCCAAAACACATCTAATGAAAATTTTAAAATAGCCATTTTGGTCAGCGTAGTTTGATTTCCTGATAGAAAATATATTTTAAGGAGGACAGTCCCCCAAAACCCTCAGGGCAAGGGTTATAAGTAATACCCTGGGGGCATATAGGGTTTTTATAGAAGACGTTGTCGTAGAAACTTCAGAAAAGGCTCATTCGATTGGAATTCAAAGGGCTAGTGCCTTTTTTAATAGTCAAAAGTGATTGGGGGGGGGGGGGAACTAGCCCCCCCCCCCCCACGCCCATCTTTCCCCCAAAAACATCCAATCAAAACTTTGAGATAACTGTTTTTTTCAGCGTAGTTGATTTCCAGATAGAAAATTATGTTTTTTAGGAGGATACTCCCCCACAGCCCTCAGGGCAGAAGTTTTAAGTTATGCCCTGGGGGCATATAAGGTTTTTATAGAAGGCGTTGCCGTAGAAACTTCAAAAAAGCTCATTCGATTGGAAATTCAAAGGGATAGTGCCCTTTTAATCCTCGAAAGGTAAAAAGGTTAAAAAGGTAAAGGTTACTCGAGGTAAAAAAGCCCCTCCCTCTCCTCCCACGCCCGTCGTTTTTTCCCCCATTCCCCCAAACACATCCAATAAAAATTTTGAGATAGCCATTTTTTTCAGCGTAGTTTATTTCTGGATAGAAAATATGTTTTTGAGGAGGACACTCCCCCACAACCCTCAGGGCAAGGGTTATAAGTTATGCCTGGAGGCATATAAGGTTTTTTATTGAAATCTTTGTCGTAGAAACTTGAAAAAGGGCTCATTCAAAATTCAAAGGGATAGTACCCTTTTTAATAGTCGAAAGTGACTAGTGATAATTTTTTGTTGTTGTTTAGACCAGTGCACTTCGTATCGAAGGATTGTCGTGTAAACTTCGAAAAGAGCTCATTCGATTGAAAATAAAAAGGACCGATGCCTTTTTAACAGTCGAAAGGGATTGGAGGGCAACAAATCCCAATTCCACTCCCATCCTTCCACTTCCACCCTCCCATTTGCCCGTTATGTTTAGAAACTAAATGTTGCCTTAAGATTAAAACAAAATGCACTGTGATAATGCTAATTACCAATAAGGCATCTCCGCAGTATCCCAAGAACGACTGAGGGTATTATGTTCAACCTTTCGGGGCTACTTTTGCTCTTAAAATTTAACAAAATCAAAATAGCGTAAGTTTATCTAAGCTATCAAAGAAAGTGAAAAGATTTTTTGCGAATGGTATCATGTTTTCCAATTCAGGTCAACTAAGGAGGTATGAAACTAAATTAAACAGTACTATTTGTGTCCAGATTTATAAAAGGGTTTATGTTGTTAAAAATTGCTTAAAAAATTTTCTCCAGCATATAAAAAGCAGGCAAAACTACAAGTCTTAAAAAACGAAAAGATTTAAAATGTTATTTTCTTTTTCCCTGAAAAGACTATGTCAATATAAAACGAACAGAAATTAGTTTAAAAAACTTTTTTCTCAAAATAAGTTTTTCAAAGAAAAAGTAAAGAGCTCGATTAAACAAAAATTGAGTAAAAATAAAATCAAATAATCTACGAAGCGTGAAACTATCACGAATAGTATAGATAAATAAATGAAACCCAAAACGAACAGAAATTACAATAAATAACCGAGTCAACTCAAAACGAGCAGAAATTAACATAAGTAGAGAGCTATCTTAAAGTCGTGACCCTACACCATATATGGGCATAGAGTCCCTAGAGAGATGGTTTTTCTCACTGAAAATGAAAAAAAACAGGATTTTTTTTCACTTAAAAAACATGATTTTTTTTCACATTGATGGATGTTTTCATGAATGGTTATGAGTGTTAGTCAATTTATTTGTTGTTTTTCAAGGATGTCAACAGTAATTTATGTCTGTTTTATGGTTTTTGTCAGTGAGAATGAAAAAACAAGATTTTTCTCACATTGATTTATGTTTCATGATGGTTATTCGAGTGTTGGTCAATTTATTTGTTGTTTTTTCATGGATGTCAACAGAAATTTATGGATGTTTTATGGTTTTTGTCAGTGAGAATGAAAAAAAAGGATTTTTCTCACTTTGATGTATGTCAAAGGAGAATTGTCTCCGGGCGAAGTTTATTAATGTCTTTGGAGTTCGCCCAGGAGAATTGTTTCCGGGCGAAGTTATTAATGTCTTTGGTGTTCGTCCAGGAGAATTGTTTCTGGTGAAGTTTTTTAATGTCTGAGCGGTGATGTCAAGGTTGATTGATTTGTCACGAAAAGGGAATTAATTTGTTGTTTCTAAGGGGAATTATTGATTCACGAAAGGGGAATTAATTTGTTGTTTCTAAGGGAATTATTGATTCAAGAAAGGGGAATTAATTTGTTGTTTCTAAGGGGAATTATTGATTAACGAAAGGGGAATTAATTTGTTGTTTCTAAGGGGAATTATTGATTCAAGAAAGGGGAATTATTTCGGAGAAACAGTTAGAGACATTTTAAAAGATGATTTTAGAAGAAGTTTTAGAAGAGGATTTGAGGGTGAAACTCTGGGGTCGTCATAATACACAAGTTTGTATTTGAACAGTGTTGTGAGGTCCTCTACCCCAGCCTTAAAGGGACCCGATCCCCCTACCCCAACCCGAAGGAACCCCCTGGCCCCCAAAGGCTCCCGTGCCCCCCGCACCCCAAAGCCCCACCGAGGCCTTCCATTCCCCCTTGATTATCGAATTTTTTTTAAGTTTTTTTCGGACTGAATTTCTTAGACTTAGAAATTACCAACATTTTTCAGGTTTTTTTTCTTTAACCCATTGGCATAGAGTTTTAGCCTAGAGTCTTAGCTTAGTTTTATTTAGAGCTGAAGTTTACTTTAGTTTTAGTTAAGAGTTTAGAGTTTTAGCTTAGAATCTTAGCTTAGAGTTTTTGTTAGAGTTATAGTTTAGTTTAGTTTTAGTTAATGAGTTTTGAGTTTTTTAGCTTAAGTCTTAGCTTAGAGTTTTTGTTAGAGTTCTAGTTTAGTTTAGTTTTAGTTAAGAGTTTTAGCTTAGAGTCTTAGCTAAGAGTTTAGTTAGAGCTGAAGTTTAGTTTAGCTTTAGTTAAAAGTTTAGAGTTTTACCTTAGAGTCTTAGATTAGAGTTTTTTAGTTAGAGTTGAAGTTTACTTTAGTTTTAGTTTAAAAGTTTAGAGTTTTAGCTTAGAGTCTTAGCTTAGAGTTTTTTGTTAGAGTTCTTAGTTTATTTAGTAATAGTTAAGAGTTTAGTTTTTAGCCTAGAGTCTTAGCTTAGAGTTTTTGTTGAAATTCTAGTTTAGTTTAGTTTTAGTTAAGATTTAGAGTTCTAGCTTAGAGTCCTAGCTTAGAGTTTTTAGTTAGAGTTGAAGTTTAGTTTAGTTATAGTTAAGAGTTTAGAGTTTTAGCTTAGAGTCTTAGCTTAGATTTTTAGTTAGAGTTGAAGTTTAGTTTAGTTATAGTTGAGAATTTAGAGTTTAGCTCAAGAGTCATAGCTTAGAGTTCTTGTTAGGGTTCTAGTTTAGTTTAGTTTTAGCTAAGAGTTTATAGTATTTAGCTTAGAGTCTTAGCTTAGAGTTTTTTTTTTATAAGGTCTAGTTTAGTTTTAGTTAAGAGTCTAGAGTTTTACCTTAGAGTCTTAGCTTAGAGTTTTTTTGTTTGAGTTGAAGTTTAGTTTAGTTATAGTTAAGAGTTTAGAGTTTTAGCTTAGATTCTTAGCTTAGAGTTTTTTGTTATAGTTCTAGTTTAGTTTAGTTATAGGTAAGAGTTTTGAAGTTTTACCTTAGAGACTTAGCTTAGAGTTTTAGTTTGGTTTAGTTTTAGTTAAAAGTTTAGAATTTTTTTTAGCTTAGAGTCTTAGCTTAGAGTTTTTTTTTAGAGTTCTTGTTTAGTTTAGTTTTAGTTAAGAGTTTAGAGTTTTTTAGCTTAGAGTCTTAGCTTAGAGTTTTTATTTAGAGTTCTAGTTTTAGTTATTTATAGTTAAGAATTTAGAGTTTTTAGCTTAGAGTCATAGCTTAGAGTTTTACTTAAAGTTTTGTTTTTTTTTTTACTCCAGTCAAAAATTGTCTTTTTTCAAATTTGCTTTGTGTGATTTTATGTATAGAAATTTGGTGCACTAAGCTACATCAAATTGGGCAAGGGACTTAACCTTGGGGGCATACCTCACAAAAAGAGAGGTTGGGCAGAGATTTGTCCTAAAATTGATCCAAAGGAAATTAAATATTAAAGCTTCAAAATATCCCTTTTTAGGTTTTCAACCCCCCTTTTTCTCCTCTTATAGCTACTAGTAAAACTAGGAGATTATCTTTTAAGAACTAGTGAGAAACGCCTCTCTTAGAACAACCAGCACCACTCCCAATGAACCTAAGCATGTGAAAATCTACATAATTTGCACCTAAGATTATACTCTTTTAGGATTAATCCTCCTCTTTCCTAAAGGCTTTGGCTGTATGTGTCTTTCCATACATGTATTTGTGCCCCATAGAGACCAAGAGGAAAAATTTTTGAAAATATAACGCTAATCGTTGAATGAAACTGAAACATCATTCACTTTTTCTTCACAAAAATCGGTCCATGAATATCAAGATTTTAATTGTATCATTAGACAAGATGAGATTCTATGCAAAAATGATTATCCCTGACTATATGTAACTGGATTGACTTTTCTCTCTCGTAAAACAGTAAAACGTTAATAAAAAATTCGAAGGTTTAAGAAGAATTATATAAATAGCAAAATAGTCCAGTAAAGATTAAAAAAGCACATAGTCTTATATATCATAAAATGACAATGCGCAGTGAGTGAAATTTTATGATGTTTTGGTAGCACAAAAGTTGCTGATAAATTTAAGATTTCACTAAACAAAATTTTCTAATGAAATTTTAATATCCAAGAATATGTGAGTGTTGTGACTTCTTAGTTTCAGCTCGTTTCAAGATAAATCACAATTCATATATAAAATGCGAAAGTTTTAATGTTGAACCGAGAAGAGGCAGTAAAAAGCAAACCAAAGCCCAAAGCCCAAACCAATTTATAAGTAGTAGGCTAAATATGTCACTCAGTTATATATTTCTGTATATAACTTATATAGGCCTAGTCTGTGAGTTACTCATATTTATAAGTAGTAGGTTAAATGTGTCACTGAGTTATATATTTCTGTATATAACTTATATAGGCCTAGTCAGTGAGTTATGTATATTTAATAAGTAGTAGGTTAAATATGTCACTGAGTTATTGCCTTTGCAAAACAAAAGTGATCCGTTTATCTGGCCTCCCCCAGGCCATTCAGAGCATGTCCCCAGGTGGCGATAGGGGAACACTCTACATATATTGTAGGGTACCTCCATAGAGGCATGGACCAAGGGGGGACCTTGTCCCTGGGGGTCCATAATAGAATCTGGGGCACCCTTGCCCGGGGTCATAAATACAGGCGGAGGAGGAAGAAGACCCCTCAAATGTACACTCAAAAGAGCCTACTGGTTTATCCACAAGTTCCATGAGTTGCAAACCTTCTCCCACAATGGGTTAAATTGCATGGTGATGCAGAACACCATCACGGAGGATCCTCTATAGAAGGACAACTGTGGCAGGGCGTAAGATCCAGATCTATGGACAACAGCCTCTGCAAAGGACTGCCTTGACCTTTTCGGGGTACCTGCAAGACTGGGGACCTTGCGGTCAACTCTATTCCAACTTGAGGAGTGGCGCCCCTCGAGGAATTATAGCCTAGTAAACGACACAGCATTCGCACGGGATTCTGACTAATGGATAATTCTTCTGGGATTGGTATGTTTTGATGGGAGTCTTTGGGCTGAAAAACCTCTTCCAAGCTAATTTATCTATTACGGGTTTGCCTCCCCGTAGTAGTATAATATTTGTAGGCATGAATATATAATGAGTTGGAGGAAATAGGCTTGAGATTGTCTGAGCAGGATTTCGACTCTTGTTGATAGGAGAGCATCGCCAAGCGCTGAAAAACCATGTTTGACCAAGATGGGCCCAGGATTGCACGAAGCCTCCATTCATGGAGGTCCCAGGGACTTCTTGCTGTCCGGTTCTAAGCCGGCTTAAGCACTTCGGTGTAGACTTGAGAAGATATGTGATCCCGTCCTGCACTGGTATCCGGGATCATTGCTTTTCCTGAGGCGAAAAAAATTTCAATGATTTAAAGAACATGAAAATTGGGAACTTGGAATGTTACGACATTAAAAAATGACTATCGTATCAACATTTTGACTGACGAATTCAGACGATTCGAACTGGATTTATTAGGAGTTTCTGAAACTCATATCCCAGGGGTAGGAAGCATGAATTAGGTGATATAGAATTTGTTTACTCAGGCAGGAAGGACGGGTTACATAGACAGGGAGTAGGGCTCATGATGAATAAGGAAGCTGCTAAGTCTTGTTTAGGCTGGGAAGGTATTAATAATAGAATACTAATTGCTCATTTTATGACTAGAAAGTTCAAGGTATCAGTTATAGTAGTATACGCCCCTGTAGAACCGACTGATGGAGATACTAGTGACTCAGATTAATTTTACTTACAGTTACAGGAGCAAATAAACAAGGTCCCAGGTAGAAATATGATGTTATTGCTGGAGATTTTAACACCCAGGTTTGGTAGAAATAAGGATAGATGGTATCCCAGCTTAGGTAAATTTGGTGTAGGAAAAGAAAACAATAATGGATACAGACTTTTGGAATTTTGTAGGTATAACAATCTAGTTATAACCAATACGATGTTTGGTCATAAAATGGCTCATAAGCTAACATGGTATTCACGTGATGGTAAGACAGCAAACCTTAATTGATTATGTTATAGTAAACCGAAGACTGGCAGGATCAATACAAGATACTAGGGTATATAGGAGTGCTGTTATTGATGTTAAAAGTAAAGATCACCATCTAGTAGTGTCAAGGATTAACTTAAAATTTGAAATATCGGAAGGGTAATTACCTCCCGGGAAGTTTTGATGTTAGTAGACTCCAGGATGAGAATTTGAGAGAAACTTTCCAGGAACAGTGAACACTAAACTTGGGAGTTTTAAAATTGATAATGTGGAAGATGGTTGGAATAATTTTAGAAAATAATTTGTGAAGTTGCTGAAGGTGTATTAGGGAAGAAAGCTAGAACTGCAGCTAAGATATTAGTGAAAAAGCTTTATGTTTAATAAAAGGAGAAAGGACTTGTACAACAATTATCTGAGTGATAGATCACATGAAAACAAAAGAAATGTAAAGAAAGTCGAGAAAGCATTGAAATGTGAACTAAGGAGGTGTGAAGTGGAGGCTATGGATAAAATTGCCGAGGATTTAGAAGATGCAGCTAGACGGCATAATAGTAAAATATTGTACTGGCACGTTAACAAATTGAGAGGTAGTAGTCAATCCGGACTTGTCCAGTTAAAGATAGGAATGGGGTGGCAATTAGCGATAAGGAAAAAGCTAAAGCGAGATGGGCCGAACATTTTGAGAATTTTGCTTAACCGAGATAGAGTTTGCAGGAAACAATATAGAGGAAAATGAAAAAGTTTGTGATACCTTGGATGTGAAGGAATGGGATTTGTTTTGTGAGGAGGAATTAGAAACAGTACTAAAAGGATTAAAGAATAATAAGGCTCCAGGTGCTGATAGGGTAGTAAATGAGTTTCTTAAATATGGTGGCTCTGAGGTTAGAAATAAGTTATTGAAGATTATGAATATGATTTTTGAAAAAGGGAAGTACCTAACGATTTTAGGAAAAACCTTAATTAAGCCACTTTATAAGAAAGGTGATAAAGTGAGTGTAGTAATATATCGAGGCATTAGTCTGGTCTCTCTAGTAGCAAATTGCTTAGTAATATGATACTTTTTAGACTGAGAATGCCGTAGACAAAGTTTTAAGAGAAGAGCAGTGATGTTTTAGAAAAGATAGAGGATGTGTTTACCAAATTTTCACTCTTAGGTTAATAATTGAGAGGTGCCTAAGTTTTCAAACACCTTTAGTCCTCAGTTTTTTATAGATTATGAGCAAGCGTTTTCGATTCTGTTGATAGAGGAACTTTAGTAAAGGTTTTTATCCTTGTATGGTATACCAGACAAATACATTAAAGTGATTAGTGCTATGTACGAGAATAACACTGCTGCGGTTAAGGTAGGAAATGAGGTTAGCAGCTGGTTTTGTATTAAATCAGGAGTTAAGCAGTGGTTTTGTATTAAATCAGGAAAGGGTTTGTGTTTCTATACCCCCGCTTTATATGGATTATTTTGATGGACTTTGTTTTAAGGAGCACAGGAAAGGCAATGGGAGACCACGGAATCAAATGGGGAGGAAAAAGTCTCCTGGACTTGGATTATGCTGATGATTTATGCATCCTAGATGAAAGTGTGAGCAAAATGAATGAAGTTTTAGAGATTTTGCGAGTTTCAGGGTGCTAGTATTGGTTTGAAAATTAATGTTAGGAAGACTAAGTCACTAAGGCTAGGAATAAGTGAAATGAAAAGGTGACGTTTGGGTAATGAAAAGATTGATCAGGTGGGCAGTTTTCACTTACCTTGGTAGTATTATTAGTAAAGATGGTGGGAGCAGTGAAGATGTTAAAAAATAGAATAGCCAAGGCTCAGGGTGTTTTTTTCACAATAAAAAAAGTCTGGAAGAATAGGTAGATAAGTCTGCAAACCAAGATTAGAATCTTAGAAGCTACAGTGATGACAGTGGTCAAATATGGCTCTGAAGCATGGACGCTCCGAAGAGCGGATGAAGATTTGCTAGATGTTTTCCAGAGAAATTGCTTAAGGATTGTTCTGGGTACCCGACTGACTGACCGTATTTCAAAAAATAGGCTATACGAAAAACGTGGTTCAATACCACTTTCTAGGTCTATAATGAAAGAAAGGTTGAGGTGGTTAGGGCATGTTGTGCGGATGAAGGATGAAAGATTGCCGAGATTGTTCTTTTCGGCCAACCATCTTGGGCTAAACGGAAAGCAGGTCGTCCCCGTCTGGGGTGGGAGGACGTCATAAAGAAAGATTTAAAGGAAATGGGAACTTCGTGGGCGGGTGTAAAAAGGGAGGCTTTGAATAGATTGGGGTGGAGGAGGAGTGTGCGTAGCTGTGTTGGCCTCAGGCGGCTTGGTGCTGCGATGAGTTGTTAGTAGTAGTAGTAGTAGTTGTAGTTTGGTTAAGTTTTAGTTAAGAGTTTCGAGTTTTAGCTTAGAGTCTTAGCTTAGAGTTTTTGTTAGAGTTCTAGTTTAGTTTTAGTTTTAGTTAAGAGTTTAGAGTTTTACCTCAGAGTCTTAGCTTAGAATTTAGTTAGAGTTGAAGTTTAGTTTTTAGTTACAGTTCAGAATTTAGAGCTTTAGCTTAGAGTCATAAGTTCTAGTTTAGTTTTAGTTTTAGTTACGAGTTTAGAATTTTAGCTTAGAGTCTTAGCTTAGAGTTTTTGTTAGAGTTGAAGTTTTAGTTTAGTAATAGTTAAGAGTTTTGAGTTTTTAGCTCAGAGTCTTAGCTTAGAGTTTTTGTTAGAGTTCTAGTTTAGTTTAGATTTAGTTAAGAGTTTTGGAGTTTTACCTTAGAGACTTAGCTTAGAGTTTTAGTTTAGTTTAGTTTTAGTTAAGAGTTTAGAATTTTACCTTAGAGTCTTAGCTTAGAGTTTTTGTTTGAGTTGAAGTTTAGTTTAGTTATAGTTAAGAGATTAGAGTTTTAGCTTAGATTCTTAGCTTAGAGTTTTGTTATAGTTTCTAGTTTAGTTTTTAGTTATTGGTAAGAGTTTGAAGTTTTACCTTAGTTTTTGTTATAGTTCTAGTTTTGTTAGTTTAGTTATAGGTAAGAGTTTGAAGTTTTACCTTAGAGACTTAGCTTAGAGTTTTAGTTTGGTTTTATTTTCAGTCAAAAGTTTAGTTTTTTAGCTTAGAGTCTTAGCTTAAAGTTTTTGTTAGAGTTCTAGTTTAGTTTAGTTTTAGTTAAGAGTTTAGAGTTTTTAGCTTAGTGTCTTAGCTTAGCGTTTTATTTAGAGTTCTAGTTAGTTTAGTTACAGTTAAGAATTTAGAGTTTTAGCTTAGAGTCATAGCTTAGAGTTTTACTTAAAGTTGTAGTTTGGTTAAGTTTTAGTTAAGAGTTTCGAGTTTTAGCTTAGAGTCTTAGCTTAGAGTTTTCGTTAGAGTTCTAGTTTAGTTTAGTTTTAGTTAAGAGTTTAGTGTTTTTACCTTAGAGTCTTAGCTTAGAGTTTTTGTTAGAGTTGAAGTTTAGTTTAGTTATAGTTAAGAGTTTAATGTTTTAGCTTAGATTCTTAGCTTAGAGTTTTTGTTTTAGTTCTAGTTTAGTTTAGTTATAGGTAAGAGTTTGAAGTTTTACCTTAGAGACTTAGCTTAGAGTTTTAGTTTGGTTTAGTTTTAGTTAAAAGTTTAGAGTTTTTTAGCTTAGAGTCTTAGCTAAGAGTTTTTGTTAGAGTTCTAGTTTAGTTTAGTTTTAGTTAAGAGTTTAGAGTTTTTAGCTTAGAGTCTTAGCTTAGCGTTTTATTTAGAGTTCTAGTTTAGTTTAGTTACAGTTAAGAATTTAGAGTTTTAGCTTAGAGTCATAGCTTAGAGTTTTACTTAAGTTGTAGTTTCGTTAAGTTTTAGTTAAAAGTTTCAAGTTTTTAGCTTAGAGTCTTAGCTTAGAGTTTTTGTTAGAGTTCTAGTTTAGTTTAGTTTTTTAGTTGAGAGTTTAGTGTTTTACCTTGGAGTCTTAGCTTAGAGTTTTGTTAGAGTTGAAGTTTATATAGTTATAAAGAGTTTAGAGTTTTAGCTTAGATTCTTAGCTTAGAGTTTTTGTTTTAGTTCTAGTTTAGTTTAGTTATAGGTAAAAGTTTGAAGTTTTACCTTAGAGAACTTAGCTTAGAGTTTTTAGTTTGGTTTAGTTTTAATTAAAAGTTTAGAATTTTTTTTTAGCTTAGAGTCTTAGCTTAGAGTTTTGTTAGAGTTCTAGTTTAGTTTAGTTTTTTAGTTAAGAGTTTGGTGTTTTACCCTGGAGTCATAGCTTAGAGTTTTAGTTAGAGTTCTAGTTTAGTTTAGTTTTTGTTAAGAGTTTAGAATTTTAGCTTAGAGTCTTAGCTTAGAGTTTTTTGTTGAAGTTTCTTGTTTAGTTTAGTTTTAGTTAAGACTTTAGAGTCTTAGCTTAGAGTTTTTGTTAGAGTTCTAGTTTAGTTTTGATGTAGTTATGAGTTTGGAATTTTACCTTAGAGACTTAGCTTAGAGGTTTTATTTTAGTTTAGTTTTAGTTAAGAGTTTTTTATAGCTTAGAGTCTTAGCTAAAAGTTTCTGTTAGAGTTCTAGTTTAGTTTAGTTTTAATTATGAGTTTAGAGTTTTAGCTTAGAGTCTTAGCTTAGAGTTTTATTTAGAGTTCTAGTTTAGTTTAGTTTTAGATAAGAGTTTAGAGTTTTACCATAGAGTCTTAGCTTAAAGTTTTTAGTTAGAGTTGAAGTTTAGTTTAGTTACAGTTAAGAATTTAGAGATTTAGCTTAGAGTCATAGCTTAGAGTTTTACTTAAAGTTGTAGTTTAGTTAAGTTTTAGTTAAGTGTTTCGAGTTTTAGCTTAGAGTCTTACCTTAGAGTTTTGTTAGAGTTCTAGCTTAGTTTAGTTTTAGTTAAAAGTTTAGAGTTTTACCTTAGAGTCTTAGCTTACAGTTTTAATTAGAGTTCTAAATTAGTTTAGTTACAGTTAAGAATTTAGAGTGTTAGCTTAGAATCATAGCTTAGAGTTTTAGTTAAAGTTATAGTTTAGTAAAGTTATAGTTAAGAGTTTAGAGTTTTATCTTAGAGTCATAGCTTAGAGTTTTAGTTAGAGTTCTAGTTCAGTTTAGTTTTAGTTAAGAGTTTAGAGTTTTAGCTTAGAGTCTTAGCTTATAGTTTGTGTTAGAGCTCTAGTTTAGTTTAGTTATAGTTAAGAGTTTCAAATTTTTAGCTTAGAGTCTTAGCTTAGAGTTTCTATTAGAGTTCTAGTTTAGTTTAGTTCTAGTTAAGAGTTTAGAGTTTTACCTTAGAGTCTTAGCTTATAGTTTGTGTTAGAGTTCTAGTTTTAGTTTAGTAATAGTTAAGAGTTTAGAGTTTTAGCTTAGAGTCTTAGCTTAGAGTTTTTTAGAGTTCTAGTTTAGTTTATAGTTTAGAGTTTGGTGTTTTACCTTAGAGACTTAGCTAAGAGTTTTAGTTTAGCTTAGTTTTAGTTAAAAGTCTAGAGTTTAGAGTTTTAGCCTAGAGTCCTATCTTAGAGTTTTTTTTAGAGTTCTAGTTTAGTTTAGTTTTAGTTAAGAGTTTAGAGTTTTTAGCTTAGAGTCTCAGTTTAGAGTTTTTTTGTTGAAGTTTTAGTTTAGTTTAGAGTTTTAGCTTAGACTTAGAGTTTTTTTATTAGAGTTCTAGTTTAGTTTAGTTTTAGTTAAGAGTTTAGAGTTTTAGCTTAGAGTCTTAGCTTACAGTTTTTGTTAGAGTTCTAGTTTAGTTTAGTTTTAGTTAAGAGTTTAGTGTTTTTTAGCTTAGAGTCTTAGTTTAGAGTTTTACTTAAAGTTATATTTTGGTTAAGTTTTAGTTAAGAGTTCCGAGTTTTAGCTGAGTCTTAGCTTAGAGTTTTTGTTGAATTTCTAGTTTAGTTTAGTTTTAGTTAAGAGTTAAGAGTTTTACCTTAGAGTCTTAGCTTAGAGTTTTTGTTAGAGTTCTAGTTTAGTTTAATTTTAGTTAAGAGTCTGATGTTTTACCTTTGAGTTTCAGTTAGTCCTAGTTTAGTTTACTTTTAGTTAAGAGTTTGGTGTTTTTACCTTGGAGTCTTAGCTTAAAGTTTTAGTTAGAATTCTAGTTTAGTTTAGTTTTAGTTAAGAGTTTAGAATTTAAGCTTAGAGTCTTAGCTTAGCTTAGAGTCTTAAACTCTTAACTAAAACTAAACTTAACTAAAACTCTAAGTTAAGACTCTAAGCTAAAAACTCTAAACTCTGAATTAAAACTAAACTAAACTAGAAAAACTCTAACAAAAACTTTTAGCTAAGACTCTAAGCTAAAAAACTCTAAACTCTTAACTAAAACTAAGTAAACTAGAACTCTAAGCTAAGTCTCTAAGGTAAAACTCCAAACTCTAACTATATCTAAACTAAACTAGAACTCTAACAAAAACTCTAAACTCTTAACTATTACTAAACTAAGCTTCAACTTTAACAAAAAACTCTAAGCTAAGACTCTAAGCTAAAACTTTTAACTCTTAACTAAAACTAAACTAAACTAGAAATTCAACAAAAACTCTAAGCTAAGACTCTAAGCTAAAACTCTAAACTAATAACTAAAACTAAACTAAACTAGAACTTCAACAAAACTCTAAGCTAAGACACTAAGCTTAAAGCTCTAAACTCTTAACTAAAACTAAAATAAACTAGAACTCTAACAAAAACTCTAAGCTAAGACTAAGCTAAAATTCTAAACTCTTAACTAAAACTAAACTATACTAGAACTCTAACCAAAACTCTAAGCTAAGACTCTAAGGTAAAACACCAAACTCTTACTAAAAGTAAACTAAACTAGAACTCTAACTGAAACTCAAAGGTAAAACATCCAACTCTTAACTAAAATTAAACAAAACTAAAACTCTAACAAAACTCTAAGCAAAGACTCTAAGGTAAAAACTCTAAACCCTTAACTAAAACTAAACTAAACTAGAACTCGAACAAAAAAACTCAAAGATAAGACTCTTAGCTAAAACTCTAAACTCTTAACTAAAACTAAACTAAACTAAACTAAAACTCTAAGCTAAGTCTCTAAAGTAAAACACCAAACTCTTAACTAAAACTAAACTAAACTAGAACTCTAACAAAAACTCTAAGCTAAGACTCTAAGCTAAAACTCTAAACTCTTAACTATTACTAAACTAAACTGGAACTCTACACAAAACTATAAGCTAAGACTTTAAGCTAAAACTCTTAACTCTTAACTAGAAACAAACTAAACTAGAACTCTAACAGAAACTCTAAGCTAAGACTCTAAGCTAAAAACTTGAGACTCTTAATTATAACTAAAACAAACTAGAACTCTATGACAAACTGTGAGCTAAAACTCTAAGCTAAAACTATAAATTCTTAAAAAAAAACTAAACTGAACTAGAACTCTAACTAAACTCTAAGCTATGACTCTAAGGTACAACTCTAAACTCTTAACTATTACTTTACTAAACTAAAACTTTAACTAATAAACTCTAAGCTATGATTCTAAGCTAAAACTCTTAAAAATAGCTTAAAAAATCTTAAACGCTAAAAATTCTTAACTATAACTAAACTACACTAGAACTCTAACTAAAACTTTAAGCTAAGACTCTAAGGTAAAACTCCAAATTCTGAACTAAAACTAAACTAAACTAGAACTCTAACAAAAGCTCTAAGCTAAGACTCTAAGCTAAAAAACTCTAAACTCTTAACTAAAACTAAACTAAACTAAAACTCTAAGCTAAGTCTCTAAGCTAAAAACTCTAAACTCTTAATTAAAACTAAACTAAACTAGAACTCTAACAAAAACTCTAAGCTAAGACTCTAATCTAAAAAACTAACTCTTAACTAAAACTAAACTAAACTAAAACTCTAAGCTAAGACTCTAAGCTAAAAACTCTAAACTCTTAATTAAAACTAAACTAAACTAGAACTCTAACAAAAACTCTTAGCTAAGACTCTAAGCTAAAAAATTCTAAACTCTTAACTAAAACTAAACTAAACTAAAACTCTAAGCTAAGACTCTAAGGTAAAACTCCAAATTCTGAACTAAACTAAAACTAAACTAGAACTCTAACAAAAGCTCTAAGCTAAGACTCTAAGCTAAAAAACTCTAAACTCTTAACTAAAACTAAACTAAACTAAAACTCTAAGCTAAGTCTCTAAGCTAAAAACTCTAAACTCTTAATTAAAACTAAAACTAAACTAGAACTCTAACAAAAACTCTAAGCTAAGACTCTAATCTAAAAAACTAACTCTTAACTAAAAACTAAACTAAACTAAAACTCTAAAGCTAAGACTCTAAGCTAAAAACTCTAAACTCTTAATTAAAACTAAACTAAACTAGAACTCTAACAAAAACTCTTAGCTAAGACTCTAAGCTAAAAAATTCTAAACTCTTAACTAAAACTAAACTAAACTAAAACTCTAAGCTAAGTCTCTAAGGTAAAACTCCAAACTCTAACTATATCTAAACTAAACTAGAACTCTAACAAAAACTTAAGCTAAGACTCTAAGCTAAAACTCTAAACTCTTAACTAGTACTAAACTAAACTTCAACTTTAACAAAAACTCTAAGCTAAGACTCTAAGCTAAAACTCTAAACTCTTAACTAAAACTAAACTAAACTAGAACTTCAACAAAAAACTCTAAGCTAAGACTCTAAGCTAAAAACTCTAAACTCTTAAGTTAAACTAAACTAAACTAGAACTCTAACAAAAACTCTAAGCTAAGACTCTAAGCTAAAATTCTAAACTCTTAACTAAAACTAAACTAAACTAGAACCCTAAATAAAACTCTAAGCTATGACTCTAAGGTAAAACACCTCTAAGCTAAAAAAGTTTAAACTCTTAACTAAAACTAAACTAAACTAAAACTCTAAGCTAAGTCTCTAAGGTAAAACTCAAAACTCTTAACTATATCTAAACTGAACTAGAACTCTAACACAACTCTAAGCTAAGACTCTGAGCTAAAACTGTAAACTCTTAACTATTACTAAACTAAACTTCAACTCTAACAAAAGCTCTAAGCTAAGACTCTAAGCTAAAACTCTAAACTATTAACTAAAACTAAACTAAACTAGAACTTCAACAAAAACTCTAAGCTAAGACTCTAAGCTGAAAACTCTAAACTCTTAATTAAAACTAAAATAAACTAGAACGCTAACAAAAAATCTAAGCTAAGACTCTAAGCTAAAATTCTAAACTCTTAACTAAAACTAAAACTAAACTAAACTAGAACTCTAACTAAAAACTCTAAGCTAAGACTCTAAGGTAAAACACCAAACTCTTAACTAAAACTAAACTAAACTAGAACTCTAACTGAAACTCAAAGGTAAACATCAAACTCTTAACTAAAATTTAACTGAACTAGAACTCTAACAAAAACTCTAAGCTAAGACTCTAAGCTAAAACTCGAAACTCTTAACTAAAACTTAAACAAACTAAAACTTTAGTAAAACTCTAAGCTACGACTCTAAGCTAAAACTCTAAATCTTAACTGTAACTAAACTTAACT
Organism: Artemia sinica; assembly: GCA_027921565.1. Taxonomy (NCBI): domain Eukaryota; kingdom Metazoa; phylum Arthropoda; class Branchiopoda; order Anostraca; family Artemiidae; genus Artemia; species Artemia sinica. The sequence goes on along the minus strand of JAPEVW010000022.1, from coordinate 5,759,082 downwards.
TCAACTCTAACTAAAACTCTAAGCTAAGACTCTAAGGTAACACCCTAAACTCTTAACTAAAACTAAACTAAACTGGAACTCTAACAAAAACTCTAAGCTATGAAACTAAGCTAAAACTCTAAATTCTTAACTGTAACTAAACTAAACTAGAACTCTAAAATAAAACTCTAAGCTAAGAATCTAAGCTAAAAACTCTAAACTCTTAACTAAAACTAAACTAAACTAGAAACTCTAACAAAAACTCTAAGCTAAGACTCTAAGGTAAAAAACTAAACTTTTAACTAAAACTAAACCAAATTAAAACTCTAAGCTAAGTCTCTAAGGTAAATTTTCAAGCTCTTACCTATCACTAAACTAAACTAGAACTATAAAAAAACTCTAAGATAAGAATCTAAGCTAAAAAAAAGCTCTAAACTCTTAACTATAAATAAACTAAACTTCAACTTAACGAAACTCTAGCTAAGACTCTAAGTAAAACTCTAAACTCTAACAAAAACTCTAAGCTATGACTCTTAAGCTAAACTCTAAATTCTTAACTATAACTAAACTAAACTTACACTCTAACTAAAAATCTAAGCTAAGACTCTAAACTAAAACTAAACTCTTAACTATAACTAAACCAATCTTCAACTCTAACTAAAACTCTAAGCTAAGACTCTAAGCTAGAACTCTAAACTCTTAACTAAAACTAAACTAAACTAGAATTTCAACAAAAACTCTAAGCTAAGACTCTAAGGTAAAACACCAAACTCTTAACTAAAACTAAACTAAACTAGAACTCTAACTGAAACTCAAAGGTAAAACATCAAACTCTTAACTAAAATTTAACTAAACTAGAACTCTAACAAAAACTCTAAGCTAAGACTCTAAGCTAAAACTCGAAACTCTTAACTAAAACTTAACCAAACTGAAACTTTAAGTAAAACTCTAAGCTATGACTCTAAGCTAAAACTCTAAATTCTTAACAGTAACTAAACTAAACTTCAACTCAAACTAAAACTCTAAGCTAAGACTCTAAGGTAAAACTCTAAACTCTTAACTAAAACTAAACTATACTAGAACTCTAACAAAAACTCTAAGCTATGACTCTAAGCTAAAACTCTAAATTCTTAACTGTAACTAAACTAAACTAAACTAGAGCTCTAAATAAAACTCTAAGCTAAGACTCTAAGCTAAAAACTCTAAACTCTTAACTAAAACTAAACTAAACTAGAACTCTAACAAAAACTCTAAGCTAAGACTCTAAGCTAAAAAACTCTAAACTTTTAACTAAAACTAAACCAAACTAAAACTCTAAGCTAAGTCTCTAAGGTAAAACTTCAAGCTCTTACCTATCACTAAACTAAACTAGAACCATAAAAAAACTCTAAGATAAGAATCTAAGCTAAAACTCTAAACTCTTAACTATAAATAAACTAAACTTCAACTCTAACAAAAACTCTAAGCTAAGACTCTAAGGTAAAACTCTAAACTCTAACAAAAACTCTAAGCTATGACTCTTAAGCTAAACTCTAAATTCTTAACTATAACTAAACTAAACTTCAACTCTAACTAAAAATCTAAGCTAAGACTCTAAACTATAACTAAACTCTTAACTATAACTCAACTAAACTTCAACTCTAACTAAAACTCTAAGCTAGGACTCTAAGCTAGAACTCTAAACTCTTAACTAAAACTAAACTAAACTAGAATTTCAACAAAAACTCTAAGCTAAGACTCTAAGCTAAAAACTAAACTTTTAACTATTACTAAACAAAACTAGAACTCTAACAAAAACTTTAAGCTAAGACTCTAAGCTAGAACTCTAAACTTTTAACTAAAACTAAACTAAACTTCAACTCTAACAAAAACTCTAAGCTAAGACTCTAAGGTAAAACTCTAAACTTTTAACTAAAACTAAACCAGACTTCAACTATAACTAAAACTCTTAGCTAAGAATCTAAGCCAAAACTCTTAACTAAAACTAAACTAAACTAGAACTCTAATAAAAACTCTAAGCTAAGACTCTAAGCTAAAAACTCTACACTCTTAACTAAAACTAAACTAAACTAGAACTGTAACAAAAACTCTAAGCTATGACTCTAAGCTAAAACTCTAAACTCTTAACTAAAACTAAAGCAAACTTCAGCTCTAAATAAAACTAAGCTATGACTCTAGGCTAAAACTGTATGCCAATGGGTTAAAGAAAAAACCTGAAAAATGGTGGATAATTTCTAAGTCTAAAAAATTCAGTCCGAAAAAACTTAAAAAAATCAATAAACAAGGGGGAATGGAAGGCCTCGGTGGGGCTTTGGGGGTCCGGAGGGCCCTGGGGACCTTTGGAGGCCAGGGGGTTTCTTCGGGTTGAGGTAGAGGGATCGGGGCCCTTTGGGGTTGGGGTAGAGGACCTCACAACACTGTTCAAATACAACTTGTGTATTATAACGACCACAGAGTTTCACCCTCAAATCTTCTTCTAAAACATGTTCTAAAATCATCTTTTAAAATGTATCTAACTGTTTCGCCGAAATAATTCCCCTTTCTTGAATCAATAATTCCCCTTAGAAACAACACATTAATTCCCTTTTCGTGAATCAGTAATTCCCCTTAGAAACAACAAATTAATTCCCCTTTCTTGAATCAATAATTGCCCTTAGAAACAACAAATTAATTCACCTTTCGTGAATCAATAATTCTCCTTATAAACAACAAATTGATTCCCCTTTCGTGAATCAATAATTCCCCTTAGAAACAACAAATTAATTCCCCTTCCATGACAAATCAATCAACCTTGACATCACCCGTCAGACATTAAAAAACTTCGCCCAGAAACAATTCTCCTGGACGAACACCAAAGACATTAATAAACTTCACCCGGAAACAATTCTCCCGGGCGAACTCCAAAGACAATTCTTCGCCCGGAGACAGTTCTCCTTGGAAATACATCAAAGTGAGAAAAATCCTGTTTTTTCAAACTCACTAACAAAAACCATAAAACATCCATAAATTGCTGTTGACATCCATGAAAAACAACAAATAAATTGACCAACACTCATAACCATCCATGAAACATCCATCAATGTGAGAAAAATCCTGTTTTTTCATTCTCACTGACAAAAACCATAAAACAGACATAAATTGCTGTTGACATCCTTGAAAAACAACAAATAAATTGACCAACACACACAGCCATCCATGAAACATACATCAATGTGAGAAAAATCATGTTTTTTCAAGTGAGAAAAATCCTGTTTTTTCATTCTCAGTGAGAAAAACCATCTCCCTAGGGACTCTATGCCCATATATGGTGTAGGGTCACGACTATAAGATAGCTCTCTACTAACGTAAGCTGGGCACAAAAACGTTGACATCGTAGTGCTTTAAAACCTGAAACTGTGTCAAAAATTATGGATAATCCTAATCTGATTTGGAATCTGCGTGCAAAGACTACTGAGTACAATAATTCGATTCCCAGTGAGATTGGTGAGAAAGAATGGGTTGATTATTTTAGTTTGGAATATCCAGCCCACGATGAGTCTAAAAACCAAATGTTTTATGGGCAAGTCCTATCCATACTAAAAAAATTAAGTTATATTGTTGTGAACAGTAGTCAAATCCAGGAAGTGTGCAAAAAATAAAGAAAAATCGTGAAGTAATGGCGATAAAATATGTGCACAACGTCTATTGAATGGAAATCCCCCTTTATTAAAATATCTTGCAATTGTTTATCAGATTATTATGACGCATGGTGTTGTACCAAACTTATTTGGTTGAGGTTCCATAACGCCTGTACTGAAAAAAAGGAAAACGAGCAACAGAACCTTCTTCTTATAGATTTATAACTATTTCCTCTGTTTTTTGCAAGCTTTCTGAATTGTTAATAACAGGTGAAATTAGGAAGTATTACAAAGCCCATCCCACCAGTTTGGTTCCCAGTTAGGAATGGGACGCGCTCACGCTTTACATGTTGTAGCAAATGTTCTTTTAGATGTGCACATTTCTAATGGATCACTGGCTATTAGTAAATACGACGTACGGCGCGCATTTGACTCGGGCATACATGCGCAGATAATGCTAGAATTACGGAAAAATGGTGTCAACCCATTTACTGTTTGACCCCTTTATGAGGTGTATTGGCAACTAAATATGTGTTTACGCATTCCTAATACTGAACACACTAGGAAAATCCCTGTAAAAAAAGTATGAAACAGGGTGCGATTTCTTCGCCGGAGTTGTTTATTAATAGTATTTCTGAGGCGCAGTCCAAAGTCACTACAAGCTGTATTCTAAGAGGAATAGATGTGAGCATAGTTGTATTTGCCGATGATATCTTGAATTGTCCTCGGCAAACAACATCCCTAGAAAGTAAATTTAATGTCCTGTCATCTCAGTATGGGGATATTGGCCTTAGAGTTAATGAGTCAAAATCGGAATTAATGTTATTTAATTGGAATAAATCTGTTCTACTTCAAATTCAACTAGGATCCCTGTCTCTCGAGCCTGTGGAGTCACTAGTATACTTGGGACTGCCCATCGGTGACACACTCTCATATACCCGTTCACTAATCATCACACATATAGAGCGTAAAATTAGAACTACGTATGGGGCCACATTTTCTTCGAAGAGAAATCTTAATAGGTTTTCACTGGCTAGAATTTATAAACCTGTCGTGCTGCCACATATATTATGGTGGCCAGTGTTTACCCTTTCAGCCCGGAAAATAAACCCTCTCCCCCCCCCCAGAAAATACGCCCCCGTGGAAAATTTCCCCCGGAATACCCTCCTGTGGAAAATATTCCCCCCCCAGCAGAACATGCTCATCTGGAATATACCTCCCTCCTAGTGGAAAATGCCCCTCGGAAAATAACCCCAGGTAATTAACCCAGTATAACCCCCGGGACAGATATAGACAGGGACAGACAAACAGAGATACAGAGACAGACAGACCGATAGACAGACAGACAGACAAAGATAGACAGACGGAGACAGACAGACAGACACAGACACACAGACAGACAGAGAGAGACAGACAGAGACAGACAGACAGAGACATAAAGACAGAGACAGACCGACAGAAACAGACAGACAGAAACAGACAGACAGAGACAGACAAACAGAGACAGAAAGACAAAGACAGACAGAATGAAACAGACAGACAGAGACAGACACACAGAGGCAAACAGACAGACAGAGACAGACAGGCAGACAGAGACAGATAGACAGAGAGAGAGAGACAGACAGAAACAGACAGACAGAGACAGACAGACAAACAGACAGACAGACAGACAGAGACAGAAAGACAGAGACAGAAAGACAGAGACAGAAAGATAGAGACTGAAAGACAGAGACAGAAAGACAGGGACAGACAGATAGAGACAAATCGACAGAGAGAGACAGAGACAGACAAACAGACAGAAAGAGACAGACAGACAGATACAGACAGAAAGACGGAGGCAGACAGACCGACAGACAGACACTTAGACAGACAGATTGAGACTTGAGATCAATAGACAGACAGAGACAGTTAGACAAATACAGACAAACAGAGACAGACAGACGAAGACAGATAGACAGAGACAGACAGACAGATACAGACAGACAGACGGAGGAAGACAGACCGACACACAGAGACTCAGACAGACAGATTGAGACAGATAGACAGATAGACAGATAGACAGAGACAAACAGACTGAGACAGACCGACTGAGACCAATAGACAGACAGAGACAGTCAGACAAATACAGACAGACAGACGGAGACAGACAGATAGACAGACAGACAGAGACAGACAGAAAGATACAGACAGACAGAAAAACAGAGACAGACATACACACAAGCAGAGACAGACAGACTCAGACATAAAAAGAGACAGACAGGCAGACAGACAGACAAAGAGGGACAGACAGACAGAGACAAACAAACCAGAACAGAGAGACAGATAGACAAGTTTACAGACAGACAGACAAACAGAGACAGTCATACAGAGACAGACAGACAGAAAGAGACAGAGAGAAAGAGACAGACAGACAGACAGACAGACATACAGACTAACTGACAGACAGACATACAGACAGACAGACAGACACAGATAGTCAGAAAGAAATACATAGAAAGACAGGCAAACTGAGACAGAGAGACAGACACAGACGGACAGAGACAGCCATACAGAGACCAACAGAAACAGAGAGGCAGAGAGAAATAGACTGAAAGAGACAGAAAGACAGAGACAGAGAGAGACAGACAGACAGACAGAGACAGACATACAGAGACAAACAGAGACAGACGGACAGATACAGACGAACAAAGAAAGACAGACAGAGACAGACAGATCGACAGACAGACAGACAGACAGACTGTCAGACATACAGACAAACGGACAGACCGACAGACAGACAATTAGACAGAAAGAGACAGAGAGACAGACAGAAAGACGGACAGAGACAGACAGAGAAACAGAGGCAGACATACAGACAGACAAACAGAGACAGACAGACAGACAGACAGAGACGCACCGACAGAGACAGACAGACAGAAAAACAGACAGACAGAGACAGACAGAGAGAGATCGACAGATAGACAGACAGAGACAGACAGAGACAGACAAACAAAGACAGATAGACAGAGACCGAAAGATGGAGACAGATAGAGAGACAGACAGAGACAGACAAACAGAGCCAAACAGAAAGATTCAGACAGACAGAAAGAGAGATAGACAGAGAAACGGACAGGCGGAAACAGACAGACATACAGACAGACCGGCAGGCAGACACACAGACACAGACAGAAAAATAGATAGACAGGCAGACAGACAGACAGATAGACAGACAGAAAGACAGACAGACAGACAAACAGACAGACAGACAGACAAACAGAGACAGACATAAAGGGACAGTAAGACAAAGATAGACAGACAGAAACAGACAGACGAACACAGACAGACAGACACAGAAAGACACAGACAAAGACAGACCGACAGACAGACAGACAAACAGAGATAAACAGACAGAGAAAGACAGACAGACAGACATACATACAGACAAACAGTCAGACAGGCATAGAGACAGACAGACAGACAGACAGAGACAGACCGACAGACAAACATACACACAGAAAAAACAGACAGAAAGGCATACAGACAGACAGACAGACAGACAGACAGACAGATAGAGAAATACAGACAGAGACAGGCGGACAGAGATAGACAGACAGAGACAGAAACACTGAGACAGACAGACAGAGACAGACAGGCAGAGACAGACAAACAGAGACAAAAAGACAGAGACAGACAGACAGAGACTGACAGACAGACAGAAGCAGACGGACAGAGAGAGACAGACAGACAAAGACAGTCAGACAGAGACATACAGACAGAGACCCCCCCCCCCCCTAGGGCCTGGGCAGGCGTTGTAAGTATTTCTCTGGGGGCATTTATGGTTCTTATGGAAGGTAGGCTCGTATAAACTGAGGGTTCATTTAATGGAAAGTAAAAGTTGTTGTTCATTTTCTCAGAATGAAAAAAGATCAGAGGGCAACTAGCCCCTCCCGCCTTCCACGCCTTTGGGTGTGTCGGATGGATGAACCCATCTGATAAAAATTTCAGGTGACCATTTTGTTAAAAATAGTTCAAACATCAGATATTAAAACTCAAGGGTCGCAACAGCCCCCAGGGCCAAGAGATAGGCGTTGTAAGTTATACTCTGGGAATATATATGGTTCTTATAAAAGGGATACTCCTATAAACTTAAGAGAGGGCTCATTTGATTGAAAATAGAAAGCTCTAGTTCACTTTTAAAGAGTCAAAAGAGACCGAAGCTTAATCTAGAACCCCCCACGCCCTTTTTCCCCGAACTCATCCGATAAACATTTTGAGAAAGCAATTTTTATAAAAATAGTTCAAACATCAGATAATAAAAACTCCGAGGTTGACATTAACCCATTTGTTCACTTTGATATTGTTACTTTGATATCAGCTTTGATACTTTGATCAATATTTGATTTTTTTAAGTTTGATTTTGAAATAAGGCATTTTTAAAACTTGAAATTTTTTGCAATCAAAAACGAACAAAAATTAATTTAAACAAATTTTTCCCGAAAAATAAGTTTTTCAAAGAAAAGTAAAGGCCATTTTATACTTAAGCTCAGAAGATACAAATACCTTTTAAAATTCAAACTCAAACCGACCAGAAATTACTATTAAAGAATAAATGAAACCCAAAACGAACGGAAATTAAATAAACAATAATAGCAAAAACATACAAAAAGTAATAATACAAACGAATAAATAGATCTTAAAGCGAGTAATGCTGAGACTGAATATGAATATCAAGCTTAAAACTAAAAAAAAAATTTCCTATTGAAGTATAAATGAAACTTAAAACGAACAGAAATTAAATAAACAATCAATGCAAACAAATATACAATAGATATTAATGTTTACTCAGGCAGGAAGGACGGGGTACATAGACAGGGAGTAGGGCTCATAATGAATAGGGAAGCTGCTAAGTCTTGTTTAGGCTGGGAAGGTATTAATAATAGAATACTAATTGCTCATTTTATGACTAGAACGTTCAGGGTATCAGTTATAGTAGTATACGCCCCTGCAGAACCGACTGACGGAGATACTAGTAACTCAGATGAATTTTACTTACAGTTACAAGAGGCAAATAGACAGGGTCCCAGGTAAAAATATGATGTTATTGCTGGGAGATTTTAACGCCCAGGTTGGTAGAAATAGGGATAGATGGTATCCAAACCTAGGTAAATTTGGTGTAGGAAAAGAAAATAGTAATGGATACAGACTTTTGCAATTTTGTAGGTATAACCATCTAGTTATAACCAATACGATGTTTGGTCATAAAATGGCTCATAAGTTAACATGGTATTCACGTGACGGTAAGACAGCAAACCTTATTGATTATGTTATAGTAAATCGAAGACTGGCAGGATCAATACAAGATACTAGGGTATATAGGAGTGCTGTTATTGATGTTAAAAGTAAAGATCACCATCTAGTAGTGTCAAGGGTTAACCTAAAGCAGAAATATCGGAAGGGTAACCACCTCCCGGGAAGTTATGATGTTGGTAGACTCCAGGATGAGAATTTGAGAGAAACTTTCCAGGAACAGTTGAATGCTAAACTTTAGAGTTTAAAATTTGATAATGCGGAAGATGGTTGGAATGATTTTAGAAAAATAATTTGTGAAGTTGCCGAAGGCGTATAAGGGAAGAAAGCTAGAACTGCAGCTAAGAATATTAGTGAAAAAGCTTTATGTTTAATAGAAAGGAGAAAGGACTTGTACAAGAATTATCTGAGTGATAGATCGTATGAAAACAAAAGAAATGTAAAGAAAGTGGAGAAAGCATTAAAATATGAACTAAGAAGGTGTGAAGTGGAGGCCATGGATAAAATTGCCGAGGATCTGGAAGATGCAGCTAGACGGCATAATAGTAAAATATTGTACTGGCACGTTAACAAATTGAGAGGTAGTAGTCAATCCGGACTTGGCCCAGTTAAAGATAGGAATGGGGTCACAATTAGCGATAAGGAAAAAACTAAAGAGAGATGGGCCGAACATTTTGAGAATTTGCTAAACCGAGATAGAGTTGCAGGAAAAAATATAGAGGAAGATGAAAGAGTTTGTGATGCCTTGGATGTGAAGGAAGATTTGTTTTGTGAGGAGGAATTAGTAACAGTACTAAAATGATTAAAGAATAATAAGGCTCCAGGTGCTAATAGGGTGGTAAATGAGTTTCTTAAATATGGTGGGGCTGAGGTTAGAAATAAGCTACTGAAGATTATGAATATGATTTTCGAAAAAGGGGAAGTACCTGACGATTTTAAGGAAAACCTTAATTAAGCCACTTTATAAGAAAGGTGATAAAAGTGAATGTGGTAATTATCGAGGCATTAGTCTGGTCTCTGTAGGTAGTAAATTACTTAGTAATATGATACTTTTTAGACTGAGAGATGCTGTAGACAAAGTTTTTAAGAGAAGAGCAGTGCGGTTTTAGAAAAGGTAGAGGATGTGTCGACCAAATTTTCACTCTTAGGCTAATAATTGAGAAGTGCCTGAGTTTTCAAACACCTTTGGTTCTCAGTTTTATAAATTATGAGCAAGCGTTCGATTCTGTTGATAGAAGAGCTTTAGTAAAGGTTTTATCCTTGTATGTTATACCAGACAAATACATTAAAGTGATTAGTGCTATGTACGAGAATAACACTGGTGCGGTTAAGGTAGGCAATGAGGTTAGCAGCTGGTTTTGTATTAAATCAGGAGTTAATCAGGGTTGTGTTCTATCTCCCTTTGTATGGATTATTTTGATGGACTTTGTTTTAAGGAGCACAGGAAAGGCAATGGGAGACCACGGAATCAAACGGGGAGGAAAAAGTCTTCCGGACTTGGATTATGCTGATGATTTAAGCATCCTAGATGAAAGTGTGAGCAAAATGAATGAAGTTTTACAGATTTTGCGAGTTCAGGATGCTAGTATTGGTTTGAAAATTAATGTTAGGAAGACTAAGTCACTAAGTCTAGGAATAAGTGAAGATGAAAAGGTGACGTTGGGTAATAAAAAAATTGATTAGGTGGGCAGCTTCACTTACCTTGGTAGTATTATTAGTAAAGATGGTGGGAGCAGTGAAGATGTTAAATATAGAATAGCCAAGGCTCAGGGTGTTTTTTCACAGTTAAAAAAAGTCTGGAAGAATAGGAAGATAAGTCTGCAAACCAAGATTAGAATATTAGAAGCTACAGTGATGACAGTGGTCAAATATGTCTCTGAAGCATGGACGCTCCGAAAAACGGATGAAGATTTGCTAGATGTTTTCCAGAGAAATTGCAGGATTGTTCTGGGTACCAGGCTGACTGACCGTATTTCAAACAATAGGCTATACGAAAAATGTGGGTTAATACCGCTTTCTAGGGCTATAATGAAAGAAAGGTTGAGATGGCTAGGGCACGTTGTGCGGATGAAGGATGACAGATTGCCGAAGATTGTCCTTTTTGGCCAACCATCTAGGGCTAAACAGATAGCAGGTCGTCCCCGTCTGGGGTGGGAAGACGTCATTAAGAAAGATTTAAAGGAAATGGAAACTTCGTGGGCGGGTGTAAAAAGGGAGGCTTTGAATAGATTGGGGTGGAGGAGGAGCGTGCGTAGCTGTGTTGGCCTCAGGCGTTTTGGTGCTGCGGTGAGTTGTTAGTAGTAGTAGTAGTAGTTAGTAGTAAAACCTACTGCATCATTGGCACTTTACTGAAAATTATATGCGTCTTGAACAGTCTTGGAAAGTATAAACAACATCAAATTAAATATATGATGTATAATGATATTAATTGTTGAAAGATCCACCAGTTAAAGAATTTATTTCACTGTAATTGTATTTTTATTTTCAATACTGTAAGAACTGGAAAAGAAAATATTTGTAATATAATCCGTTTTCAGTTAAGCGCCAATGACGCATTAGGCTTTGGTTTTTATTTACAGTTATGAAAGGAGGCAGTACCCAAACACTTGTTTGTAGGGAAACTATATTCGTCTTTAACAACTTTAAAAAGAGCTAATAAAATAAACTGAATATTTTATGTATAATGATATTAATTATTGAAAGCTCATCAGTTCAAAATGTTACTATAATTTTAATGTTTATTTTCAATATTAAGTACAAAAGAAAATATTTGTCATAAAATTGGTTTTCAGTATAGCGCCAATGACGCAGTAGATTTTAGACTTTTACAATGAGAGAAGTAGGTCATACCCGGACTCTTGTTTGTGGTGATTTTTGTTCGTTTCAAGCTTGATTTGGATATTCAATTTATGTTTCGCTCGTTTTAAGATTTATTTATTAATTAACAAAAATATCTATTGTATGTTTGTTTGCATTCATTGTTTATTTATTTTCTGTTCGTTTTAAGTTTCATTTATACTTCAATAGGAAAATATTTTTTTTCGTTTTAAGCTTGATATTCATATTCAATCTAAGCATTACTCGCTTTAAGATTTATTTATTCGTTTATATTATTACTTGTTGTATGTTTTTGTTATGATTGTTTATTTAATTTCTGTTCGTTTTGGGTTTCATTTATTCTTTAATAGTTATTTCTGGTCGTTTTGAGTTTGAATTTTAAAAGGTATTTGTATCTGCTGAGCTTAAGTTTAAATTGGCCTTTACTTTTCTTTTAAAAACTCATTTTTTGGAAAGTTTTTTTTTAAATTAATCATAGGAAGCGCGCTAGCGCTGCCTAAGTAAAGAACGATATGGGCACAATGTGTTTTTTTTCATACCCGGGCACTTCGTATCGAAGGAGTTGTCGTAGAAACTTCGAAAAGGGCTCACTTGATTGGAAATTGGAGTGGCTAGTGCTCTTTTAAATAGTCGAAAGTGATTGGAGGACAACTAGCCCCCCCACGCCCAATTCCCCAAAACACATCCAATCAAAATTTTGAGATAGCCATTTTTTCAGCTTAGTCGATTTCCAAATAGAAAATATCTTTTTGAGGAGGACACTCCGCCACAACCCTTGGGGCAAGGGTTTTAAGTTATGCCCTGAGGGCATATAAGATCAATGTTGATACAATGTATAGTTTATTTTGTTTTTCTTTAAAGCAGGGCACTTCATATAGAAGGGTTCGTCGTAGAGACTTCAAAAGGGGTTCATTCGATTGGAAATCGAGAGTTCCAGTGCTCTTTTTAATAGTCGAAAGTGATTGGATGGCAACTAACCCCCCCCCCCTCACGCCAATCATTCCCCCATACATATCCAATCGAAATTTGGAGATAGCCATTTTGTTCAGCGTTGTTGATTTATAGATAGAAAATGTGTTTTTGAGGAGGACACTCCCCCATATCCCTCAGGGCAAGGGATTTAAGTTTTGCCCTGGGGGCATATAAGGTTTTTATATAGGGCATTATCGTAGAAACTCCAAACAGGCTCATTCGATTGGAAATTCAAAGGGGTAGTGCCCCTTTTAATATTCGAAAGTGATTGGAGGGCAACTTGCCCCCCCCCCAAAGCCCATCATTCCCCCAAACGCATCCAATCAAAATTGTGAGATAGCCATTTGGTTCAGCATAGTTGATTTCCAGATAATAAATATTTTTTTGAGGAGGACACTCCCCCAAAACCCTTAGGGAAAGGGTTTTAAGTTATGCCCTGGGGGCATAAGAGGTTTTTATAGAGGGCATTGTCGTAGAAACTCCAAACAGGCTCATTCGATTGGAAATTCAAAGAAGTAGAGCCCGTTTTAAACAGTCAAAAGTGATTGGAGGGCACTAGCCCCCCCACACCCATCCTTCCCCCAAACGCATCCAATCAAAATTGTGAGATGGCCATTTTGTTCAGCATAGTTGATTTCCAGATAGAAAGTATGTTTTTGAGGAGGACACTCCGCAACAATCCTCGGGACAAGGGTTTTAAGTTATGCCCTGAGGGCATATAAGATCAATGTTGATACAATGTATAATTTATTTTGTTTTTTTTTAAAGCAGAGCACTTCCTATAGAAGGGTATGTCATAGAGACTTCAAAAGGGGTTCATTCGATTGGAAATCGAGAGTTCCAGTGCCCTTTTTATTAGTCGAAAGCAATTGGACGGCAACTATCCCCCCCTCACGCCAATCATTCTCCCAAACACATCCAATCGAAATTTGGAGATAGACATTTTGTTCGGCGTTGTTGATTTCCAGATATAAAATGTGTTTTTGAGGAGGACACTCCCCCATATCCCTCAGGGCAAGGTATATAAGTTATGCCCTGGGGGCATATGAGGTTTTTATATAGGGTATTATCATAGAAACTCCAAACAGGCTTATTCGATTGGAAATTCAAAGGGGTAGTGCCTCTTTTAATATTCGAAAGTGATTGGAGGGCAACTAGCCCCCCTCCCTACGCCCATCATTCCCCCAAACTTATCTAATCAAAATTGTGAGATAGCCATTTTGTTCAGCATAGCTGATTTCCAGATTATGAATATTTTTTTGAGGAGGACACTACCCCAAAACACTTAGAGCAAGGGTTTTAAGCTATACCCGGGGGGCATATAAGGTTTTTATTGAAGGCGTTGTCGTAGAAACTTCAAAACAGGCTCATTCGATTGGAAATTTAAACGGCTAGTGTCCTTTTTAATGGTCGAAAGTGATTGGAGGGTAACTAGCCCCCCCCCCACGCCCATGTTTCCCCAACCACATCCACTTAAAATTTTGAGATAGCCATTTTGTTCAGCGTAGTTGATTTCCAAATACATAATGTGTTTTTGAGGAAGAGACTCCCCACAACCCTCAGAGCAAGGGTTTTAAATTATACCCCGGGGTATATAATGTTTTTATAAAAGTTGTTGTCGTAGAAACTACAAAAAAACCTCATTCGATTGGAAATTCAAAGGGCTAGTGCCCTTTTTAATAGTCGAAATTTATTGGAGGGCAACTAGCCCCCACGTCCATCTTTCCCCCAAAGACATCAAATTAAAATTTTTAGATAGCCATTTTGTTCAGCGTAGTTGATTTCAAAATAGAAAATGTGTTTTTGAGAAGGAGATTGGAAATTCAGGCTCTTTCGATTGGAAATTCAAAGGGCTAGTACCTTTTTAATAGTCGGAAGTGATTAGAGGACCACTAGACCCCCACGCCTATTATTAACCCAAACACATCCATTCAAAATTGTGAGATTGCCATTTTGTTCAGCGTAGTTGATTTCCCGATAGAAAATGTGTTTTTGAGGAGGACTCTCCCCCACAACCCTCAGGGCAAGGGTATTAAGTTATGCCCTGGGGGCGTATAAGGTTTTTATAGAAGGTGCTGTCGTAGAAACTTTAAAACAGGCTCATTCAATTGGATATTCAAAGGGCTAGTGCCCTCACGCCAATCATTCCCCCAAACACATAAAATATCTTTTTAAGAAATTTAGAAAATATCTTTTTGAGGAGGACACTCCCCCACAACCATCGGGCAAGGGTTTTAAGTTATACCCTGGGGGCATATAAGGTTTTTATAGAATGTTTTGTCGTAGAAACTTTAAAACAGGCTCTTTCGATTGGAAATTCAAAGGGCTAGGGACTTTTTTAATAGTCGAAAGTGATTGGAGGGCAACTAGCCCCCCCCACGCCATCTTTCCCCAAAGACATCAAATTAAAATTTTTAGATAGCCATTTTGTTCAGCGTAGTTGATTTCAAAATAGAAAATGTGTTTTTGAGAAGGAGATTGGAAATTCAGGCTCTTTCGATTGGAAATTCAAAGGGCTAGAACCTTTTTAATAGTCGAAAGTGATTAGAGGGCCACTAGACCACCAAGCCTATTATTAACCCAAACACATCCAATCAAAATTGTGAGATTGCCATTTTGTTCAGCGTAGTTGATTTGCCGATAGAAAATGTGTTTTTGAGGAGGACTCTCCCCCACAACCCTCAGGGCAAGGGTATTAAGTTATGCCCTGGGGGCATATAAGGTTTTTATAGAAGGTGCTGTCGTAGAAACTTTAAAACAGGCTCATTCAATTGGATATTCAAAGGGCTAGTGCCCTCACGCCAATCATTCCCCCAAACACATCCAATCGAAATTTGGAGATAGCAATTTTGTTCAGCGTAGCTGATTTCTAGATAGAAAATATCTTTTTGAGGAGGACGCTCCCCCACAACCATCAGGGCAAGGGTTTTAAGTTATGCCCTGGGGGCAGATAAGGTTTTTATAGAATGTTTTGTCGTAGAAACTTTAAAACAGGCTCATTCGGTTGGAAATTCAAAGGGTTAGTGTCCTTTTTAATAGTCGAAAGTGATTGGAGGGCAACTAGCCCCCCCCCCACGCTCATTAATCCCCCAAATACATCCAATCAAAATTTTAAGATAGGCATTTTGTAATAGTAGCTGATTTCCAGATAAAAATATCTTTTTGAGGAAAGTTTAAGCTGGCGGCTGGCCCTTATTTTTGCCCAATGTGTGGATTGGTAAATGAAAACGTATTTCATTTTGTATCCAAGTGTGAAGAGCTGTCTGAGTTGTGGAATGAATTTTTGGACGAGTGTTTGGGAGTGAATGCTAGTTAATTGAGCGGATGGCTTAGAGGAACGCATGTGCTATTAAACAGTTGTGTAAGTTTCTTCGTTTATGGATTAAACATAGGGAATCATGTTTGAGGGGATAGCCTGTTACTATTTTTAGGATTTGAATTTTATTTTATGGTGTTTGTTGGTTAAAAGTAGAACCTTGATGTGCTTCTTTTTTGTCGTTTTGTAGTTCTTTTTTATCTTTTTTTATTTTAATTATCTAAAGTTGTATTTTGTTCCTGAGCTTTGGTTTGTAGATTGTATTATGTGTTGCTATGGCCCACAGACCTTTTGCAATAAATATTATCTTATTATCATAATATGCACAATAATTTTAGCTAAGGCATTTAGGATGCAGACCCACTATACTTTTGGCAGAAAATTGTATACTTTTATGCTTGATCGGTTTTTATTAAGACGTTTTGTTTAGACTGGTTTTTCTTTTTCTTGATAATGGCTTACAAACGTGAAGCAGAAAAATACCAACTTTCATCAGAATTTCGCTATTATAAATTTTTTTTAGTCTTATTGAAACGTTTTATTATACTTTCGATTCAAATTTATATGAAAAGCGAGGGTTATTCGATTAACCCTCCTTCCCCCACCTCTTTACAGGCCAACTTAAGGGGCTTTAAAGTAAAACACAGTAAAATGAGAACGAAAAAGAAGAATAAGGAAAAACAAGATCATTTGAAATCTAAGATAAAGTATGAATAAATTCAGTAGAACTGATCACAAAAAAAAGTTCTAATCACAGTCTTGACTCAGTTTTGGGTAAATTCTCGAACCAGTAGAAATACTACAAATGAAAAGGTAAAGCCTAAAAAACAACACAAATTACAATAAACAATGAAGAAATATTTAAAACAAGCAAAGATCTAAAGTAGTTACGCAGCGATCATGATGGTTTGTTAATATTTAGTCATTCTGGACCATCCCCTAGATAATTTCTGGGTGACAGAGCGGAAAGAGGCATACAGTATGCCTATATAAGTGAACTTAGTGGAGACTAAGGTGTTGGAAAGGACATAGGGCCGAAGGATCCATTTTCGCTCATTCATTAATACAGATTTAAAATCATTGAAACTCTTTAATTTTGTATATAATGTGTAACATTTCCAAGATTTGTAAAGTAGATGCTTCATTTGTTTTTCGACTTTAAAATACTTAAATTTTAGTCTCAAATTCAAAATGAGCAGGCTCAGAAGTTCTCAAGTACCAACTTAGATGGAAATGTAGTACTATATGTGAAATGTCATTAAATATCATTGTGACAATTCATCAAAAATGTCGCAAACACTTAGAATAATCTTTTATATTTTATAGTCTTTAATCTTTTATACTTTATGTCTGTTAGAAGCACTTTTTTTTAAATAAAGTAAAAATGACTGTGATATAACATAATTCAAAACTGCCAAAGATGTTGCGGGAGATCTGCAATTTTAGTCTCAGATTTGAAATGAGCAGGCTCAGGAGTTCTCAAGTACCAACTTAGGCGGAAATGAAGTACTATATGTGAAATGTCATTGAATGTCATTGCGAAAGTTCATCAAAAATGTCGCAAACACTTAGAAAAATCTTTTATATTTTATAGTCTTTAATCTTTTATACTTTATGTCTGTTAGAAGCACTTTTTTTTAAATAAAGTAAAAATGACTGTGACACAACATAATTCAAAACTGCCAAAGATGCTGCTGGAGATCTGCAATTTTAGTCTCAGATTTGAAATGAGCAGGCTCAGAAGTGCTCAAGTACCGACTTAGGTGGAAATGTAGCACTATATGTGAAATATCATTAAATGTCATTGTGACAATTCATCGAAAATGTCGCAAACACTCAGAATAATCTTTTATTTTTTATAGTCTTTAATCTTTTATACTTTGTGTCTGCTAGAAGCACTGTTTTTTGAATAAATTAAATGACTGTGACATAACATAATTCAAAACTGTCAAAGATATTGCAGGAGATCTGCAATTTTAGTCTCAGATTTGAAATGAGCAGGCTCAGAAGTTCTCAAGTACCAACTTAGGTGGATATGTACTATATGTGAAATGTCATTGAATGTCATTGCGAAAGCTAATCAAAAATGTCGCAAACACTTAGAAAAATCTTTTATATTTTATAGTCTTTAATCTTTTATACTTTATGTCTGTTAGAAGCACTTTTTTTTAAATAAAGTAAAAATGACTGTGACACAACATAATTCAAAACTGCCAAAGATGCTGCTGGAGATCTGCAATTTTAGTCTCAGATTTGAAATGAGCAGGCACAGAAGAGCTCAAGTACTGACTTAGGTGGAAATGTAGTACTATATGTGAAATGTCATTAAATGTCATTGCGACAATGCAACAAAAATGTCGCAAACACTTAGAATAATCTTTTATTTTTTATAGTCTTTAATCGTTCATACTTTATGTCTGTTAGAAGCACTTTTTTTTTAATAAAGTAAAAATGACTTTGACATAACATAATTCAAAACTGCCAAAGATGTTGCTGGAGATCTGCAATTCTAGTCTCAGATTTGAAAGGCTCAGGAGTTCTCAAGTACCAACTTAGGTGGATATGTACTATATGTGAAATGTCATTGAATGTCATTGCGAAAGTTCATCAAAAATGTCACAAACACTTAGAAAAATCTTTTATATTTTATAGTCTTTAATCTTTTACTATATGTGAAATGTCATTGAATGTCATTGCGAAAGCTAATCAAAAATGTCGCAAACATTTAGAAAAATCTTTTATATTTTATAGTCTTTAATCTTTTATACTTTATGTCTGTTAGAAGCACTTTTTTTTAAATAAAGTAAAAATGACTGTGACATAACATAATTCAAAACTGCCAAAGATGCTGCTGGAGATCTGCAATTCTAGTCTCAGATTTGAAATGAGCAGGCACAGAAGAGCCCAAGTACTGACTTAGGTGGAAATGTAGTACTATATGCGAAATGTCATTAAATGTCATTGCGACAATGCAACAAAAATCTCGCAAACACTTAGAATAATCTTTTATTTTTTATAATCTTTAATCGTTCATACTTTATGTCTGTTAGAAGCACTTTTTTTTAAATAAAGTAAAAATGACTTTGACACAACATAATTCAAAACTGCCAAAGATGTTGCTGGAGATCTGCAATTTTAGTCTCATATTTGAAAGGCTCAGGAGTTCTCAAGTACCAACTTAGGTGGATATGTACTATATGTGAAATGTCATTGAATGTCATTGCGAAAGTTCATCAATAATGTCACAAACACTTAGAAAAATCTTTTATATTTTATAGTCTTTAATCTTTTACTATATGTGAAATGTCATTGAATGTCATTGCGAAAGCTAATCAAAAATGTCGCAAACACTTAGAAAAATCTTTTATATTTTATAGTCTTTAATCTTTTATACCTTATGTCTGTTAGAAGCACTTTTTTTTAAATAAAGTAAAAATGACTGTGACATAACATAATTCAAAACTGCCAAAGATACTGCTGGAGATCTGCAATTCTAGTCTCAGATTTGAAATGAGCAGGCACAGAAGAGCTCAAGTACTGACTTAGGTGGAAATGTAGTACTATATGTGAAATATCATTAAATGTCATTGCAACAAAAATGTCGCAAACACTTAGAATAATCTTTTATTTTTTATAGTCTTTAATCTTTTATACTTTATGTCTGTTAGAAGCACTTTTTTTTTAAATAAAGTAAAAATGACTGTGACATAACATAATTCAAAACTGCCAAAGATGCTGCTGGAGATCTGCAATTCTAGTCTCAGATTTGAAATGAGCAGGCACAGAAGAGCTCAAGTACTGACTTAGGTGGAAATGTAGTACTATATGTGAAATGTCATTAAATATCATTGTGACAATTCATCAAAAATGTCGCAAACACTTAAAATAATCTTTTATTTTTTATAGTCTTTAATCGTTTATACTTTATGTCTGTTATAAGCACTTTTTTTTTTAAAGTAAAAATGACTTTGATATAACATAATTCAAAACTGCCAAAGATGTTGCGGGAGATCTGCAATTTTAGTCTCAGATTTGAAATGAGCAGGCTCAGGAGTTCTCAAGTACCAACTTAGGCGGAAATGAAGTACTATATGTGAAATGTCATTGAATGTCATTGCGAAAGTTCATCAAAAATGTCGCAAACACTTAGAAAAATCTTTTATATTTTATAGTCTTTAATCTTTTATACTTTATGTCTGTTAGAAGCACTTTTTTTAAATAAAGTAAAAATGACTGTGACATAACATAATTCAAAACTGCCAAAGATGCTGCTGGAGATCTGCAATTTTAGTCTCAGATTTAAAAAATGAGCAGACTCAGAAGTGCTCAAGTACCGACTTAGGTGGAAATGTAGCACTATATGTGAAATATCATTAAATGTCATTGTGACGATTCATCGAAAATGTCGCAAACACTCAGAATAATCTTTTATTTTTTATAGTCTTTAATCTTTTATACTTTATGTCTGCTAGAAGCACTGTTTTTTGAATAAATTAAATGACTGTGACATAACATAATTCAAAACTGTCAAAGATATTACAGGAGATCTGCAATTTTAGTCTCAGATTTGAAATGAGCAGGCTCAAAAGTTCTCAAGTACCAACTTAGGTGGATATGTACTATATGTGAAATGTCATTGAATGTCATTGCGAAAGCTAATCAAAAATGTCGCAAACACTTAGAAAAATCTTTTATATTTTATAGTCTTTAATCTTTTATACTTTATGTCTGTTAGAAGCACTTTTTTTTAAATAAAGTAAAAATGACTGTGACACAACATAATTCAAAACTGCCAAAGATGCTGCTGGAGATTTGCAATTCTAGTCTCAGATTTGAAATGAGCAGGCACAGAAGAGCTCAAGTACTGACTTAGGTGGAAATGTAGTACTATATGTGAAATGTCATTGAATGTCATTGCGAAAGCTAATCAAAAATGTCGCAAACACTTAGAAAAATCTTTTATATTTTATAGTCTTTAATCTTTTATACTTTATTTCTGTTAGAAGCACTTTTTTTTAAATAAAGTAAAAATGACTGTGACACAACATAATTCAAAACTGCCAAAGATGCTGCTGGAGATCTGCAATTCTAGTCTCAGATTTGAAATGAGCAGGCACAGAAGAGCTCAAGTACTGACTTAGGTGGAAATGTAGTACTATATGTGAAATGTCATTAAATGTCATTGCGACAATGCAACAAAAATGTCGCAAACACTTAGAATAATCTTTTATTTTTTATAGTCTTTAATCGTTCATAATTTATGTCTGTTAGAAGCACTTTTTTTTTTAATAAAGTAAAAATGACTTTGACATAACATAATTCAAAACTGCCAAAGATGTTGCTGGAGATCTGCAATTTTAGTCTCAGATTTGAAAGGCTCAGGAGTTCTCAAGTACCAACTTAGGTGGATATGTACTATATGTGAAATGTCATTGAATGTCATTGCGAAAGTTCATCAAAAATGTCACAAACACTTAGAAAAATCTTTTATATTTTATAGTCTTTAATCTTTTACTATATGTGAAATGTCATTGAATGTCATTGCGAAAGCTAATCAAAAATGTCGCAAACATTTAGAAAAATCTTTTATATTTTATAGTCTTTAATCTTTTATACTTTATGTCTGTTAGAAGCACTTTTTTTTAAATAAAGTAAAAATGACTGTGACATAACATAATTCAAAACTGCCAAAGATGCTGCTGGAGATCTGCAATTTTAGTCTCAGATTTGAAATGAGCAGGCACAGAAGAGCCCAAGTACTGACTTAGGTGGAAATGTAGTACTATATGCGAAATGTCATTAAATGTCATTGCGACAATGCAACAAAAATCTCGCAAACACTTAGAATAATCTTTTATTTTTTATAATCTTTAATCGTTCATACTTTATGTCTGTTAGAAGCACTTTTTTTTTTAATAAAGTAAAAATGACTTTGACACAACATAATTCAAAACTGCCAAAGATGTTGCTGGAGATCTGCAATTTTAGTCTCAGATTTGAAAGGCTCAGGAGTTCTCAAGTACCAACTTAGGTGGATATGTACTATATGTGAAATGTCATTGAATGTCATTGCGAAAGTTCATCAATAATGTCACAAACACTTAGAAAAATCTTTTATATTTTATAGTCTTTAATCTTTTACTATATGTGAAATGTCATTGAATGTCATTGCGAAAGCTAATCAAAAATGTCGCAAACACTTAGAAAAATCTTTTATATTTTATAGTCTTTAATCTTTTATACTTTATGTCTGTTAGAAGCACTTTTTTTTAAATAAAGTAAAAATGACTGTGACATAACATAATTCAAAACTGCCAAAGATACTGCTGGAGATCTGCAATTCTAGTCTCAGATTTGAAATGAGCAGGCACAGAAGAGCTCAAGTACTGACTTAGGTGGAAATGTAGTACTATATGTGAAATATCATTAAATGTCATTGCAACAAAAATGTCGCAAACACTTAGAATAATCTTTTATTTTTTATAGTCTTTAATCGTTTATACTTTATGTCTGTTAGAAGCACTTTTTTTTTAAATAAAGTAAAAATGACTGTGACATAACATAATTCAAAACTGCCAAAGATGCTGCTGGAGATCTGCAATTCTAGTCTCAGATTTGAAATGAGCAGGCACAGAAGAGCTCAAGTACTGACTTAGGTGGAAATGTAGTACTATATGTGAAATGTCATTAAATATCATTGTGACAATTCATCAAAAATGTCGCAAACACTTAAATAATCTTTTATTTTTTATAGTCTTTAATCGTTTATACTTTATGTCTGTTAGAAGCACTTTTTTTTTTTAAAGTAAAAATGACTTTGATATAACATAATTCAAAACTGCCAAAGATGTTGCGGGAGATCTGCAATTTTAGTCTCAGATTTGAAATGAGCAGGCTCAGGAGTTCTCAAGTACCAACTTAGGCGGAAATGAAGTACTATATGTGAAATGTCATTGAATGTCATTGCGAAAGTTCATCAAAAATGTCGCAAACACTTAGAAAAATCTTTTATATTTTATAGTCTTTAATCTTTTATACTTTATGTCTGTTAGAAGCACTTTTTTTAAATAAAGTAAAAATGACTGTGACATAACATAATTCAAAACTGCCAAAGATGCTGCTGGAGATCTGCAATTTTAGTCTCAGATTTAAAAAATGAGCAGACTCAGAAGTGCTCAAGTACCGACTTAGGTGGAAATGTAGCACTATATGTGAAATATCATTAAATGTCATTGTGACGATTCATCGAAAATGTCGCAAACACTCAGAATAATCTTTTATTTTTTATAGTCTTTAATCTTTTATACTTTATGTCTGCTAGAAGCACTGTTTTTTGAATAAATTAAATGACTGTGACATAACATAATTCAAAACTGTCAAAGATATTGCAGGAGATCTGCAATTTTAGTCTCAGATTTGAAATGAGCAGGCTCAAAAGTTCTCAAGTACCAACTTAGGTGGATATGTACTATATGTGAAATGTCATTGAATGTCATTGCGAAAGTTCATCAAAAATGTCACAAACACTTAGAAAAATCTTTTATATTTTATAGTCTTTAATCTTTTATACTTTATGTCTGTTAGAAGCACTTTTTTTTAAATAAAGTAAAAATGACTGTGACATAACATAATTCAAAACTGTCAAAGATGCTGCTGGAGATTTGCAATTCTAGTCTCAGATTTGAAATGAGCAGGCACAGAAGAGCTCAAGTACTGACTTAGGTGGAAATGTAGTACTATATGTGAAATGTCATTAAATGTCATTGCGACAATGCAACAAAAATGTCGCAAACACTTAGAATAATCTTTTATTTTTTATAGTCTTTAATCGTTCATACTTTATGACTGTTAGAAGCACTTTTTTTTTAATAAAGTAAAAATGACTTTGACATAACATAATTCAAAACTGCCAAAGATGTTGCTGGAGATCTGCAATTTTAGTCTCAGATTTGAAAGGCTCAGGAGTTCTCAAGTACCAACTTAGGTGGATATGTACTATATGTGAAATGTCATTGAATGTCATTGCGAAAGTTCATCAAAAATGTCACAAACACTTAGAAAAATCTTTTATATTTTATAGTCTTTAATCTTTTATACTTTATGTCTGTTAGAAGCACATTTTTTTAAATAAAGTAAAAATGAATGTGACATAACATAATTCAAAACTGCCAAAGATGTTGCTGGAGATCTGTAGTACTATATGTGAAATGTCATTAAATGTCATTGCGACAATTCATCAGAAATGTCGCAAACACTTAGAAAAATCTTTTATTTTTTATATTCTATAATCTTTTATACTTTATGTCTGTTAGAAGCACTTTTCTTTTTAAAATGAAGTAAAAATGACTGTGACATAACATAATTCAAAACTGCCAAAGATGCTGCTGGAGATCTGCAATTTTAGTCTCAGATTTGAAAGGAGCAGGCTCAAAATTTCTCAAGTGCCAACAGGTGGAAATGTAGTACTATACGCGAAATGTAATTAAATATCGTTGCGACAATTCATCAAAAATTGCGCAAACATTTAGAATAATCTTTTATTTTTTATAGTCTTTAATCTTTTATACTTTATGTCTGTTAGAAGCACTTTTTTTTTAAATAAAGTAAAAATGACTGTGACATAACATAATTCAAAACTGCCAAAGATGCTGCTGGAAATCTGTGGATTGTTTAGGGAAGCCGACTAAGTGACCGTATCTCAAAACAGTAAGCTACATAAAAAAAAATGTGGTTCAATCTCGCTTTCAGGGGCTATAATAAGAGAAAGGTTGAAATGGCTGGGGCATGTTCTATAGATGACAGATTGGCAAAGATTGTCCTTGCCGGTGAACCATCCAGGGCAAACAAGAAACGGGCCGTCCATGTATCGGGTGAGAGGAGGCCAAAAGAAAAGATTTAAGGAAAAATGTAGCTTCTAAAGGTGTAATAAGGGTTTCTTTGAATAGATTGGGATGGAAGAGGACCAAACGTAGCTTTGTTAGCCTTAGAGGTCTTGGTACCACAGTGACGTCTTATTACTAGTGATAGCAAAGAAGTTACAAAAATAATGAAGATAATAGTAGTATATTAAGAAAAATATCTTTCGGCCACCCGAAAGAGAAATTTTTTTTTTCCCCTTTATTTGGTTTTCTTACAGAAAAAAAATTAGGAAAAGGCTAATTCCTTACGGTTAGGAGTTGTAAGTTCAAAAGAAGAGAAAGGGAAAATAAGGAAAAAAAATGCGATTATCAAAGGAAAAGGTAGAAGAGGAATAAAAAAAATATTGATGAAAAAAACAAGCTAGATTTAAATAAACCATCGATGAAAATTGTTGCTTGTAATAAAATGATTTAAGGCGGGGAGTAGAAAAATATTTAAAAGGAAAAGAAACGATAAGAAATAAAGCACTTGACAATTAAGGCCAGAAGGGTTCATTAAATTAGACTAATTTAAAATAATGATGTTATGAAATTATGTGAACTATCGTAAAAAAATAATACCTTTTCTGATCCATTTGCCCCCTTAAAAAAAATGAAATTGAGAATCCAATGACTAAAATAGACTATTTGATAATACTTTAATCAACAATATTTTCCATTATTACAAAAAAAGAGGAAAATAAACAAATTAAAGGCATAAATCAAATCAAAAAAGATACATCTTGCAACTGACAGAGCACTGGAATCAAACAGGATTGGCAATGGCAAGCTTCATCTAAAGAGAGAAAATATATATGAAAAAAATGTCATCATTTACTTTTTGTAAGTTTTCAAAAAAAATTAATATTTCTTAAACATATTGTCTTTGATCAAATCTGAAAATAAAAGTGTTAAAATTTCTAGGATTACACATAAATATATATTAAATAACTTTTCTTTTTTTAATTAAAATTAAAAAAAGTTTAGGATCACAATTTTTTTTTTAATATATTAGAAATCAAAATTGACATTGCCTCCTTAAAATGAATATTAGTTTTAAAAAAAGAATGAAATTTACTATATTTGATGCAATTTTTTAAAAAGGAAAAAAAATAAGCACATATTTCACTAAAATAATGAGCCAGTCAATAAATGACTGAATATCCCTTGTTTTTGGGATATTTCAAGTTTAGTTTGACCGGCACAAAAACTAAAATGCTGTAAAATACTAAAAACACTTAGATCCCACTAAGATCACTGTGGGTTCTCTTTGGTGGGAAATCAAACTGCTTGAACTACAAAAGGTCTTGTCACATGCTTCACACTTAAACGGTTTCTTCCCAGTGTGCACTCTTTGGTGCTTAGTCAAACTGCTTGACGCAGAAAAATTTTTCTCAGACATCACATTTAAAGGGTTTTTCACCCGTGTGTACTCTTTTGTGCTTAGTCAAATTGCTTGATTCAGAAAAAGTTTTCTCACAGACATCACATTTAAAGGGTTTTTCACCCGTGTGTAGTCTTTTGTGATTAGTCAAACTGCTTGATTCAGAAAAAGTTTTCTCACAGACATCACATTTAAAGGGTTTTTCACCCGTGTGTAGTCTTTTGTGATTAGTCAAACTGCTTGACGCAGAAAAATTTTTCTCACAGACATCACATTTAAAGGGTTTTTTCACCCGTGTGTACTCTTTTGTGCTTAGTCAAATTGCTTGATTCAGAAAAAGTTTTCTCACAGACATCACATTTAAAGGGTTTTTCACCCGTGTGTAGTCTTTTGTGATTAGTCAAACTGCTTGATTCAGAAAAAGTTTTCTCACAGACATCACATTTAAAGGGTTTTTCACCCGTGTGTACTTTTTGGTGTCTAATCAAACTGTCCGATCGAGAAAAGCTTTTTTTACATACTTCACACTTAAATGGTTTCTCCTCAGTATGCATTCTTTGGTGAACAACCAAATTGCTTGCTTTAAAGGGTTTTTCACCCGTGTGTACTCTTTTGTGATTAGTCAAACTGCTTGACGCAGAAAAATTTTTCTCACAGACATCACATTTAAAGGGTTTTTTCACCCGTGTGTACTCTTTTGTGCTTAGTCAAATTGCTTGATTCAGAAAAAGTTTTCTCACAGACATCACATTTAAAGGGTTTTTCACCCGTGTGTACTCTTTTGTGATTAGTCAAACTGCTTGATTCAGAAAAAGTTTTCTCACAGACATCACATTTAAAGGGTTTTTCACCCGTGTGTACTTTTTGGTGTCTAATCAAACTGTCCGATCGAGAAAAGCTTTTTTTACATACTTCACACTTAAATGGTTTCTCCTCAGTATGCACTCGTTTGGATTCATTGGAAGTTTCTCTGCATATTTTGACATCACTTGATGAAGGTTCTTCAACTCCAACAACTAAAAATATAAGGAAAAAACATAAATGGAAAGAACCAGAAAATAATTTTTACTTTACTAAAAACAATCCTTATTTCAGGCTAAGTGTTTTTATTTCTTATAACATCCAAAACAAATTAAAGTCACCTTCATAACTAAGATTATTTGAAAAAAACAAATGAATGTGAATTGAAAGTTTATTATATACTGATATTAATTCCATGAAGTCCTAATAATTTCGAAGTAATTGAACTTAAAAAAGTGACAAAGTTTAAAATGTATTTGGTTTTGTATAAAGTGCAAATTATGTTCTGACAATGCACAGAGACCGTCAGCCCAACTCTTCTTAGGTTCTGCTCATTTTGAGTTTGTCTCAGTTATTGATTCTAACTTCTGTTCATTTTGGGTTTCATTTATTTATTAATGGTAATTTAAAGTAGCATAATAGCATAAAGTTTCATATTTATTCGACTTTTTTTCTTTCCATCTTTGGATTATTGAATACTAACTTTATTTAAAAACTTTTTTTCTAAATTAATTTCTATTTGATTTAATTAACATAGTCTTTTTCATTGGTAAAGAAAAATATATTTTAAATCCTTTTTGTCTTTCTTGACAAAAATTCAGATTTTGGTTATAAATTTACATGCTGGGCAAAATTTTTCAGCGAAATGTAGTAAAATCCGCCTTTTTAAAAATCTGAAAACACATAGTATATTTCGATATAGTTTACACCACAAATTTCCCTGAAACTAAAACTTAAATTAGTAATTTAATTTGCACTTTACTGACATTTTATTTGCACTTTACTTTACAAATTTTAATGTAAATTTGCACTTTACTGAAAAAAAATATAAATGTTTTTACTTTTATAAATTTAATAAATCAGATAATATTAACATTTTGATTACTAAATATCAGTATATGTATATTAAACTGAAAATGCACATTCATTTGTATTTTTTCAGTAAAGTGCAAATTTTGTTCTGGCCTTGGGAAGGCATAGGGGTTTTGCGCCCAATTTATGTTAATTTCTGCTCGTTTTGAGTTTGACTCGGTTATTTATTGTTCGTTTTGGGTTTCATTTTTGTGCGTTTTGGGTTTCATTTATTTATCGATGCTGATTTTTGGTAGTTTCATGCTTGGTAGATTATTTGATTTATTTTTGCTCATGTTTTGTGTAATGGAGTTCTTTACTTTTCTTTGAAAAACTTGTTTTGTGGAAAAAGTTTTTTTTAATTAATTTCTGTTCGTTTTATATTGACATAGTCTTTTCAGGGAAAAAGAAAATAACACTTTAAATCTTTTAGTTTTTTAAGACTTTATAGTTTGGTCTTCTATTTGTATGCTGGAGAAAAATTTTCAGCAATTTTTAACACCATACACCCTTTTAAAAATCTGGACACAAATAGCACTAATTAATTTAGTTTCATACCTCCTCAAGTTGACCTGAAATGGAAAACATGATGCCATTCGCAAAAAAATCTGTTTACTTTCTTTGATAGCATGGATACACTTACGCTATTTTGATTGGGTTAAACTTTAAGAGCAGAAGTAGCCCCGAAAGTTTGAACATAATACCCTCAGTCGTACTTGGGATACTGCTGAGATGCCTTATTAGGAATTAGCAATATCACAGTGCATTTTGATTTAATCTTAAGGCAGCATTTAGTTTTTAAACATAATGGGCCAACGGGAGGGTGGGCGTGGGAGGGTCGGAGTGGAAGGGCGATTAGTTGTCCTCCAATCACTTTGGACTATTAAAAAGGGCATCAGCCCTTTCTATTTTCAGTCAAATGAGCCTCTTTCGAAGTTCCCACGACAACTCCTTCGATACGAAGTGCCCTGGTCTAAACAACAACAAAAACAAAAATATCACTAATCTCTTTCGACTATTAAATAGGGTATTAACCCTTTGAATTTCATATCGAATAAGCCCTTTTCAAATTTTCTACGACAAAGATTTCAATAAAAACCTTATATGCCCCCAGGGCATAACTTATAACCCTTGCCCTGAGGGTTGTGGGGGAGTGTCCTCCACAAAAAATATTTTCTATCTGGAAATCAACCACGCTGAACGAAATGGCTATCTAAAAATTTTTAGTGGACGTATTTGGGGGAATGATGGGCGTGGGGGGGGCTAGTTGCCCTCAAATCATTTTTGAACATTAAAAAGGGCAGTAGCCCTTTGAATATCCAATCGAATGAGCTTTTTTTGAAGTTTCTACGACAACACCTTCTATAAATACCTTATTATGCCCCCAGGGCACAACTTAAAACCCTTGCCCTAAGGACTGTGGGGGAGTATCCTCCTCAAAAACATATTTTCTATCCGGAAATCAACTACGTTGAACAAAATGGCTATCCCAAAATTTTGATTGTATGTGTTTGGGGGAATGAGAGGCGTGGGAGGGACTAGTTGCCCTCCAATCACTTTTTAATATTGAATAGGGCACTAGGCCTTTCAATTTTCAATCGAATGAGCCTTTTTTGAAGTTTCTAAGACAACACAATCTATAAAAAACCTTATATGCCCCCAGGGCATAACTTATAACCCTTGCCCTGAGGGTTGTGGGGGAGTGTCCTCCTCAAAAACATATTTTCTATCTGGAAATCAACCACGCTGAACAAAATGGCTATCTAAAAATTTTGATTGGATGTGTCTGGAGAATAATAGGCGCGGTGGGGGGGGCTAGTTGCCCTCCAATCACTTTCGACTATTAAAAAGGGCACTAACTTCAAATTTTCCAATCAAATGAGCCCCTTTTGAAGTTTCTACGACAATGCCTTCTATAAAAACCTTATATACCCCCAGGGCATAACTTAAAACCCTTGCCCTGAGGGTTGTGGGGGAGTGTCCTCCTCAAAAACATATTTTCTATCTGGAAATCAACCACGCTGAACAAAATGGCTATCTAAAAATTTTGATTGGATGTGTTTGGAGAATAATGGGCGCGGTGGGGGGGGGGGGCTATTTGCCCTCCAATCACTTTCGACTATTAAAAAGGGCACTAACTCTTCAAATTTCCAATCAAATGAGCCCCTTTCGAAGTTTCTACGACAATGCCTTCTATAAAAACCTTATATACTCCCAGGGCATAACTTAAAAACCTTGCCCTGATAATTGTGGGAGAGTGTCCTCCTCAAAAATATATTTTCTATCTGAAAATCAACCACACTGAACAAAATGGCTATCTCAAAATTTTTATTGAATGTGTTTGGGGGAATAATGGGTGCGGGGGGGGGGGCTAGTTGCCCTCCAATCACTTTCGACTATTGAAAAGAGCACTAGCTCTTCAATTTTCCAATCAAATGAGCCCCTTTCGAAGTTTCTACGACAACGCCTTCTATAAAAACCTTATATACCCCCAGGGTATAACTTAAAAGCCTTACCCTGAGGGTTGTGGGGGAGTGTCCTTTTCTATCTATAAATCAACTAGCCTACGCTGAACAAAATAGCTATATCAAAATTTTGATTGGATGTGTTTGGGGGAATGATGGGCGTGGGGGGGGTAGTTGCCCTCCAATCACTTTCGACTATTAAAAAGGGCACCAGCCCCTTGAATTTCCAATCGAATGAGCCTGTTTTGAAGTTTCTACGACAACACCTTCTATATAAACCTTATATGCCCCCAGGGCATACCTTAAAGCCCTTGCCCTGAGGGTTGTGGGGGAGCGTCCTCCTAAAAAACATATTTTCTATCTGGAAATCAACTACGCTGAACAAAATGGCTATCTCAAAATTTAGTTTGGATGTGTTTGGGGGAATAATGGGCCGTTTTACAAGACGATGTATCTGTCAAGACGTCTATTTAAAATAAAAAGACTGTCTCAAAATATTTATTGGTCACATCTCAGGAATACAAGACGTGTTTGTGTGTGTGTTTGGGGAAGGGGTAGCTGCGTTCTGACCTCTTCGATTCGTAAAAAGGGCACTAGAACTTCTGATTACCAATCCAATGAGTCCCCTCAAAAGCATATCCGACAACCCTTTTAATAAGGACCTTATACTCCCAGGGCATAACTTACAACCCTTACCCTGAGAGCTGTAGGGGGGGGGTGTTCCTCACCGACATAAATTCCAAAACCTTCAACTACGATGAATAAAAATGTTATCTCTAAATTTTGATTGGAGGTATTAAGAGAAATGATGAGTGTGGAGGGGAGCTGGTTGCTCTGAAATCACTTTACTCTTAGAAATGGCATTATAAATTCAAATTTCAAGCCAAATAAGCTCTATCTGAAGTTTATGCGACCACTCATTCCATAAAAACATTATATGCACTCAAGGCATTAATTACAACCCTATCCCCAGGGAACTGGGGGGGGGGGGGTTGTCTTCCCTAGAGACATTACTATATGTTGTTTGAACTATTTTGAACAAATTTGCTATCTCATAATTTCAATCAGATGCGTTTGGTGAAAATAGGGGTCGTCGGGGAGGGGTGGTCTAAATGCCCTCCCTCACTTTTGACGCTTCAAAAGGAATTAGAACTTCCAATTTTCAATCAAATGTGCCTCTTCTGAAGTTACCAAATGAGTACACTCCGAAGCATATACAACCACCCTTTCTATAAAAACATTATAAATTACAACCCTTGCCATGAGAGCGGTGGCGGTGGGGGTGTCTTCCTCAAAGACATAGTTTCTGAACTCTTCAACTACAATGAACAAAAATGCTATCTCTAAATTTTGATTGGATGTCTTTGGGGGAATTATGAGTGTGTGGGGGGGGGGCTTGTTGCTCTCAAATAACTTTCAACTCTTAAAAAGTGTACTATAACTTTCAATTTAAAATTAAATGAGCCCCATTTGAACTTTATGCGGCCACCCATTCCTTAAAAACTTTTTATGACCCCAGGCCAGTACTTACAACCCTATCCCCAGGGCACTGGGGGGTTGTGTTCTTTGGACTTTTTGAGCAAAATTCCTATTTAACCATTTTAATCAGATTCCTTCGGTGAAGAGAGGTAGTCGGTGGGGGATAGCTGCCCTCCATCACGTTTCCAGCAGTTCGTGGTAACAAACTGTAAGTAAGGAGCGATCCGGCTCAATAGTAACCGAAACCCTAAAAAACAGAATTTTGATACCAATAGATACACCAGAAGAACCAGATTTTTATGCTGATTTCAAATATATAAGTTTCATCAAGTTTAATCCTACCCATTAAAAGTTACATGAAAAAATTTGCCTTTTTTTCGAAAAAAAGGGAAAACAACCCCTAAAAGTCATAGAACTCTAATGAAAATCACACCATCAGATTCAGCGTATCAGAGAACCCTAATATAGAAGTTTCAAGCTCGTATCTTCAAAAATGTTGATTTTTTGCCAAAAGAAAGATCAAGGATGCGTGTTTATTTTATTTATTTTTTTTTCCAGGGGTAATTGTATCGATCCAGTAGTCCTAGAATATCATAAGAGGGCTCATTCAAACGGAAATTAAAAATTCTAGTGCCCCTTTTAAGTGATCCAAAAAATTGGAGGGCAACTTGGCCCCCTACCAGGCTCATATTTTTCCCGAAGTCACCCAATCAAAATTTTGAGATAGCCATTTTGTTCAGCATAGTCGAAAATCTAATTAATATGTCTTTGACAATGACTTAATTCTCCACAGTTCCAGGGGGAAGGGCTGCAAGTTATAAGCTTTTCCCATTGTTTACATATTGTATTGGTTATTGGGAAGTATTCAGGTGTTTTCAGGAGTAATTTTTTTCTTTTGGGGGATCGGGGTCAAAGTAGGGATTACGGGAGGATCTTTCCATGGGGGATATTTCCTTGGGGGAAGGAACATTTCTATGAAGGGGGCGCCAGATTTCCCAGCATTATTTAAAAAACGATCAGAAATTAAATAAAAAAACAAGTTTTTTTTCAACTGAAAATAAGGAGCAGCATTAAAACGAACAGAAATTATTACGTATATGAGAGGGTTCACCCCCTAGTCAAAACCTCGCTCTTAACACTAAAGTTTTTTAGAACTTTCAAAAGAGCTATTTATTCTAATTAACCGGCCTTTGTGATTCAGGGGTTTGTGATTCGAACAAAATTCGAACTTTAACGTAAAGAGCGAGGTATTGACTAGGAAGTGAACTCCCTAATATACGTAATAAAAACATACGAATATAAAATTCGTTACGCAAGGTAGTTCGTAAGTTACGTCGGAACAAAATTTCGAGAAAGCCAATTAGCCAAAAAAGGAAATTAATATGCGAATTTCGTGTTAATTATTCATTTACAGTGAGCCAAAATCAAACTTGCATTCTTTCAAAAACGCTCAGAAATTAACTAAAAAAAACAAGTTTTTGTAACTGAAAGTAAGGAGCGACATTAAAACTTAAAACGAACAGAGATTATTCCGTATATGAAAGGGGCTGTCCCCTCCTAAACGCCTCGCTCTTTACGCTTAAGTTTGACTCTGTCTTACAACTTTATTTTTTAAAACAATAAAAATTTAATGTAAAGAGCGAGGCGTTGAGGAGGGGACAGCCCCTTTCATATACGGAATAATTTCTGTTTATTTTAAGTTTTAATGTCGCTCCTTACTTTCAGTTAAAAAAAACTTGTTTTTTTTAGTTATTACTCTGAAAAGGGAACTAGAACTTCCAATTTTTAACGAAATGAGCCTCCTCTAAAATTTATACAAACATCCCTTCAATAAAAACCTTAAATACCCCCTGGGCATAACTTATAACCCTTGCCCCAAGGCTCTGGGGTTTGTTTTAACTCCAAAAGCATTGTTATATGTTGTTTAGACCATTTTGTATAAAACGGTTATGAACAAATTTCTGTTAGATGCATTTCGGGACAATATGACGTGTGTATGGATATATTAGGAGGGGGGGTAGCTTCCGTCCGATCACTTTGACTCTTAAAAAGAGTAGTAGAGCTTCTGATTACCAATCCAATGAACCCTCTCCGAAGTTTATATGACCAGGCTTTCTATAAAAACCTTATATGCCCCCAGGGCATAACTTACAACCCTTATCCTTAGGGCTGGGGGGATTTGTTATCCTCAAAGACATTATTTCCGAACCTTTCATATACGTTGAACAAAATGGCTATCTCAAAACTTTGATTGGACGTGTTTGGGGAAATGATGGACGTGGGGCGTCATTTGCCCTCTGAGCACTTTTAACTATTAAAAAGGGCACTAGTCCTCTTAATTTCCAATCGAATGAGCCCCTTTTGAAGTCTCCACGACAACACTTTCTATAAGAAAAAAATCTTATATGCCACAAGGGTTAGCTTATAACCCTTGTCTTGAGGGCTGTGGGGTTGTCATGCTCCAAGACAAGATTTACAGACTTTTCAACTACGTTGAATAAAATGCTAGTGCCCTTTTGTGTTGAAGTGTTGAAAAAATTAATAAGGGCACTAGCCCTCTAAATTTCCAATTGAAGAAGCCCTTTTTTACGTTTCTACGACAACACTTTCTACAAAAACCTTATATATCTCCAGGGCAAAAATACAACCCTTGCCCTGAGGGCTGTAGGGGGATTGTCATCTTCCAATGCGGAATTTTTCAACTACGTTGAACAAAATGGCTATCTCAAAGTTTTGATTGAATGTGTTTGGGGAAAAGATGGGCGTGTCAGGGGGTTAGTTGCCCTCTAATTACTTTTGACTAATTAAAAGGGCACTAGTCCCTTCATTTTTCAATCGAATGAGTCCTCTTTGAAGTTTCTACGACAACTCCTTCGATACAACTCCAGTTGCACGGTGGTTCAGTAGCACAGTGGTTCAGTTGCACGGTGGCTAAGTTGCACGATGGTTCAGTTGCACGGTGGTTCAGTTTCATGGTGGTTCAGTAGGACGGGGTTTCAGTTACAGGGGGGTTCATCAGTTACAATAAACCTTTAGGGTTAATGAATGGAACACATGATTAGCCATAAAGACCCATTTATTGAACTGAAAGAGTAAAGATTCCGGTAATTTAGGCCATATGATAATGCTAGCCGAGCCCCACAATTAGCACAGCTTTCAATTCTGGCAGTGTACACCTGTTTCGCTCAAGCAATGCTCTGGCCTTCATTCCTGACAGATGCAACTCTAGGCTATGATGTTAATTCAATTATGTTAACAAATAAAGCCATGTTTTATTACATAAATTATTGAAATTTTAAAAATGAATTATTAAGTATTTCAGAGACAAATAAAATCTATACATTTTGGAGGAAAATTAAAGAAAATTTTCCTGGAGTTTGAGTTTTGACAGTTCCTTGGGTTGCCAAATCAGGACGTACTAGAGTCTGAGGGGCAACAGGAACAAAATCAGTTTGTGGAGCATTTGGTGATATCAACCTAACAACCGGTCCCAAAGTAGAGCCTGTAGCCTGAACGGCTTGAGTGGCAACATCGTTTACTGGAGTCCTAATTTGTAGGACTTGGCTGGGACTTCCTGCAGCAATGAAAAAAGTTAAATTAATATTTCAAAACAATGCACGCGATAGAACAGTAAATAAAAAAAGAAAAGGACGCTGCTTTAAACTCTCTAGTCCAAACCAGTGGTGCTGATCCCAGTCTCATGGCCCTTCAGCCAGAGAGTGCAATAAGTACCAGCCATCCTGTGCTTTAGAACAGTGAGTCCAATGAGCAAAAAGATACAAGAATCAATCCTCCCGTCATATCTACACCTACACAAAGTGAGGAGTGTCTCTGATACTTACATTCTTCCCCGAAAATTTATTGGAAGAGAAACCATCATTTTGCATTTTCTGCTTTAACTCTATTAACTGTAAGCGAAGTCAGAAACTTGCCTCAGTTATTTAGAAATACTTTGTTTGATCGACTCTTGGCTTCTAACCGCATATTCTCTATTCTTTGCTTGTGTTTTGATTCGTAGCAATCATCACTGTCGCTTGTCTTCTAATTACATATTTCTTTGTTCTTCACTGTTGTTTTTGATTCTTTGCGATCCTCGTTGTCACATGTCTTCTAACCGGATATATCTTTGTTCTCAATTTTCATTACTATACACATTTTTTCAATGCCCGTTGCTTCAGCTGCTCGGATTGTTCTTGTCACGGTCTGTGGTCCAGGTTCTTCTTTTTGAGCAACGTGAATTTTTTTTTTCGGGTAGCCCTCTTCGTTTTGTCAAGTTTGATGGTTCAGGTGTCAAGTCTAACATACCAGACTCTGTCAAGTCTGGTATGTTAAGTCTAGTGTTAACAGTCTAGTCTGTCTCGACTAGCTTGTCCAGTCGAGTCTAGTCTGTCTAGTCCAGTCTGTTTAGTCTAACCTCGTTATCCTAGTCAGTCTAGTGTAGTCTGTCTAGTATAGTCTGTCTTGTCAGTCTTCTGGTCTTGCTAGTTTAGTCTAGTTTTTCTAGTCTATCTATTTGGGTCTGTTTATCCTATTCTATTCTGTCTATTATAGTCTATTCTGTCTGGTATGTCTAGTCCAGTCTGTCTGATCTAGTCTGTCTAATCAAGTCTGTCTAGTCTGTATTGTCTAGTCTATTTGGTCCGTCTACTCTAGTCTATCTAGTCTCGTTTGTCTAGTCTATCTAGTCTAGTCTGCCTAGTCTGGTCTGTCTAACCTAGTCTGGTCAATCTATTTTGGTCTAGTCTGTCTAGTCTCTCTAATCTAGTCTGTCTAATTGGTCTTGTCTACTCTGTCCAGTCCAGTTTGTCTGGTGTAATCCAGTCTGTCTAGTCAAGTCTGTCTAGCCTTGTCTGTATAATCTAGTCTTTCTAGTGTAGTCCGTATAGTCTCATCTGTCTAGTTACAAAGAATTGAACTTTCCTCCAACGTGAAATTTCTCAATTTATTAGTAAGATCAGTCAAATATGGACCATTTCAAAATAAAAGTGCTAAAACCATCTGTGACATTTGTTTAGCCTGGCTAGAAATGGGTTGTATTCTTACGAAAAGTGTTATTTTCTTAATTTTTAATTTTTTGTATTTTTTTTTTGTATTTTGTGTAATTTAGTCAGAAAGCTGGAGCAGTTTGTTTCAAAGCGTTGACAACGTTGATACAGATAATAAGAGTTAATTGGACAAGCATATAAGAGCTATGGATAAGAGTTAATTCCCAAGATATCAATTTTGGAGGTAGCTCAAACAAAAAATAAACAAATAAAATCTTTGCTAGCAAAGGTGCTATTCTATGAGTTTTTTGTTTAATCATTTTTTTATAAGTTTTATTTTAGTACCTGTGTATTATACGCCAAACACTCAAGTGCTTCATTTAATAGAAATATGTTTCTTAAACGCTCAATCTGAATGAAATACAAAAAATATGATGAAAATATAATGCTTTAGAAACAAATTTGGGCTATATATTTGCAAATTAGGAGAAATTAGGTATAGCGTGAAACGTATGTCAGATACAATTATTCTGCATACTATGACGTAAGAATTGTAGACATAAGAACGCAAGACATAAGACGTAAGACAGAAGACGTAAGACATAACAACATTAATTAATAGTCATATTGGGCTATTACCAAGTTTTGTAAAATAATAGAAGTTAAACAAAAAGAATTCGTATTTTGATATATCTATTGGTATCAAAATTGCGTTTTTTAGAGTTTTGGTCACAATTGAGCCAGGTCGCTCCTTACTTCTTGTTTGATATCGCTGTATAGGAATTTGATATCGCGGTACATCGAATTCTTAAACAAGTTGAAGATCACGAATTTGAGATCTTTCAATATTAATCTGATCACAATAGGCTGGACCCTTTTTTTGGAGGTAAACGAAATGCGTCATAATATCATGTTTGGTTATCGTTTAATAAGG
Source organism: Artemia sinica (assembly GCA_027921565.1). Lineage (NCBI taxonomy): Eukaryota > Metazoa > Arthropoda > Branchiopoda > Anostraca > Artemiidae > Artemia > Artemia sinica. Next base: position 5,721,058 of record JAPEVW010000022.1, on the reverse strand, counting down.
CACCTTTTCTATTCTTTCCATTCTTGCGATGCTAGATCTTAATTCATTAATTTCTTAGACCACACTGCTTTTCCATTAAAAACAAAAAAAAATTTTAAACGAGAAAAACGGGTTTTAATCTTCTATAAAGCAGTGAAATACAAAACAATTAATTATGCACAAAAGCTCCGAATATTTCGGCCCCACATCCGGGAGCCTTTCTCAACGGAAAAAAAATATAAATAAATAAAAAAACTTAACTTACATCAAACTAAAACATACTAAACACATAAAAAGAAAGAAAAAAAACAAAAGAAAAAATATAAATAAATAGGAAACAAAACTCACATATTAAATAAACACTTCCATGCACTGAATGTCTATAATGATTCAACTCGCCTCCTCCCAGTATATAAATGGAAATATATTAAATAAACACTTCCATGCACTGAATGTCTATAATGATTCAACTCGCCTCCTCCCAGTATATAAATGGAAATCTATCAAAAATGAAGAATATATTTATACTTAGACCAAAACAATAAAAGGTCAACTAACCCCCCGGCCCATAGCCCCTAATTAAATTTCACAAGTTCATCAACCAGTTTATGAATTATAAATTGAATGGATTTGTTTGGTTGCAAGCTTAGCTGCAGTTCGTTTACTTTTCTCATCATTTAACCCATTCTGACCTTTGTTCGCAAGGTCATCTTTCGTTTCAGAAATATTATTAAAATCAGTACTGGTTGAATATCTTGCCTGCATTTCAATTAAACTATTATAAATTGAATTGATCCTAAACTCCCCTTCATCTTTATTGATACTAGTGCCCCCATATATTATCTTTTTTATTTCTATAATTTCCCTGAAGCTTTGTAAAAGTCCTACAGACGTATCTACTATTTTTGTTTGATCAAATAAAATAGTGTGATGAGGAAAATTATAAAGATGTTCTGCAACAGCTGACTCAAACGTTTCTGGTGTTTTGTTTTGTTTTAGAGCGCAATCTATTGCATTCTTGTGTTGTTGTAGCCTATTTTCTAAAGTTTGTTGCGTTCTTCCCACATAAAATTTACCACAAGAACATGGAATTTTGTATACTCCCTTTTGCAAATTTCTCGGTACCTTGTCTTTCCCTTTATTTAACAACGAGTGCATGGATGTGTTTATTTAATATGTGAGTTTTGTTTCTTATTTATTTATATTTTTTCTTTTGTTTTTTTTCTTTCTCTTTATGTGTTTAGTATGTTTTATTTTGATGTAAGTTAAGTTTTTTTTTTTTTTTTTTTTTCGTTGAGAAAGGCTCCCGGATGTGGGGCTGAAATATTCGGAGCTTTTGTGACGGGCGTGAGAGGGGCGTTAGTCGCTCTCAAATCACTTTCAACTATTAAAAAGGGCACTAGCCCTCTCAATTTCCAATTGAATGAGCCCCTTTTGAACTTTTTACAACTCTATCTATAAAAACCTTATATGCCACCAGGGCATAACTTACAACCTTTGCCTTGGGGGCTCTGGGGAGTTTGTCATCCTTAAATACATAATTTCCAGAACTTGCAACTACATTGAACAAAATGGCTATCTCCAAACTTTGAATGAATGTGTTAGGGGAAATGGTGGGCGTGAGAGGGGGGTTAATTACTCTCCACTCACTTTCGACTATTAAAAAGGGCAATTTCAATTTCCAAATCAAATGAGCCCTTTTTGAAATTTCTACAACAACTTTCTTTATAAACCTTATGTGTCCCAAGTACATAACTTACAACCTCTTTACTGACGGCTCTGATGGGGTTATCATCCTAAAAGATCCAACTTCCAGAACTCTCAATTACGTTAAACAAAATGCCTTGGGGGCTCTGAGGGATTGGTCATCCTTAAATACATAGTTTCCAGAACTTTCAACTATACTGAACAAAATGGCTATCTCCAAACTTTGAATGAATGTGTTAGGGGAAATGGTGGGCGTGAGAGGGGGGTTAATTACTCTCCACTCACTTTCGACTTATAAAAAGGGCAATTTCAGTTTTCCAATCAAATGAACCCTTTTTGAAATTTCTACAACAACTTTCTATACAAACCTTAAATGCCCTCAGGGCATAACTTAAAGCCCTTGCACTGAGGGCTCTAATAGGATTATCATCCTAAAAGACCTAATTTCCAGAACTTTCGACTACGTTGAACAAAATGGATATCTAAAAATTTTGATTGGATGTGATGGGGAGATGGTGGGTGTGAGACGGAGGTTAGTTGCCCTTCAATCACTTTCCACTATTAAAATGGTACTACCCCTTTTATATTAAAATTGAATGAGCCCTTTTTGAAGTTTCTACAACATCGCTTTCTATAAAAACCTTATATGCCCCCAGGGCACAACTTAAGACCCTTGCCCTGAGGGCTGTGGGGGTGGAGGGGTTTTCACCTTAAAGACCTAATTTCTGAAACCTTCAACTACGTTGAATAAAATGGCTATCTAAAAATTTTGATTGGATGTGTTTGGGGAAAAGGTGGGCGCGAGACAGGGGTTATTTGCCCTCAAATCACTTTCGAGACTATTAAAGAGGGAACTAGCCCTTTAAATTTCCAATCGAATGAGCCCTTTTTCAAGATTATACTACAAAGATTTCAATAACAATTTATATGCTCCCAGGGCATAACTTATAACCTGAAGACTGAAGACTAATACCCTGAAGACTATGGGGGGAGTGTCCTGTTCAAAGGTATAATTTCCTGAACTTTAAACTGCGTGGAACAAAATGGCTTTCTTAAAATTTCGATTGAATGTTTTTGGGGAAATGGTTGGCGTGGAAGGGGTGTTAGTTGCCTTTCAATCACTTTCGACTATTAAAAAGGGCACTAGCCGTTTCAATTTCCAATCGAATGAGCACTTTTTGAAGTTTCTACGACAACACGTTCTATAAAAACCTTATTTGCCCCAGGGCATAACTTACAACCCTTGCCCTGAGGGCTTTGAGGGGATCGTCATCCCCAAAGACCTGACTGTTGACTGTTGACTGTTTAGTTGATTAAATCAACATAACAAAAAACATATACCCCCAACAGAGAGCAAAGCTCGTAAAATTGGGTATTAATAATAATAAAAAAAAAACAAAAAAAAACATTTTCTCATCATAACAAAAAAGAGAAAGAAAAAAAAAACTGGTTAAAGAAAAAAACAAAAAACATAACAAACATAAAGAAAAACAAACGCTGGACAAGTGGGGCAAGGAAGGCTATCCCAACATGGGTAACAAATATAAACAAAAAAAAAAATAATAATAATAAAAAAATTTCTATTCCACCATCACAGGTCAATACATAATTTTAATATTTTCTTCCTTAGAACTGATATTTGCCGAAATGACTCAATTTGAATTCTATCTTTCAGCCTATATTTATTTGAAATAAATGGTATTTGGTATCTAATTGAAAATCTAGATCTTTCACAATTAACAAAGGGAATTCGATATGTTCCAGAACACCTAAGAGCCGAAGGAGGGGGCAGAATCAACAGAGATTTTTCATAAAAATAACTACTAGGATCTTGTATTTTAAAATGCCATATTAATATATTAAGTTCCCTTATATGTTTCAGATCTAATAAATTCAAGAAAAGAAATAATGTTTCATTTTCCGATGCATCTCGAAGTTTTGAAGGACGATGTAAAAAATTTCCAAGTATTCTCACTGCTTTATTTTGAAGGATCTGTAGGGGTTTTATATGCGTCCAAAAAGTATTTAAATAAATAATTGTGCAATAATTTAAATAAGGAGCAATCAAAGAGTGATAAATTATTTTTAAAATTGAAAAGGGAAAAACATGTTGCAAACGATACATAGACCCAATATTTTGCGAAAGTTTCACCCTTAAATGATCAATATGAGTTTGAAATGACAAAAGGGGATCAATAAAAACTCCTAAATAACGATATGATTGAACTCTATGTATTTTATGCTCACCAACTTGAAGCTCCTGACATGAAATTTTTTTAGTAGCACGTTTTGAATGACCAAAAACCATAAATTCAGTCTTCTTAAAATTCGGTACTAAATAATTAGAAACAAATCATCGATTAACTGAACTAACAGTGTTAAACAAATTTTGAATCAATGTAGATGAATCCTTCGCTTTAACAGAAACAGCTGTGTCATCTGCAAATAAAATTGCCAGACCATTATTTCCCTGCAAACATCGTGGAAGATCATTAATATACATCAAAAATAAAAGCGGACCTAATACCGATCCTTGTGGGACACCAATATCTTCAAGATCATTTAAACTAGACAAATGTCCATCAACATCTACCACGATTTTACGTCCATAAAGGTATGATCTTATTATTTCTAGTCCTTTCCCTCTTATACCGGAATTTTCCATTTTATCAAAAAGAATTTCATGGTTTAAAGTGTCAAATGCTTTTTTAACATCATAAAAAACAGTAGATACATGATAATTACTATCTAAGCAGTCATTTATTTCTAATACAAGAGCTGCAACTGCTTGTTCCGTCGAATGGCCTGCCCTAAATCCAAACTGATATTTGGTAAAAAAAAATTTATTTTATCTAGATAATTAGTAATCCTTCCTTTTAAAATTTTTTCCAATACTTTAGACAATGGTGATAAAATTGCAATAGGACCATAATTATTTGTATCAGATTTATCTCCTTTTTTATGCAATGACAGATAGTCCAAGTAACGTCTGCGGGGAAAGAAGACCCTGTTGAGGGTGATTCATGTTCGGCACGCTAGGTTCTTGGTCACGCATCTAGGTCACGCTAGGTTCAAAAATTACACCTGCAATATTTTTTAGCAAATTAGTTGAAAGTTCATCATATTCCAATGAATTACCATTTTTTAATTCTTAATGACCTTTTGAAATTCTGCAAAAGTAACCGGGGCCATAAATGTGCTCGTATCTTCAGTGGGCGGTAGATATTTTTTATGCGACCTTGGGGAAGAAAGGTCAACTTCTCCTGAAACAACAGATGATCCAATACTAGCAAAATATTCACTAAACTTCTTAGCAACAGCTTGTGGTCCTCTAAATTCTTTACCATTAATATCAAATAACACTTTAGGGTGTAACAACTTTTTATTTCTTCCAATTTTATCTTTAATCAAACTCCAAGTTTTTCTAGGGGAATCTGAATTTCGAAAAGATTTTTCATAATAAAGTCTTTCACTTACTCTAAGGATCCTTACCAGCATATTCTTATAATTTTTAAAACGCGTTATATTTATTTCCGTGGGATATTTTATTCTAATTTTATATAAACGATTTTTCTCATTAATAGATCTCAAAAGTGATTCATTTATCCAAGGTTTTTTTGGGGTAAGTTTCTTTCCTCTCGGGCTCTTATATGGGCAAAAATGATCAAGCTTTTCATTCATAATATAATAAAATTTATCTAATGATTGGTTCGGATCCTTCTCATCAATTACAGGACTCCAATCAACATCACCTAGCCCTTCTTTTAACCTTAACACATTTTTATGTGAAAAATCTCTACGCTTGGTTTGATTTTTTTTATTATGCGGAAAATTTATAAGAAAATCAGACATAATTATACAGTGGTCAGATGAATCATCAGGAATAATAAATGTATTAACAGCACTATAAGGTGAAAAAATATTATCAATAAGTGAAAATGATGTATCAGCTATTCTAGAGGGCACAAAACATACGGGGTTTAGTCCATAAGATAGTGGGCCCTCCAAAAACTGCAAAATATTTCTATCTATACTATTCTGATCTGCACATAGGAGTTTCATTAAATCAATATTAAAATCACCCATAACTAAATAAGGAGTATTAAGACTAGCTAATTTATCCAACATACTTTCAAAATGATTTTTAAATTCTATCTGGCTGGATGACGGAGTACGGTAAATAACTGCAATTAAAAACTTCCGATTATTTGGAAAAGAGCATTCAACTACACAAGATTCAAAAATCATTTCAATATTCATTGGCAAAAAATCAATCCTTATACGTGCTGGTATGCAATTTTTAATCAAAACACCTAGACCCCTAGACCTTGTTTTTGTCTTTTCCGACCGATGTGAAAAAATTGGTAATCTTTTACATGTATATTTTCAATTGAAAAATCATCTAAAAAAGTTTCACATAGGCCTAATATATCTGTATCTGAATCCGACAAAAAAGTTTCAATCACATCCTGCGCAGTCCTCCAACCCCGGCAATTCCAAAACGACATCCTACTTGTATTTACATTTTTTCTTACCAGCTCATTCATAAATATATATTGATTTTTTGGGACATCAAAATTACTAGAAGTATCTTCGTCATCACCAGCTACAATAGTTTGAAAAATTGACTGAAATGAAAGAGATTTCCGCTCAAATTCTTTTAACCTTGATGATGGAATTTCACAATTACCTCTATCCATTATCAAATATTAATCCCACGTTAAGAGAAACCACACCATGCCCCAAAAGACCAGCAAACCATAATAAAAAATAACAATTAAAAAATAACAAAAAAAAAAACAATCTCCATTCCAAGTCGTTTTCCCTCAGTACGACTAATCTGCGCAACTTTTAATTTAACCTCTATGTGGATCTAAAAAAAAAAAAAAAGGAAAAAAAAAACAATAATAATAATACACCTTATATAAACTAAACATAAAAAAAACACTTTCAATTTAAATGTTTTCATTCATATTACTTGGGCACATGAACTATTACTGCAACCCACGACATTACGACATTTGAACATCGACAGGGAATATAACAGGTACTTCCCTTCGGGCGATGGAAAAATTTTTATGAAAATCGTCAATCTCCGGTATGGCATCATTGAATGTGTATTTGGTAATCGAGCCGTCTGGTCTTTTCACTAGCAGATTCGGCTGAATCCCCTTCGATATCCAGGCATCACATCCATGATCTTTTCGTAATTTGTCACGTTTCACTAGAAGCAGCTTTCGCACTTTACGGATTTCAGTTTGAACATCATCGCAGATGAACAGGTTGCTGTTGTTTCCAGGGAATGTCTTATCCTTAAGCTTGCTAGCATTCTTCAATATGGCAAACTTATCGTCTTTTTTATTCAGTGTCACCTTCAAAAATTTACGGTTGCTATCATAATGAGTAACTGTGAAATTTACTTCGGGCATTTCCAGCCCGTAACGAACTACCTCTGTGAATAGAACTTGAGCGTGGTTATTATCCTTACAAGCTGCGTTCCATATGATGACATTATTTTCTAGCTTTGCAGCTTCCATTCTCACAATCCGAAACATATAATCTTCATTTTTCCTTCTTAATTCCATTATTTCATCCGTGCAAGTTTTTATTTGCATTTTGAGGCTAGAGGTTTCATTCTCAATCTTTCCAATTTTCGATTCAGTATTGTTTATCTTATTCGTTTGTAGTGATTGTTCTTTTTCCAAGTTATTCACCCTTGCGGTAAGAGTTCCTAATTGATTGTTGATATTGTCCAACTTATTTCCATTTTCTTTCACAACATCAAGAATTTGCTTAAAATCCGCAGCTAGTATCGATATTTCCGGTTTCGAGCTAGAACTGAGTCCTGAGGTGTCAAATGAACTGTCCATGCCTTCTTGCTTAGCATTTTTCCTTTTACGTCCCATCTAATCACAAATATATCAATAATCCTTGATATAATATTGTCACATAAATTCACGCCACATAGAGGTCTTAACTACGTCTTATTCCGACGAGAGCATTGAATGATCTATTGGCTTATTGATGATCTATGTTCCGAAAACTATTTTTGATTTTTGGCTTATTTCGTATCGTATGTCCAATTTATATTCGTATTGCTTAGTTTGATGGCTTTTCTCAAATTGTGAAAAGTCTATAATCCCTGAAGGTCACTGAATTAATTGATGAACATAAAGCAGGAATATAGGTCACTGTAACTAAGCCAATTGTTATTACGAAATGATAAATTACTTCACTTGAAAAATAGACTGGTTTAATAATATCCGAGATTAGATGTGGTCACTCTGAACTCTGAAAGAAGACTGAACTCTGAAAGAAGACTGAAAGAAGACCTAATTTCTACAACTTTCAACTGCGTTGAACAAAACGGCTATCTTAAAATTTTGATTGGATGTATTTGGGGAAAAACTGGGCCTGAGAGTGGGGTTAGTTGCACTCCAATCACTTTCGACTATAAAAAAAGGGCACTAGCCCTTTGATTTTCCAATCAAATGAGCCTTTTTTGAAGTTTCCACGACAACGCTTTCTATAAAAAAACTTAATTGCCCCCAGGGCATAACTTACAACCCTTGTCCTGAGGGCTGTGAGGGAGTGTCCTCGTCAAAAACATAATTTGTATGTGGGAATCAACTACGCTGAACAAAATGGCTATCTAAAAATTTTGATTGGATGTGTTTGGGGAAAAGGTGGGCGTGAGAGGGGGGTTAGTTGCTCTCAAATCACTTTCGACTATATTTCAACTATTTCGACCCTGCACAGTTTTCCCGAGAAGAAGAAAGTAGTGGGTGTGGCCATAATGCTCTCCACTTAAACCAATCTTAGATCAAATGGAACCTTATTAACGAAATGGTCATCACAACCCGATTTGCTAGTGACAATGCAAAGCAAACTGCAGGGGCAGGCTACGCACATACAAACGACGCGATTGACGCGGCGAAGGATAGCTTCCACAACACCCATCAAGTGGTTACAAAAGACATTCTCAGTCATAACTTAATCTGTTTTGCTAGTGACTTCATCACCAAAGTGGGGAATGATAGATCTTACTGCCCAGAAATCCATGAATGCGAAGGAATTGGGAAGATAAAAGAAAAGAGATCTCTGCTAGTTGACTTTGCACTGACAATTGACCTAACAATTGAGGGCATCATATTTGCGCATAAAAACAAAAGATTAATATACTTAGCACTTCCCTGACGGGAGAACATATAGCCAAATCGACCACCTTTTCATCAACAGAAAATGGAAGTCCAGTCTGCAAGATGTGATAGCTTTCAGAGGTGCTGATATGGCGTCTAATTATGCCCTAATGATAGGATAGTATTGAAGGTAAAGACCACATAGAAGACCAGGTCGAAAGTAAACCCAACCTTTGAGTCCTTGAAGCTTTCTGCTGTGGCAGTATGAAATGAGTTCGTCATTACACCCTCTAAAAAAATGTGAAGCCCTACCTGTTCGGGTATTTAGCCACCAGTGTTATACCGGTAGGCCACGATGCCACCAGTATTATAGTGGTAAGCTACAATACCCCAATATTGGCATGGTAAAGTACGGGTGTCACCACTTATTGAAGGGGAAAGCCCCGACCATAAATTATAATGTGATGCCCGCGTCTACCACAGCGGTTCCGTAAATATCGGGTTTGGTACTACCCTATTTGTAGTATACCCTGTCCCAGGGTATAATAACGCAATCGAGTAGTCAAATAGCCACTTTGTAAAGCATAATGTACCCGCCCTTGGGTTACCACTAGAAATCTCTAACTCTCTCCTTGGAGGTAACAAACCCCCCCGTCAATATAATAATGAGGGTATCTCGTAACTCTATTCCTACCCTGCCTGGGTTCCGGGAAAATTAGTAGACAGTTTGTAGAAAATCCCTTACTTGTATTCTTCCAACGGTCACTTATAATAACAAAAAAATATGTTTCCCCGAACGGGGTCTAAATGCAGACTAACTCAAAAATAATATTCTGTACAGCAACTGTTCGTAGGGGTGGACCTTCGCTTGGCCGAGCCAATCCTCTCAATCCCCATTCAAAACCAATTCTACTTTCTTAGCTTTATTATTCAATGACTCAAACCAGGAAGTCCAAAATAGAATTTACTTCAAAGCTTACTTATTGCAAAACAACTATAGCTTAGCAACGAGACTTTTAAATTGTCATTGAAAATTATACTATAGGCAAATCTAAGCAAATGTAATTACGGAACAAAACCAGGTCATTTATCTGAAAAGAAAAGAAACAGGGGTGGAACCCCCACACTTCCCTTATATGTTGACACCATTTTCAGTTTGGAATCAACCTGTGAAGAAAAACGCCCTATTTTTGAAAAATTTTGGAATGGAAATGCAGGTTAAATCTCACTCTTTTAATAATGAAAGATCTAAAAACGAATTGGCCAGCCATGACAAAAACAAAGAGAGAAATCTTACGATGAAAGAATTCTGCCAAAAAAACAAAGATAAAGAATAAAATCAAAAACAAATCAGTGAAAACAACAAATATCTATCTATACAATTTTTGCTACTGTGACAGAGCACTACGGAAGCTAAATAGAGTTGCTTCGATGAGAACACTAAAGCAACTGGACAAAAAAAAATTAATTATTACGTTGAAAATAATCCTATTTCCTGCTCCTACTGCTGGAATTCTCATTGGTCTTGAATTTGATCTAGTCCCAGGTGATTTTGAAAAGCATTGTTATCCTCATCCGCTAATGGTTAACTTTTGAGAACAATGTTATATATCCGGTAAATATTTAAATTACCAGTATCTCACCTTATTGAAATTTTAGCAAGAATATGCTTTTTATTTCCATTGCCTCCCTAGCCCAGTGTGTCAACCTTCTATCGTTAGAAATGGCCGTGGCTTCAATGAATTAGACGTAATAATCAGAGTGATAGAAAATGCTTCTTGCAAAAGCCAAAGCAAAAGTTTCAGGAGGCTTATTCAATTTTAGAAATTTATCTTTTGAGTTACAATGCTCATAAATTAGAACACTAAACAGTTTTCTAAGTTCTGGGAAGGATTTGACTCTTGGCAATTTGGGTAGTGGTGGGTATAATATACTTATTCGTTTTTTACATTGGTCAAACTCACCAACAGTCTTCGACCCTTTCGATCCACCAGATATCCCTGCAGCCCCTTTTCGAACCTCAGAACCAGCACCGAAGAATTTTGTGATGTGGAAAATTCATCACGCGACCCGCAAGCTGAAGAGTGGCAGAGCAGCAGGAACTGACAGAATAACAGCAGAGATGATAAAAATATCACTGAATACCTGTATGGAGGTATAGCTAACACTGTTTGTCTAGTACCTGAAAGTCTGAAAAGGTGCCTGATGATTGGAAAGAAAGTACCGTCATAAAATATTTAAGAAAATAGATGGGACAGAATGGGACAACTGGAAGAGCATCAGTCTCCTATCAATTCTAGGTAAACTCTTCTCAGAGATTATTCTCCGGCGCATCCAGATAGTCCTCGATAAACACTTGCGGGTCAAACGGCAAGGTTTCCAGCCGTCCTGATCTTGCCCGGATCTTATCTACAAACTACGGATGATGCCTGCGGCGGGCAATGAGCTGCGAAAAAAACCCGACTTTGGTGGACTTCGAGAAAGCATTCGACTTCGTCGACCTATATTCGTAATGGAAAATCCTGCGATACTATGGAGTTCCTGACAAAATATTGACCCTAATGTTTGCAATATATGAAAACAAAGAAAACTGTGTTCAGACTCAAGAAGGGAATACTAAATATACCTTATCATGCCCCGGTAAAACAGGGCTGTGTTCTTTCTCCGTTCCTCTTCGTCCTCACCATCAACTACATACTCCGAGATTGTACAGGGTTTGGGATCGAAATTTGAAAAGGCCAAATATCTAGCCGACCTGCATTTTGCTGAGAGTACTCCCATGATTATAAGAAAAAGACGAAACTCCAGGATCTCCTCAATACTATCCATGAAAATACTGGCAGACTTGGCCTCATAGAGAGAAGACAAAGAGCATGGAAACAATTGGTTCGCAATGGGCACAAAGTGTGCAGATTTAACTGTTGAGCTGGTCATACAGTTCAAGTACTATTCAACACTGTAACAAATTCAGGGTCAAGCGAACGGGAAGTGTAGCTGATAGAGCAAACCGATGGAGCTGTTAACAGACTAAAACCAATATGATGATCTAAAAACTATTCTACAAAATTAAAAATGAATTTTATAGCAATGTACTTTTTGCACTTCTCTACAGGAGCTAGTAATGGAACTTAAATCAGCAACAAGAGAGACGGATTCTTGCTTTCGAAACAACTGCCTTCGGAGGATTCTGAACATCTTGATGAGAGATCAAGTCAAAAACCAGATTGTCCGCTCTACCTTAGGCCAGCCCATAGTTACAGACGTCATTCGGCAACAAAGGCTGCAATACCTTGGGCACATGACCCCCATCAAGTAGACATGATCCTGAGATACATCTTGGAATGGCAACCTCAGCGAAAGCACAGGAGAGGTAAACTTAAGGACAACTTGCGTGGCACCTATTAAGGGGACCTGTCCAATATTCACGTGATGATCCAGTCCCAGTGGAAAGATGTTTGGGTGGCAGCGCACATTCGGGATGACTGGTTGCTCCTCGTGGATGCCTTGGGTGCCTCTGGAACCCTGGAGGATCTAAGGCAAGTTAATGCTATAAATTTCAGTTATGGGTAATTTTTGATGGCGACTGACAGCAAGTTACCCAGGATATGTCAACATTGCCAGAATAAGTCACAAGATAAAATCAAACGTGAACACTATTTGCAACAACGATGAACACCCAAGTGACAACTTTTTCTCTCTCAAAGTTCAATGTGCTAATTGTGGCAAAAAAAGACCATTCATCTTTCAGTTCCCTTTGCCCTATGATACGTGAGCAACTGTATGCAAAGTAACAGCTTATCCAATAGTTTGTGCATTCCCTTAGTGTCTTTTAATTCAAATGGAGTTTTTTTTATTTGATATCTGTAAAATTCTTTTGTCTGCCATTTGTACTTTGTTGCTTACAAGAGCACTATTTCCTTGAATATTCTTTTTCGTTTTTAATTTGTTACTTCTTGGTTAAATTGCTAATTCTGTTCCCGCTTTACCTACTGATGGACACCCTTTTAATGGATTAGTCATTTTTAATACCTAATATTTTTGAATCTCATTTGATTTTTTTTATGATATCTTTATTACTTGCCGTTTGTTTAATTATATGTTGAAAAATTGCTAAGCATAAATTGATTCCTAATTGCTTTCTAATAAATTGCATCCTAAGTAAAAAGTGATAATAAAAGAGTTTGAATGTATCCTGTATTCTATTTTCTTTTTTCTCGCCAGACCATATGGCCTGAAAGGATTTGTCGTAGAAACTGCCAAGGGGGCTAATGTAGTTGGAAGTTTAAACTTCTAGTTACCTTTTTAACATTCAAAAAAGATTAATAGACAACACACCTCCCTGTCATGCTTTCTTTTTCCTGCCTCCCCTCTCAGTCCCCCAAGATATAAAATAATAAAATTCGAGATTGATATTGGTAATAAAATATTACCCAATATATTCTATAATACAAAAACCAAATACTTGAGATATACCTTCATTGTCCAAACATGTGGAGCCGAGTTCCTGGGTGTCAGGTTCAAGTTTATATGGTTCCCTTTTAAGAGACAAAAGATGGTTTGGAAAATCAAATAACTCTTCATGGTTAGTTGGAAAAGCCTCTTCAACTTCTGAAAGAAAGTATAAATAAAAGGGACATGAAACACATTCAACAGAAAAGCATACAAAAACAAGCCCAACTTCTTCCCCCTTTTCAAAGCAAAGGCCACAAGAATGAATAATGACCCTTATAAGGACAGAAATCAAACTATCTTCGGCAAATAGTCAACATAAAATTTCTAGATTGAGAGATGAAAAAGAGTCCTGAAAATTCTTCCACAGGTTATGCGGTTGATAGGCTAATGGGTGAGCTAATCATCTAATATAAGAAAAAAATGAACAATTGGTGGCAATGTTGCTTTTTCCTTTGAATGCTAGTCCCAGTTTCCTTTAGCATCAAACAACAAAATTGTTCAATCACTTCAATTTTTGCATCTTTCATTTATTTTGTTTCAGATTCCATAATGGTAAAATGATTTTGGAAAACATATGCATATACACAAGAGAAAATAGATACCCTACTTCCTCTTGACAGAAACATTGAAATACTATAGCTGATAATTGCAATATTTTCCCTTCCAAATCTAATGAAATAACTTAAAGATTATTACCAATTATATGAATTATTTTTTCTAACCCCCCTCAGCCCCCCCCCCAAAAAAAAAAACTTCCTTTTTACAGGATCTTCAATTGACAGCAAATATGACCTAGAGGAAAACTTGCAATTTTAAGACACAACAAACATACAAATCAGACTGCTTGAATTTAAACTATCATTAGATTAAATAGGGCATAAGCTTAAATTTAAAAACAAGTACTGATTAAAATCAGCAACAAATCCTTGTGATGAAAATATTATTTTCAATAAATATAAAGACAATATTTCCTGGAAAATAAAACATGAAATATCTATGGTTGGCTATCTATTAGATAACCAAACTTAGCTGTGCTGAACAAATTCCAAACATTTATGAAAAAAAAAAACAGTAACTGGAACATAAGTGAATATGTGCAGGGTGGGAAAGGGGAAGTGTCTAAAATCTACAAAAAAAAACAACTAGGAAAATCCATTCTTTTGCGCTCCTCCTACTTGAAATCTATTTGAACAGCTCCTACTTGAACAGCTCTTAATAAAAAGTTTGGGAGAACCTGGAAACTTGACAGAATTTAGACAAGTTGAAAAAACCTGATGGAATTACGTGCTTTTTACCAAAGAAATAATAGAGATAAAAAATGGCAAAACAAAGACATCAAGAAAATAATAAATGTCACAAGATAAAAAACCAACAGCTTTTAGGTTGGCTACCAATAGGGGTGCTTAGTGGTAACTGAAAAAAGAAGATTACTTGGTGAATCCTCTTCCATCACCAGCATATACCTTATCATAAACTCCTTTTCTATTTCTTGATTGCATCACAAAAAGATAATCACGGAAAACAAAACAAACATGAAGAAATGTTACGAAAAAGACTGTAGGCTAAAAATATTATATTATAAGAGACAGAAACTAGTCCCTATAAATAATATATAATAGATTATAACAGATAATTACAATACGACTAGTCCTTATTATCAATAGATAATAATTGTGGCTGCCACACAAAATAGACTCTTTAGTAAGAATGCTTTTTTCTTATTGCTTCCTTAATTTGCTTTCTAATTTTTCTTATTCTTTAAGCCTGCAAACAGAAAATAGTAAGAGACAATTTTTAAACTTGAAGACTTGTTTTCTCCCCAAACTGAAAATATATAGCTAATAAATTAGACTTTAGTATAGAAAAATAACTATTTTATTACATAGTTTCATGCAGTTGAATGTTCTTTCTTTTTTGTTATTTTTACTGAGAATTACATTAGAAGCAAGAGGAAAAAGAGACAATTGTTTACTAAAGAAAAGCAGCTTTCTTCTTAGTTTGTTACCGAACTTTTTATTGAATAACTTACCATTTTTAACAGTAGAAGTCTCAGGAATGGTGATAGGCTCAACCATGCTTGGAATTTGAGGCACATCCATAATATTTTCTCTGAAATAAGTTAATGTCAGCTATAAAACATATAATACTATCAACACCACTTGGAAACGGCACTCCATTTTTAAATTCTGTCAAAAAAAAAACATGCAGATTGTTATGTATCCACTATGATAGATTTTCAAACTGGTATTATTCCAATTTTTCATAACTTTCTGAAATTATTTTTCTCTTTTATTTTTAATGTCTTTTTTAGTGCCTTGAATTTTGTTGGAGTAATGTATATATAATAAAACTGCTGAATACAGGCTTTTATAACCTTGAAAAGGCTGCACTTTCTCAATCAAATATAAAGCACAAACTAGGGACCAGGAAAGATGCATGACAGTTTAGCTGCAAACCTTGTCTTAAGTCATGTGCTTTCAAAATTACTTTCATGAAAAGCTTGTTGATAGTTTCAATGAATAAGAAAACTAAAAAATTCAGAAAGGCTTGAAAAATAATTTATTGCTTACTTCAAATCAAATCATAGAACCAAATATCAAATATCGCAAGAGGATAATGGCAACAAAAGAGTAATGCCATTCAGTACTCCAACTTTTAATTTCTTAGACCTCATTAGGTTTGAATACCCTAAGCACTCTGCCTGTGGGACAGCCTTGACCTTATATCAAATAATTACTTAATCTAGCTTAAACACAAAATTAACATACCATAGTCTAAACTAGATATAAGCAAAACTATCAAACCTACGTCTGTCAACAAGATACTTGAGCAAAATTCTCCCTGGTTGATATTACACTGAGCTTGTAGACGGAGTAGATGACACACTCTTTTAACGAAAAAGGGGTGATTTGTTTTTAGTTAAACTAGAACTAGCGACTTAAATGAATATTAAATTTTATATTGAGCAAAAAGGTGATCGCAAGAGGATGCAAACTTTAAAATGCTGCGAATCATGAGCAGAGGCAGCTGCAGCCTAGTAAAGAGTGAACCAAAGCCCATAGTGATCAAAAGTTGAAAAACGTGTTTTCAAAATTACTGTCTGGTGAAAAAAAATTGCCCTCTAAGACTGAATCAGGAATGGTAACTATTGTTTCGGTTATTCTTAGCAGTAAGATTAAGAATTGGATTTTTATGCAGATTGCAAATATATAAATTTTATTACGTTTACTATCTACCTACCAAAGGCTCTAACCCTCAGAAGAAAAAGAAATTTTGATGGATTAAGGATTTTTATAATAGGGAGCCTTATTTTCAAAAAAGGGAGAAAACACCCCCCAAAAACTCAATAAATCTTAACGTAAATCAGACCTTCAGCTTCAGCTTATCAGATGATTTTATTCTCGGGGTTATGATCGAAATATAAGCCAGAAAGTGATACTATATTTAAATAACAATCTACCAGGAATGCACACAGGCTTTTCTTTTGTAGGAAGGGGTGTAAGTTTTGGGAATGCACTTTTAGGCACCCTTCCTCCTTCTTTAGGAGACCAAGGATGGATCTTGCATAGTGGCGGTTCCAATACGTTTACATCTTAATTGCCTACTTTTGTGGGTCCTACAGAGAGGGTCCTACAATTAACCCAACATTGGTCATGTTCGCCGACCACAGAATCTACAGGACACTTAAATATAGTTTCAGCTCTCCCCACTCATCCAAAATAAGATGATAGGTCTGCAATGGGTTTTAAGCAGGGGCGTAATTTCCTATGGGGCAGGGGGTGGCAATCACCCACTCCAGACCCAAGTTTGCTCCCCAGATCTCAGTTTGCCCCCCACAGGTGAAATCCAGTTTCTGCAAAAAATCTTGTCAAGATTAAGATAACCTGCATAATCCAAGTGTCTACAGAAACGGGTCAGTTTTCTTTAGCAGCCATTATCTTTGCCTTTATGGTAATGTACGGATTATTTTTCAGTTTTCACTGTCATTTCCCCTCGATTTGGAAAAATTGACGAACTGCCCCTCCCAGATTTTGACAAAATTACGCCAATGGTTTTAGGAATAGCAATCTATCAAAATATACTTTCCTGGTTTAACAGCTTTCATTTTTAACCATTAACTCCATCTGAATCCTCTGCGAATAATTTTGTAAAAATCAGGAGGGGGGGGGGGCAAACTTAAAGCAAATTTTTCCCTAACAAAGTGAAAATGACAGGAAAACTAAAAATTTTGCCGTATAGCACCATGAAGGCAAATATAGCTTATTCAAAAGAAAAACACCCGTTTCTGTAGATGCTTGAATTATGCAGGCTTATCTTAGTTTTGACAAGATTTTTGAATAAGTACATTTTAGCATGGGGAGGGGGTAAACTAAGATTCTTTTGGGAGTGGGGAACTGTTGCCCTAAAAACCCTAGTTTCCAGGAATGGAAATTTAAAGGGCTAGTGCCCGTTTTAATAGTCGAAAGTGATTAGAGGACAAGTAACCCGTCTCGCGAACCCACCTTTTCCCCAAACACATCTAATCAAAACTTTGAGATCGCAATTTTATTCAACGTAAAACGTAGTTTTAAATTCTGGAAATTTGTCTATGAGGTTGAACCTCCCCCCTCCCTCCGCACAGCCCTCAGGGCAAGGGTTGTAAATTATGCCCAGGGAGCATATAAGGTTTCTATATAGTGCGTTGTTGTAGAAACTTCCAAAAGGGCTCATTCGATTCGAAATTGAAATGGCTAGTGCCCTTTTAATAGTCGAAAGTGATTTGAAAGCAGCTAACACCCCTTCCACGCCCACCCTTTCCTCTAACACATCCAATAAAGATTTTGAGATAGCCATTTTGTTCCACGCAGTTCAAAGTTCAGGAAAATATACCTTTGAGCAGGACACTCACCCCACAGTCATCAGGGCAAGAGTTATAAGTTATGCCTTGGGGGCATATAATGTTTCTATTGAAATCTTTGTCGTAGAAACTTGAAAAAGGGCTCACTCGATTGGAAATTCAAAGGGCTACTGCCCATTTTAATTGTTGAAAGTGCTTTGAGGGCACCTAACCCCCCTAAAACGCCCATCTTTTCTCCAAACACATTCAATCAATGTTTTAGATTACAATTTTATCAACGTAGTTGAAAGTTTTGAAAATTAAGTCTTTGAGGATGACAACCCCTCCCCCACAGCATGGGCGCCCATAAGCTGAATTCCGGGGGGGGCAAAACTTCGTCTAATTGCTACTTTTAATGCTATATAATAGAAATCTCAGAACAAAAATATAAAAATAAGGCAGCATCATTCAGCCAGGGGGGCAAGAGCCCCCCCCCTGCCCCCCCCCCCCCATATGGGCGCCCATGCCCCACAGCCCTCAGGGCAAGGGTTGTAAGTTAAGCCCTGCGGGCATATAAGGATTTTATTGAAAGCGTAGAAACTTCAAAAGGGCTCAATAAATTGGAAATCAAAAGGGCTAGTGCATTTTCTAATAGTTGAAAGTGGTTGGAGAGCAACTAACGTCCCTCTCACGCCCACCATTTTCCCAAACACATCCAATGAAAATTTTGAGATATCTATTTTGTTCAATGTAGTTGAAAGTTCTTGAAATTAGGTCTTCTAGGATGATATCCCCCTTGAAATCCTCAGTGCAAGGGCTGTAAGTTATGCACTGGGGCCATATAAAGTTTATATAAAAGTTGTTATAGAACTTTCAAAAACTGTTCACTTGTTTGGAAATTGAAATTGCCCTTTTTAATAGTCGATGTGCGTGGAGAGTAATTAATCTTACGCCCACCATTTCCCGAACTTAAGTGTAAAGAGTAAGCTATAGACTAGGGGGCAAACTCCCTTATATACGTAATAAAACATATGAATATAGAAGTCGTTACTTAAGTTAATTCGTAAGTTACGTCAGAACAAAATTTCGAGAAAGCCAATTAGCCAAAAAATAAAATTAATATGAAAATTTCGTTTTAATTATTTATGTAGCCTACGGTGAGCCAAAATCAAAGCTGCATTAATTCAAAAACGCTCAGAAATAGATTAAAAAAACAAGTTTTTTTTTAACTGAAAGTAAGGAACGACATTGAAACTTTAAACGAACAGAAATTATTCCGTATATGAAAGGGGCTGTCCCCTCTTGAATACCTCGCTCTTAACGCTAAAGTTTGAATCTGTCACACAACTTTATTTTTTAAACAATAAAAAACTTTAGCGTAAAGAGCTATGTATTGAGGAGAGGATAGCCCTTTTTATATAACCCCCTTTCCATATTATTTTGTTTTATTTGATTAGCATCAACCAAACTTGACTTTTTAGAGAGGTCCGTAAAATGGGATTTTGCCCTTGCTCCCCCTCCCCTAATGCTTGGAAGTAATCTAAGGTCAAAAGCCAAAGTTTTCTAAAGAATTTTGTGGGTGGGGGGAGTATTAATATGAACAGCTGATGTTGAAAACATTGTAATTGAAGATCAAATGGTTTAAGCCTAGATTAAGTGCTATTGAGAAGAAAACATGAAGAAGAAACAATTTTTACTTCATAATATAGAGAATAATTAAGGGCTAACACATTCAGCCTTGCTATAATTGCCCGCTTCTCCTGATATGTGAATAATTAGCTTGAATTACATATTTCCCATGGATTTTGCCAAGTATCACTCTTGTTTCAACCCAGGTACCGCGCAATTTGAATCAACTATGACGAAATCAAGAACAGGAAAAAACATAGGGAATATATAATTTTAACTAATTTTAGCTATAATTTTAAGGCATCTGCCCATCCATCTAACAACTAAACGACCATAAAATCCTTCTCTAGAGGTCCATACCGCTCATCTACAAAACTTTGGAGCTTTGTATTTCTTTTGCCAAAAAGACTACAGATTCGTGTTTTTTTTCTTCCCAGGGATGATTGTATTCATCTTGGGGCTCTTGAAAATCAGGAGAGGGCTCATTTGAAGAAAAATTAAAATTTTCTGTACCATCTTCAGCCCCCTACAAAATGTATACGACCACCCTTTCGTATGAAGTGTCATAGAGTAAATACTATATGACCATTTGCCTACTGATCTCGTTTGATCAGTTCGCTTTTTTTCCAAGAAAATTTGATGAACTTATTTTTTTTCAACTTTGTTGCTTAAAAAGGCTTGTTAAATTTCATTAAAAATCAGACCGTAGATGGGAATTTATTCTGGAGGGAAGGATAGGCCAGGTTTAAAAAAAATATTATGTCAATACCAGATAAGATCCGATTGATGACTACCTAACCATAAATCCTGGGGTAGGGGGTGGATTTCAGCAGGGATGAATTGTCTTCGGTGGGAATTTCTTCTGGGGAAGGATTTTCTGGGTAAAGTATTCCAGGGATAGGGAAGGTAGACTTTTCGGCAATCTACAGGTTTCTTTTTGTTTTAAGTTTCAATGTTGGTCCTTACTTTTAGATGAAACAAACTTTAAAACCTTACTTTTATTTAACTTCTGACAGTTTTTCAAATTATTCTGCTACCCATGCGTAAGCTTTCCCCTGAAAATTACCATTGGAACTCTTATCCTCAAAGAAAACTTTCCCCGCACACCCTCCCCCTGCAGAAAATCCCTCCTCAAAAGCTTTCCGTGCATTTCGCAGTAATAAATGCTATAAGTGAACAATGTGCAAATTGTATAATTTACAGCCCTTTCCCCAAGGGTTATAAGGAGGGGGGGAGTCATATAATCTCCAAAAATATGGTTATTGGACATTTCAGCTATGTTGAATCCAAGAGCTATGCCAACATTTTGATCTCATGTCTTTGAGGAAAAAGGGATTGGGAAGGGGGTACTTCTAATCTATTTAGTCTCTTAAATGGGCACTAGTATTTTTTTTATTTTTGTTCAAATGATTCCACTCCTGATCTTCCGGGACCTTTAGTTGGATACAATCAACTCTGGGGAAAAGAAAAAATCAATAAAAATGAATCGCTGATCTTTCTTCCGTTAAAACATTAAAAATTTTGTATTTTTTGAGATAGCAGCTTGAATCCTCTACAATAGGGTTCTCTGACATGATGAATATGATAGTGCGATTTTCACTAAGGTCACGTAATCCTCCTTTTCTAAAATCAACCCAATTTTCTCAGGCTTTTAGCTTTTGGTGGGTGAAATTAAACTTAATTCATTTTATACATTTGAACATAAATATATATATATATATATATATATATATATATATATATATATATATATATATATATATATTATATATATATATATATATATATATATATATATATATATATATATAATATATATATATAATATATATATATATATATATATATAATATATATATATAATATATATATATAATATATATATATATATATTATATATATATATAATATATATATATAATATATATATATATATATATATATATATATATATATATATATATATATTATATATATATATATATATATATATATATATATATATATATATATTATATATATATATATATATATATATATATATATATATATATATATATATATATATATATTATATATATATATATATATATATATATATATATATATATATATTTTTTCTGGTAGTGGGAGGGAAGGGTGGGTCGGTGGTTATGTTGGAGGATCTGTTCATGAAGGAATTTTTCATGGAGGAAGGGAAATTGCCATGAAGGGGGCGCCAGACTTGCCAGCATTATTTATTGGTTATTGGGAAGTATAGAACCATTTTCAGGAAGGATTTTTTCTGGAGGGGGGGGGGCTAGAGTAGGGGTTACTCTGGAGAATATTTCCGTGGAGGATGTTTCTTTGGGGCAAGGGACATTTCTATGAAGGGGGCGCCGGATTTCCAAGCATTATTTAAAAAACGATCAGAAATTAAATAAAAAAAAAAGGTTTTTTCAACTGAAATGTAAGAAGGAATATTAGAACTTAAAACGAACAGAAATTATAACGTATGTGAGGGGGTTCTCCCCCAAGTCAATACCTCGCTCTTTACGCTACAGTTTTTTTTAGTGCTTTCAAAAGAGCTATCTATTCTAATTAAACGGCCTTTGTGATTCGGGGGTTTGTGAATCAAATTTTTTTTTTTTTAAACGTAAAGAGCGTGGTATTGACTAAGGGGAGAACCCCCTCATATGCGTAATAACATACGTAAAAAAAAACAATAAAAAAACAAGCGATACGGCTCAATAGTAATCGAAACTTTTAAGAACGGAATTTTGATGTCAATAAATGTATCAAAAGAATGTGTTTATAATGCTGATTCTAAATATATAAATTTTATTAAGTTTATTATTACTCATCAAACGCTACGAGCCTGAGAAAATTTACTCGATTCTTTAAAGAGGGGGGAAACATCCCCTACAAGTGAAAGAATTTTAATGAAAATCACACCGTCAGATTCAGCGTATCAGAAAACCCTATTACATAGGTTTCAAGCTCATATCTGCAAAAATCTGCAACTTCGTATTTTTTGCCAGAAGAAAAATATACGAATATAGAAGTTAGTTACGTAAGTTAATTTGTAAAGACATCCATTTAGCAAAAGAAAAGTAAAATTTTTATGCAAATAAATCTGCATTAACTAAAAAACGATCAGAAATTAAATAAAAAAAAACAAATTTTTTAAACTGAAAGTAAGGAGCGACATTGAAACTTAAAACGAACAGAAATTATTCCGTATATGAAAGGGGCTGTCCCCTCCTCAACGCCTCACTCTTTACGCTAAAGTTTGACTCTGTCTCACAACTTTATTTTTTAGAACAATAAAAAACTTTAGTGTAAAGAGCGAGGCGTTGAGAAGGGGACAGCCCCTTTCATATGCGGAATAACTACATTTCAACTGAAATGTAAGAAGGAATATTAGAACTTAAAACGAACAGAAATTATAACGTATGTGAGGGGGTTCTCCCCCAAGTCAATACCTCGCTCTTTACGCTACAGTTTTTTTTAGTGCTTTCAAAAGAGCTATCTATTCTAATTAAACGGCCTTTGTGATTCAGGGGTTTGGGGCTGTCCCCTCCTCAACGCCTCACTCTTTACGCTAAAGTTTGACTCTGTCTCACAACTTTATTTTTTAAAACAATAAAAAACTTTAGCGTAAAGAGCGAGGCGTTGAGGAGGGGACAGCCCCTTTCATATACGGAATAATTACATTTCAACTGAAATGTAAGAAGGAATATTAGAACTTAAAACGAACAGAAATTATAACGTATGTGAGGGGGTTCTCCCCCAAGTCAATATCTCGCTCTTTACGCTACAGTTTTTTTTACTGCTTTCAAAAGAGCTATCTATTCTAATTAAACGGACTTTGTGAGTCAGGGGTTTGTGAATCAAATTTTTTCTTAATTTTTGACGTAAAGAGCGTGGTATTGACTAAGGGGAGAACCCCCTCATATACGTAATAACATATACGTAATAAAAAAAAAACAATAAAAAAACAAGCGATACGGTTCAATAGTAATCGAAACTTTTAAAAACGGAATTTTGATGTCAATAAATGTATCAAAAGAATGTGTTTATAATGTTGATTCTAAATATATAAATTTTATTAAGTTTAGTATAACTCATCAAAGGCTACGAGCCTGAGAAAATTTACTCGATTTTTTAAAGAGGGGGGAAACATCCCCTACAAATGAAAGAATTTTAATGAAAATCCCACCGTCAGATTCAGCGTATCAGAAAACCCTATTACATAGGTTTCAAGCTCATATCTGCAAAAATCTGCAACTTTGTATTTTTTGCCAGAAGAAAAATATACGAATATAGAAGTTAGTTACGTAAATTAATTTGTAAAGACATCCATTTAGCAAAAGAAAAGTAAAACTTTTATGCAAATAAAAGCTGCAATAACTAAAAAACGATCAGAAATTAAATAAAAAAAAACAAGTTTTTTAAACTGAAAGTAAGGAGCGACATTAAAACTTAAAACGAAGAGAAATTATTCCGTATATGAAAGGGGCTGTCCCCTCCTCAACGCCTCGCTCTTTACGCTAAAGTTTGACTCTGTCTCACAACTTTATTTTTTAAAACAATAAAAAACTTTAGCGTAAAGAGCGAGGCGTTGAGGAGGGGACAGCCCCTTTAATACGGAATAATTTCTATTCTTTTTAAGTTTTAATGTCGCTCCGTACTTTCAGTTTAAAAAACTTGTTTTTTTTTATTTAATTGGTATCAAAAACCTGTTTAATGGGCATTTAACGAGACAGGTTGTTATGTATAGAAGGCCGATTAGACTGTTGGCGAGGTGAGCATTCTCTTCTCGTCATATTCTTCCTATGCTGTGGTCTCAGATGCCATCTTCTATTGAGAAAATTCCTGAAAGGTCTGGCTTCCATGAGCAGTAGAGGCACCATTGCCTGTAGGTTTATGAATTTTTTTTTTTTTTTTTTTTTTTTGTTCTATATGTTTAATATGTTTTATATGTTTTTTTTTTTGTTTTGTTGTGAAATGGGAACCTAAATGTACTGATGTAAGTGGATGTAAGTTTTTCTGGAGTTGCAAATACAAGCCCAGGTTACTGGGCTTCATGCTTTTTTGTTGTATATATATATGCTTTTTTTTGTATATATATATATATATATATATATATATATATATATATATATATATATATATATATATATATATATATATATATATAATATATATATATATATATATATATATATATATATATATATATATATATATATATATATATATATATATATATATATATATATATATATATATAATATATATATTATATATATATATATATATATATATATATTATATATATATATATATATATATATATATATATATATATATATATTATATATATATATATATATATATTATATTATATATATATATATTATATATATATATATATATATATATATATAATATATATATATATATATATATATATATATATAATATATATATATATTTATGTTCAAATGTATAAAATGAATTAAGTTTAATTTCACCCACCAAAAGCTAAAAGCCTGAGAAAATTGGGTTGATTTTAGAAAAGGAGGATTACGTGACCTTAGTGAAAATCGCACTATCATATTCATCATGTCAGAGAACCCTATTGTAGAGGATTCAAGCTGCTATCTCAAAAAGTACAAAATTTTTAATGTTTTAACGGAAGAAAGATCAGCGATTCATTTTTATTGATTTTTTCTTTTCCCCAGAGTTGATTGTATCCAACTAAAGGTCCCGGAAGATCAGGAGTGGAATCATTTGAACAAAAATAAAAAAAATACTAGTGCCCATTTAAGAGACTAAATAGATTAGAAGTACCCCCTTCCCAATCCCTTTTTCCTCAAAGACATGAGATCAAAATGTTGGCATAGCTCTTGGATTCAACATAGCTGAAATGTCCAATAACCATATTTTTGGAGATTATATGACTCCCCCCCTCCTTATAACCCTTGGGGAAAGGGCTGTAAATTATACAATTTGCACATTGTTCACTTATAGCATTTATTACTGCGAAATGCACGGAAAGCTTTTGAGGAGGGATTTTCTGCAGGGGGAGGGTGTGCGGGGAAAGTTTTCTTTGAGGATAAGAGTTCCAATGGTAATTTTCAGGGGAAAGCTTACGCATGGGTAGCAGAATAATTTGAAAAACTGTCAGAAGTTAAATAAAAGTAAGGTTTTAAAGTTTGTTTCATCTAAAAGTAAGGACCAACATTGAAACTTAAAACAAAAAGAAACCTGTAGATTGCCGAAAAGTCTACCTTCCCTATCCCTGGAATACTTTACCCAGAAAATCCTTCCCCAGAAGAAATTCCCACCGAAGACAATTCATCCCTGCTGAAATCCACCCCCTACCCCAGGATTTATGGTTAGGTAGTCATCAATCGGATCTTATCTGGTATTGACATAATATTTTTTTTAAACCTGGCCTATCCTTCCCTCCAGAATAAATTCCCATCTACGGTCTGATTTTTAATGAAATTTAACAAGCCTTTTTAAGCAACAAAGTTGAAAAAAAATAAGTTCATCAAATTTTCTTGGAAAAAAAGCGAACTGATCAAACGAGATCAGTAGGCAAATGGTCATATAGTATTTACTCTATGACACTTCATACGAAAGGGTGGTCGTATACATTTTGTAGGGGGCTGAAGATGGTACTGAAAATTTTAATTTTTCTTCAAATGAGCCCTCTCCTGATTTTCAAGAGCCCCAAGATGAATACAATCATCCCTGGGAAGAAAAAAAACACGAATCTGTAGTCTTTTTGGCAAAAGAAATACAAAGCTCCAAAGTTTTGTAGATGAGCGGTATGGACCTCTAGAGAAGGATTTTATGGTCGTTTAGTTGTTAGATGGATGGGCAGATGCCTTAAAATTATAGCTAAAATTAGTTAAAATTATATATTCCCTATGTTTTTTCCTGTTCTTGATTTCGTCATAGTTGATTCAAATTGCGCGGTACCTGGGTTGAAACAAGAGTGATACTTGGCAAAATCCATGGGAAATATGTAATTCAAGCTAATTATTCACATATCAGGAGAAGCGGGCAATTATAGCAAGGCTGAATGTGTTAGCCCTTAATTATTCTCTATATTATGAAGTAAAAATTGTTTCTTCTTCATGTTTTCTTCTCAATAGCACTTAATCTAGGCTTAAACCATTTGATCTTCAATTACAATGTTTTCAACATCAGCTGTTCATATTAATACTCCCCCCACCCACAAAATTCTTTAGAAAACTTTGGCTTTTGACCTTAGATTACTTCCAAGCATTAGGGGAGGGGGAGCAAGGGCAAAATCCCATTTTACGGACCTCTCTAAAAAGTCAAGTTTGGTTGATGCTAATCAAATAAAACAAAATAATATGGAAAGGGGGTTATATAAAAAGGGCTATCCTCTCCTCAATACATAGCTCTTTACGCTAAAGTTTTTTATTGTTTAAAAAATAAAGTTGTGTGACAGATTCAAACTTTAGCGTTAAGAGCGAGGTATTCAAGAGGGGACAGCCCCTTTCATATACGGAATAATTTCTGTTCGTTTAAAGTTTCAATGTCGTTCCTTACTTTCAGTTAAAAAAAACTTGTTTTTTTAATCTATTTCTGAGCGTTTTTGAATTAATGCAGCTTTGATTTTGGCTCACCGTAGGCTACATAAATAATTAAAACGAAATTTTCATATTAATTTTATTTTTTGGCTAATTGGCTTTCTCGAAATTTTGTTCTGACGTAACTTACGAATTAACTTAAGTAACGACTTCTATATTCATATGTTTTATTACGTATATAAGGGAGTTTG
Organism: Artemia sinica; assembly: GCA_027921565.1. Lineage (NCBI taxonomy): Eukaryota > Metazoa > Arthropoda > Branchiopoda > Anostraca > Artemiidae > Artemia > Artemia sinica. The sequence goes on along the minus strand of JAPEVW010000022.1, from coordinate 5,693,526 downwards.
CCCCCTAGTCTATAGCTTACTCTTTACACTAAAGTTCGGGAAATGGTGGGCGTAAGATTAATTACTCTCCACGCACATCGACTATTAAAAAGGGCAATTTCAATTTCCAAACAAGTGAACAGTTTTTGAAAGTTCTATAACAACTTTTATATAAACTTTATATGGCCCCAGTGCATAACTTACAGCCCTTACACTGAGGATTTCAAGGGGGATATCATCCTAGAAGACCTAATTTCAAGAACTTTCAACTACATTGAACAAAATAGATATCTCAAAATTTTCATTGGATGTGTTTGGGAAAATGGTGGGCGTGAGAGGGACGTTAGTTGCTCTCCAACCACTTTCAACTATTAGAAAATGCACTAGCCCTTTTGATTTCCAATTTATTGAGCCCTTTTGAAGTTTCTACGCTTTCAATAAAATCCTTATATGCCCGCAGGGCTTAACTTACAACCCTTGCCCTGAGGGCTGTGGGGCATGGGCGCCCATATGGGGGGGGGGGGGGGGGGGGGGGGGGGGCAGGGGGGGGCTCTTGCCCCCCCTGGCTGAATGATGCTGCCTTATTTTTATATTTTTGTTCTGAGATTTCTATTATATAGCATTAAAAGTAGCAATTAGACGAAGTTTGCCCCCCCCCGGAATTCAGCTTATGGGCGCCCATGCTGTGGGGGAGGGGTTGTCATCCTCAAAGACTTAATTTTCAAAACTTTCAACTACGTTGATAAAATTGTAATCTAAAACATTGATTGAATGTGTTTGGAGAAAAGATGGGCGTTTTAGGGGGGTTAGGTGCCCTCAAAGCACTTTCAACAATTAAAATGGGCAGTAGCCCTTTGAATTTCCAATCGAGTGAGCCCTTTTTCAAGTTTCTACGACAAAGATTTCAATAGAAACATTATATGCCCCCAAGGCATAACTTATAACTCTTGCCCTGATGACTGTGGGGTGAGTGTCCTGCTCAAAGGTATATTTTCCTGAACTTTGAACTGCGTGGAACAAAATGGCTATCTCAAAATCTTTATTGGATGTGTTAGAGGAAAGGGTGGGCGTGGAAGGGGTGTTAGCTGCTTTCAAATCACTTTCGACTATTAAAAGGGGCACTAGCCATTTCAATTTCGAATCGAATGAGCCCTTTTGGAAGTTTCTACAACAACGCACTATATAGAAACCTTATATGCTCCCTGGGCATAATTTACAACCCTTGCCCTGAGGGCTGTGCGGAGGGAGGGGGGAGGTTCAACCTCATAGACAAATTTCCAGAATTTAAAACTACGTTTTACGTTGAATAAAATTGCGATCTCAAAGTTTTGATTAGATGTGTTTGGGGAAAAGGTGGGTTCGCGAGACGGGTTACTTGTCCTCTAATCACTTTCGACTATTAAAACGGGCACTAGCCCTTTAAATTTCCATTCCTGGAAACTAGGGTTTTTAAAAACCCTTACCCTGAGGGTTGTCATACTTATTCCCCGTTTCTTGTCTCGTTCTCGAATGCCCTCGTTCTTTACTTAGGCAGCGCGATCCCGTTGCCTATGATTTATACAACAACTTTCTATATAAACCTAATATACCCACAGGGAATAAATTACAACCCTTGCACTGAGGGCTCTGGCAGGGTCATCATCCTAAAAGACCTAATTTCCAGAACGTTCAACAATGTTGAACAAAATGGATAACTCAAAATTTTGATTGGATGTGATTTGAAAAATGGTGAATTTTTTTTTATTTTTTAAACTATTAAAAAGAGTACTAGCTCTTTGAATTTCAAATCGAATGAGCCCTTTTCTAAGTTTCTACGACAAAGATTGCAATAAAAACCTTATATGCCCCCAGGGCATAACTTATAATCCTTGCCCTGGGGGTTGTGGGGAGTATCCTCCTTAAAAACATATTTTCTATCAGGATATCAACTACGCTGAACAAAACGGCTATCTCAAAATTTTGATTGTATGTGTTTGGGGGATTGAAGGACGTGGAAGGGGGGCTAGTTGCCCTCCAATGACTTTGGACTATTAAAAAGGGCACTAGCCCTTTTGTATTCCCAATCGAATGAGCTGTTTTTGAAGTTTCTACAAAAACATCTTCTATAAAAACTTTATATGCCCCCAGGGCATAACTTAAAACCCTTGCCCGGAGGGTTGTGGGGAGTATCCTCCTTAAAAACATATTTTCTATCAGGATATCAACTACGCTGAACAAAACGGCTATCTCAAAATTTTGATTGTATGTGTTTGGGGGAATGATGGGCGTTGGGGGGGGGGGGGGGCTAGTTGCCCTCCAATCACTTTCGACTATTAAAAAGGACACTAGCCCTTTCAATTTCCAATCGAATGAGCCTGTTTTGAAGTTTCTACGACAACCCCTTCTATAAAAACCTTATATACCCCTAGGACATAACTTAAAACCCTTACCCTGAGGGTTGTAGGGGAGTTTCCTCCTCAAATAATATTTTCTATTTGGAAATAAACTCCGCTGAACAAAATAGCTATCTCAAAATTTGGATTAGATGTGTTTGGCGGAATGATGGACGTGTAGGTTAATCTTAGCAGAAGGATTAAGAATTGGTTTTTTATGCAGATTTCATATATATAAATTTCTTTACGTTTAATGTCTATCCGCCAAAGGCTCCAAGCCTCAGAAGAAAAAGAAATTTTGATGGATAAAGGGATTTTGAAAACAGGGAGCCTGATTTTTGAAAAAGGGAGAAACACCCCCCAAAAATTAAAAAAATCTTAATGTAAATCAGACCATCAGATTCAGCGTATCAGAAAACTTTATTCTGGGGTTATGATCGAAATATAAGCCAGAAAATGATACTGTATTTAATAACAATCTACCAGGAATGCAGACAGGCTTTGCTTTTGTAGGGAGGGATGTAAGTAATGGGATGCACTTTTAGGCACCCTCCCTCCTTCTTTAGGAGACCAAGGATGGATCTTGCATAGTGGCGCTTCTAATACGTTTACATCTTAATCGCCTACTTTTGTGGGTCCTACAATTAACGCAACATTGGTCATGTTCGCTAACAACAGAATCCACAGGACACTTAAATATGGTTTCAGCTCTCCCCACTCAACCAAAATGAGATGATAGGCCTGCAATAGGTTTTAAGCAGGGGCGTAATTCCCAATGGGGCAGGGAGTTGGTAACCACCCCCTCCAGACCCAAGGTTGCTCCCAAGATCTCAGTTCGCCCCCCCCCCCCCAGGTGAAGTCCAGTTTCTTCAAAACATCTTGTCAAGATTAAGATAACCTGAACAATTCAAGTGTCTTCAGAAACGGGTCAGTTTTCTTTAATAGCCTATATCTTTGCCTATATGGTAATATAAGGATCATTTTTCAGTTTTCACTGTCATTTCCCCTTGATTTCGGAAAATTGCCGTACTCCTCATCCCGGATTTTAACGAAATTACGCCACCGGTTTTAGGAATAGTAATTTAGCAAAATATACTTTTCTGGTTTAACAGTTTTTATTTTTAACCATTAACTCCATCTGAATCCCCCTTTGCGTAATTTCGTAAAAATCATGACGGGGGGGGGGGGGCAAAGTTGAAGCCAATTTTCCCTAATCAAGTGAAAATGAAGGAAAAACTGAAAAATTTGCCTTGTAGTACCATGAAGGCAAAGATAACCTATACAAAAGAACTCACCCGTTTCTGTAGATGCTTCAATTATGCAGAATTATCTTGGTTTTGACAAGATTTTTGAAGAAAGTGCATTTTAGCAAGGGGAGAGGGGGTAAACTAAGATTCTTTTGGGAGGAAAGGACTGTTGCTCCATGAACTCCACAGCAAATTACACCCCTGAATCCCTCTGGCCTCCATCAGAAAAGTCTCTAAGTTTCTTGAGTGTGGATGGAAATATCGCATCTTTAAACTTTTTTATGCAAAAGTAAGAAAAACCTACCTTGCGTTTGCCTAAGCTTAGGTACAATTTACTGAAAAATTTTCAGAGGAATGAATCACACTTCACTGTTTTCCTTCAAGACACAGACAGTGGAAAATAAATGACTGCAGAGGGCGGTTAATATGATGGGGCGTGAATTGCGCCACCTTACCTCTGAATGCCTCGAGGAAGTCTAAAGAAAACACACCAATGGAAATTAGACCTGTTGTTAAACAAAGAATTATGAAGTTGGTAAGACATAGATAATAAAACTAATAGTATTTACATTAACGGGAGGGAGAGGAGCTTTAGTTATTAGAACAGTACATCTTTTATTTACTTTTCTTTTACCAACTTCAAGATTAAAATCAATGTTAATGTAGTGCTTCCATTAACGACACAACTATGGTATAAAGCACTGACTTAAATATTTCTGTGAATTCCGGGGGTGAAGTGTACTGGCGTGTTTTTTGTTAGTGACTGGAGAGGCGTTTACTATTTTTTATTTTGTTTGCTTTCGTCTTGATATTTTAATTTCGCGAAAGACCCTGAATTATAGAAAGTTTAATCTGTAATGTTTAGAAGGGAAGACCCGTAGAGCTCATAATTTTTTTTTAAATATTTTTAGTCTACGAATTCGTTGTTTTTGTACTTTCTCACTTATATTTATAGTACAGGCCAACAATTTATAGTTTTCAGGTCAAAGGCGGTTTAAGAGGGGGACAAAAAGACACTTGTCCCGGGCGCAGAAATTTTGGGGTTGTGAAATTTCAAATAAATAATCTGACGGTTATGATTGTTGTTGAACTTTAAAATTTTAAGTTCCGTTCAAATGAGCCCTCTTACGATATTATATGACTAATGAATCGATACGATCACCCCTGCAAAAAAAAAAAAAAACACACATCCGTGATCTTTCTTCTGACAAAAAAACAAAATTCCACATTTTTACAGATGGGAGCTTGAAACTTCCACGGAAGGGTTTTCTGATACGCTGAATCCGATGTTGTCTGTTGTTTTATTAAATATCTAAGACTTTTTGGGGGTGTTTCCCCCATTTCGAAAATGAGGCAAATTTTCTCAGGCGCTTAACTTTTGATGGGTGTAAACAAACTTAATTAAACTTATATATTTGAAATCAACAGAAAAATCTGATTCTATGAATGCATCTATGGGTATCCAAATTCAGTTTTTAGAGTTTCGGTTACTATTGAGCCTATTGAGAGTTTCGGTCGCTCCTTACTTACAGTTCGTTACCACGAACTGTTTGATTAATGAAAAAAACTTTTCCCACAAAATAAGTTTTTTAAAGAAAAGTAAAGAACTCCATTAAACAAAAAAAGAGCAAAAATAAAATCAAATAATCTACCAAGCGTGAAACTACCATCAATCAGCATTGATAAATAAATGAAACCTAAAACGAACAGAAATTACAATAAATAACCGAGTCAAACACAAAACGAGCAGAAATTAACATAAGATGAGCGCAAAATCCCCATGACTTCACAAGGCCAGAACAAAATTTGCACTTAACTTAAAAAATATACATGTTTTTAATTTTATAAATTTAATAAATCAAATAATATTAACATTTTGATTACTAAATATCAGTCTATGTATATTAAACTGACAATGCACATTCATTTTTATTTTTTCAGTAAAGTGCAAATTTTCTTCTCTAAACTTTGATTGAATAATTTTGGGGAAATGGTGGGCGTAAGAGGGGGTTAATTACTCTCCAATCACTTTCGACTATTAAAAAGGGCAATTTCAATTTCCAATCAAATGAACCCTTTTTGAAATTTCTATAGCAGCTTTCTATATAAGCTTTATATGCCCCCAGTGCATAGCTTAAAACCCTTGCACTGAGGGCTCTGAGGGGGTTATCATCCTAAAAGACCTAATTTCAAGAGCTTTCAAAAACATTGAACAAAATGGATATCTCAAAATTTTGATTGGGTGTGTTTGGAAAAATGGTGGGCGTGAGAGAGGCGTTAGCCACTCTCTAATCACTTTCAACTGTCAGAAAAGGCACTAGCCCTTTCGGTTTCCAATTGAATGAGCCCTTTTGAAGTTTCTACGCTTTCAATAAAAACTTTATTTGCCCCCAGGGTATAACCTACAACCCTTGCCCTGAGGGCAGTGGGGGGACGGGTTGTCATCCTTAAAGACCTAATTTCCAAAATTTTCAACTATGTTGCATAAAATGACTGTCTAAAATATTGATTGGATGTGTTAGGAGAAAAGATGGGTGTGAGAGGAGGATTAGTTGGCCTCAAATCACTTTGGACTGTAAAAAAGGGCACTAGTCCTTTGAATTTCAAATCGAATGAGCCCTCTTTCAAGTTTCTACGACAAAGACTTCAATAAAAACCTTATATGCCCCCAGAACATAACTTATAATCCTTGCCCTGAAGACTGTGGGAGGAGTGTCCTGCTCAAAGGTATATTTTCCTGAACTTCGAACTGCGTGGAACAAAATGGCTATCTCAAAATCTTTTGAGAAAGTTTTTATTGTTTAAAAAAAAGAGTTGTGAGTAAGTCAAACTTTAGCGTAAAGAGCGAGGCGTTGAGGAGGGCACAGCCCCTTTCACATACGGAATAATTTCTGTTCGTTTTAAGATTTAATGTCGCTCCTTACTTTCAGTTTAAAAAAAAACTTTTTTTTTATTTGAAGGCTGCGAAGGCGGGGGGTTTGGGGGCAACTGTGCCTCCTAATCCCTGTACGTTTTAAGGTTCGACCTTGTAACTCAGCCTCTTTAACTCTTTAGAAAACGTAGTTTTTTTCAAATAATCTTTATATAAACCTTACATGTCCCCAGGACATAACTTACAACTCTTTCACTGAGGGCTCTGAGGGGGTTATTATCTAAAAAGGCCTAATTTCTAGAACGCTCAACTACGTTGAACAAAATGGATATCTCAAAATTTTGATTGGATTTTGATTTTGGAAAATGGTGGGCGTAAGAGCGGCGTTAGTCGCTATCCAATCGCTCTCAACTATTAAAAAAGGCACTAGCCCTTTTAATTTCTAGCTGAATGAGCCCTTTTGAAATTTCTACGACAACGCTTTCGATACAAACTTTATATGCCTCCAGGGCATAACTTGCAACAATTGGACAGAGAGCTCTGAGGGGGGTTATTATCCTAAAATACCTAATTTTCAGAACTTTCAACTACATTGAACAAAATGGATATCTCAAAATTTTTATTGGATGTATTTGTGAAAATAATGGAAATGAGAGTGGCGTTAGTCGCTATTCAATCACTTTTAACTATTAAAAAAGGCACTAGCTTTTTCAATTTCCAATTGAATGAGCCCTTTTTGAAGTTTCTACAACAACGCGTCATATAAAAACCTTTTATGCTCCCTGGAATAATTTAGAACCCTTGCCCTAAGGGCTGTGGGGTGGGGTGGGGTGGAGGGGGGGGGGGGGTTCACCCTAAAAAAGACCAATTTCCAGAACTTAAAACTACATTGAATAAAATGGCTATCTCAAAGTTTTGATTAGATGTGTTTGGGGAAAAGTTCGGCGTGTGAGGCGGGTTAGTTGCCCTCTAATCACTTTCGACTATTAAAAAGGGCACTAGCCCTTTGAATTTCCAATCGAATGAGCCTTATTTTAAGTTTCTATGACAAAACCTTCTATAAAAAATCTTATATGCCCCCAGGGCATAACTTACAACCCTTGCCCTAAGGGCTGTGGGGCCCTTAGGGCAAGGGCCCCACAAAAACAAGATATCTATTTGTAAATATACTACCCTGAACAAAATGGCTATCTCAAAATTTTGATTGGATGTGTTTCGGGAAATAATGGGCGCGGAAGGGGTGCTAGTCGCCTGCCAATCACTTTCGACAATTAAAAAGTGGCACAAGTCACTCCAATTTCCAATTGAACCAGCCCTTTTCGAAGTTTCTACGACAAATTCGATACAAAGTGCCTTGCTCTAAAGGAAAAAATTAATAAATAATACATTGTGCCAACATCGTTCTTACATGCCCAGAAACATAACTTAAAACCCTTACCCTGAGGGTTGTGGGACTTTCTTCCTCTTTACTTATTCCCCGTTTCTTGTCTCGTTCTCGAGAGTCCCCGTTCTCTACTTAGGCAGCGCGATCACGTTGCCTATGATTTATACAACAACTTTCTATATAAACCTAATATACCCCCAAGGCAGAACTTACAACCCTTGCATAGAGGGCTCTGACGGGGTTATCATTCTAAAAGACCTAATTTCCAGAACGTTCAACTACGTTGAACAAAATGGATGTCTCAAAATTTTGATTGGATGTGTGGAAAGTGCTGAAATTTTTTTCATTTTTCAAACTATCAATAAGGATACTAGCCCTTTAAATTTCAAATCGAATGAGCCCTTTTTCAAGTTTCAACGACAAAGATTTCAATAAAAACCTCATTTACCTCCAGGCCAAAACTTATAATCCTTGCCCCGAGGGTTGTGGGGGAGTGTCCTCCTCAAAAACATATTTTCTATCTAGGAATCAACTACGCTGAACAACACGGCTATCTAAAAATTTTTATTGGGTGTGTTTGGAGGAATGATGGACGTGGGGGGAGGGACTAGTTGCCCTCCAATCTCGTTCGATTATTAAAAACGACACTAGCCCTTGAATTTCCAATCGAATGAGCCTGTTTTGAAGTTTCTACGACAACGCCTTCTATAAAAACCTTATACGCTCCCAGGCCATAACTGAAAACCCTTGCCCTGAGGGTTTTAAGGGAGTGTCCTCCTCAAAAACAAATTTTTTATTTTGAAATTAACTACGCTTAACAAAATGGCTATCTCAAAATTTTGATTGGATGTGTTTGGGGGAATGATCGACGTGGGGGGGGGGGGTAGGGCTAGTTGCTTTCCAATCACTTTCGACTATTAAAAAGGTTTCTAGAACTTAATATTTCCAGTCGAAAGAGCCCCTTTTGAAGTTTCTACGATGACCCCTTCAATATGAAGTGCCCTGCTCTAAAGGAAAAAAAAAAAAATAAATGATGCATTGAACTTTGTGTCAACATCGTTCTTACATGCCCTCAGGGCATAACTTAAAACCCTTGCCCCGAGGGTTTTGGGGGAGAGTACTCCTCCCCCAAAAACATATTTTTTATCAAGTAATTAACTACGCTTAACAAAATAGATATCTCAAAATTTAGATTGGATGTGTGGGGGGGAATGATGGGCGTGTGGGGGGCTAGTTGCCCTCCAATCCCTTTCGACTATTAAAAAGGGCACTAGCCACTCCAATTTCCAATATAATGAGCCCTTTTCGAAGTTTCTACGACAACTCCTTCGATACGAAGTGCCTGGGTATGGAGAAGAAGAAAAAAGAAAAATAAATAGTACATTGTGCCGACATCGTTCCTTAGGCAGAGCTATCGTGCTGCCTGTAATGTGTTCATGCGGCCTGGTTTCCAGAGTTTTGGTGTACCATAATTTCCATAAAATCGTTTCTAAAATATTATATTATCATCATATTTGGTATAGTTCATTAGGAATAACCTAACTTCACTTCTTGGGTGTGTTCCGTACAATTAACAAGTACCAAAGGAATTTTTTGAAATCATGTGATGGAAGGAATCAAGGGCGCAAATACCCCTTGGAACTAGTTAGGCTACAATGGCAAACAAAAGCGTAAGACCATTCATTACTCCAAGTTTTAGTTTTCTTCAACCTCTTTAGGTTTGAATACCCTAGGAACTGTGCCTGTAGGATAGCCTTGACCTGGTTTCGAATAAATTACTTAATCTAACTTAAACACAAAAACAACACACCATAGTCTTATTCAGATAAAAAAAGCTATCAAACCTGTTTTTCACTATAATCTATGTTGATTTCCACAGAATACGTCTGTCAACAGTGTTTTCACTTTTTTCAACTCCCGATTTTTCGGGAGATCTACCGAATTTCTAATCAATCTCCCGACAAAAAAAGAAGATACTGAATCTCCCGAAAATCTCCAGAAAACTTAATCCCTGGAACATTTTACGTTTTGGTCATTCTTTTTTCTTCTTTTTCTACGTGTCCGTTGCCTGTGGTCTTTTAGGGATTATTCCTAACGTCCCAGGTAATTGAGGCACTGCGACTTGAATTTATTGGCATAGGTATGAACATTGCCCATTATCCATTCCACTGTGGTTGCATTGGTTTTCTGTTTTTTGATCATTTAAACACCTTCATGGTTTCTAATTAACTAATTATTTTCAATTATAAACTAATCACAGTTGTTTGCTTGCACCAAGAAAATGGGAACTAGCACTATGTGGGTCCAGCTGATTCATTAGGTTCAAAAGGATCAAGAATTACTACAAAACTTAAAGAAATATGGCAAAAATTAGAATTTGTCTGCAGTTGCTCTGTAGAACCGAAGGGGTTTGCTTCAAATGATCCAACACAAGAAACAGAGACGAAAATTGCTGCATTTTGAAAAACAATTTACGATTTTTGCTGGTTGACAAGTTAGTCCCATTCCTGAAAAAATATTCCTTTCAAGAACCTAAGTGACGAATATTGTCCGCCAGCCAGGGCCTGTCAGTGTATTATAAAAACATAAAATTGCGAAGAAAGGATGAAAACGAGTACAAAATTCGAAAAAAAGTACGATTGACGAAGAATGGCGGGAACATTCCGATAGTGCCAATGCAAAAAACAGTTACTCTGACAGCCGTGGATTACTGGAAATCGGCTTTGAGTGCGAGGGACCACAGTGGAAACCAAACTTAGCAAAGTTTGTGTAATACTTGTTTTCCTTCCCATTTTCGAACGTAGCTTCAGAAAGACTGTTCAGCTTACTCAAGAAGTAAAGACAGGCAGAAGGAATCATTTGGTAACAGTAACTTTAACGTCCACAATTCAGACGAAACTTGAAATGAAACGAGACAGAGTTAGAGCAGACACACACTGACGGTTGACCAGCCCCTCAGAAAGAGGCTAAAAAAGGAGTAGTAGCGTATCCCAGCACAGCTGAGTTACCAGCACAACTAAAAACCCATGCGATAGACACAGATTATGAATGTAATGTGGTATATGTAGCTGAAGGTTTTGCTATTCTTATACTTTTTTTCAGTTATATCAATACTAATGAGGTACGACTTTGCGTTTTGTCTTTATCATTTGTGAATACCTCTGGGGATGGTGCGGGTAAAAAAAAAATTGTCCACTTAACTCAGACTCAATGGTCATAAGGCCTAGTGTTCGTAATTCTTCAGGATTTCTCCTCCAGTCCTGAACTTAGTGGGCTGTCGTGTGGAATCTGAAAGGGCCAGAAAAAGTAAGGGTCGATGAAGAAAAATGTCTTAACTTAAAACAGCTTTAGAGTCTGAATGAAATATAACTGCACTTAGTTTCAAAATTAAATAGATTTCAAGCTTCTAGTTGCTTCCTTTTGTCATGTTGACAACGTTGATTGCCGAATTTTCTTTCCGGAATTGCAGCTGGCTCCAGTAAATCTGCACTCGAAATATTTACAATGTGGTACTTTATACTCAAATCACTCGAACACCTCCAAAAAACTCAATACAAAATACAAAAAACTAAAAAATTCTACCAAATCCTGAGATCTATCTCCAAAATTTTCTCCCGAATCCTGAGACCAATCTCCTGATTTTCTCCCGAAAAATTGTCAAGATTCTACAGATTGTTTGAAAAGATAAGTGGGGGAAACACTGTCTGTCAACAAGATACTTGGCATTTAGAGCAAAATTCTCCCTGGCTGATATATTACACTGAGCTTGTAGACGGAGTAGATGACTCAGTCTTTCAACGAAAAAGGGGTGATTTATTTTTGGATAAACTTGAACCTGGACTAAAATGAATATAAAAATTTTATATTGAGCAAGAGGTGATCGCGAGAGGATGCAAACTTTAAAATGCTGCGAATCATAGTTGCAGCAGAAGCTGCAACCTAGTAAAGAGCGAACCACGACCCATAGCAATCAAAAGTTGAAAAACGTGTTAAAAAAATATTGTCAAGATTAAGAGCTAACCTGCATAATTCAAGTGTCTACAGAAACGGGTCAGTTTTCTTTAATAGCCTATATCTTTGCCTTTATGGTAATACACGGATCATTTTTCAGTTTTCACTGTCATTTTCCCTTGATTTGGGAAAATTGACGTACCACCCTCCCTGATTTTGACGAAATTACGCCACCGGTTTTAGAAATAGCAATTTAACAAAATATACTTTTCTGGTTTAACAGCTTTTATTTTTAACTATTAACTCTATCTGAATTCCCCTGCGCGTAATTTCGCAAAAATCATGAGGGTGGGGCAAAGTTGAAGCCAATTTTCCCTAATCACGTGAAAATGAAGGAAAACTGAAAATTTGCCGTATAGTAGTCCTACCATGAAGGCAAAGATAGCCTAGCCTATACAAAAAGAAAACTCGCCCGTTTCTGTAGATGCTTCAATTATGCAGGCTTATCTTAGTTTTGACAAGATTTTGAAGAAAGTACATTTTAGCAAGGGGATGGGGTAAACTAAGATTCTTTTGGGAGGGAGGGAGTACTGTTGCTCCCTGAACTCCATAGCAAATTACACCCCTGAATCCCTCTGGACCCCATCGGAAAAATCTCTAAGTTTCTTTGTGAGTGTGGATGGAAATATCGCATCTTTGAACTTTTTAATACAAAAGTAAGAAAAACCTACCTTGCGTTTGCCTAAGCTTATTTACAATTGACTGGAAATTTTTCAGAGGAATGAATCACACTTCATTGTTTTCCTTCAAGACACACAGTGGAAAATAAATGACTGCAGAGGGCGGTTAATATGATGGGGCGTGAATTGCGACACCTTACCTCTGAATGCCTCGAGGAAATAAAGAAAAGACATCAATGGAAATTAGACCTGTTTTTAAACAAAGAATTATGAAGTTGGTAAGACATATTAGATAATAAAAATAATGGTAATTACATTAACGGTAGGGAGAGGACATGCAGCATTTTGTATCTGGGAGCTTTCATTTTTAGAACAGTACATGTTTTATATACTTTTCATTTACCAACTTCAAGTTGTTATAAAGCTCTGACTTAAATAGTTTCTGTAATTGCGGGAGTGAAGTGTGCTGGCGTGCTTTTTGTTAGTGACTGGAAAAGCATTTACTATTTTTTATTTGTTTGCTTTCGTCTTGATATATTTCCCAAAAAATCCTGAGCTATAGAAAGTTTAATCTATAATGTTTAGAAGGGAAGACCCTTGAGCTCTTAATTTTTTTTTTAATATTTTTAGGCTGCGAATTCATCGTTTTTGTACTTTCAAATTTATATTTATAGTCAGGGCCTAGAATTTATAGTTCTCAGGTCAAAGGCGGTTTTAGAGGGGGCAAAAAGGTACTTGTCCCGGGCGCAGAAATTTTAGGGTGCGAAATTTCAAAATAAATAATCTGACAGTTATGACCGTTGTTTTAATTTGAAATTTTATTTTTGTTCAATAAAGTAGAGGGTGCAGTTGCAGTAAGCACAAGCAAACTGAATCCGAAATTTTCATTTTCCCATATTTTCATCACCATTCCTGTGGATATAAAAGTGAGAAGACGGAATTTGAGTAATTGTAAACTGAATTTTAAGCAAAAAGTAAAAGTAATTAGACCGAATTAAAGAATTAGAAGCAATCAATTGTGACGAGGTAAGTAAATAATCTTGCAGAGGCTAAAGTAAATAAGTCAGAATCAAATAAACGGAAAATTTTGTTTAATAAATGAAAACTTTTGTTGAAATTTGGCCTGAATGGAAGACAGGGGGGAGGCATAATCAAGATTTTTCCCAGCGCTCAAGAGAGGTCAGAGTCGCCACTGTCTCAGCTTTAGGCTGGCAGTCACTTTTGGGGGGGGGGCATAACAAATGATATCTTATTCATCCTTTCTCCTTGATAAGGGGTACACTCAGAAGAGTTGTGAGAAAGAGTCAAAACTTTAGCATAAAGAGCGAGGCGTTAAGGATGGGGAACAGCCCCTTACATATGCGGAAATAATTGCTGTTAGTTTTATGTTTTAATGTCGCTCCTTGCTTTCAGTTTAAAAAAACTTTTTTTTGTTTAATTTCTGAACGTTTTTCAACTAATGCAGGTTCGATTTTGGCTTACCATAGATGAAAAAAAATTAAATCCCAATTGCATATTGGTTTTGGCAGATTTATTCCGGATATTAAGGGTTGCCCCTCCTCAATACCTAGCTCTTTACTCTAAAGCTGTTAGTACTTTTCAAAAAATATCTCTATTCTAATTAAACAACACTGTTAGTAAACAGCCAAACTTTAGCGTAGAGAATAAAGCATTGAGGAGAGGGGCAAATCTTCATATATGGCATAATTTATGTTGTTTTTCTAATAATACCGGTAAATCTGGCTCACCCTCCATGAAATATACCCCGCCCCCTCAAGGAACTCCGCTGTGGAAATTTCATCCAACGTAAAGTGCCTCCCCCCCCCCCGTCAAACTCCCTTCAGACAGTTCCTTCCTCGCTGAAAATCCCCCTTTCTCTGTAAAATTGCTTGTGGATGATTCACCCTGAAAAAATTCTCCTTTGCATTTTTCACTGAAATAAGACTTTAATCTATAATCCGTTTCTCGGTCACTCCAGAAATGCCCCCTTCTGTGGAAAAAATATTTCCAGAAGACAAAAACGCGAGGGAAAAACGCCCACGGATAATCCCCCCGGAACATCCTCATATAAAAACATTTGGCAAAGAGAATGTACAGCAATTCAAAAAAAGAATTTTCGTATAGTAATTCTGTCAAACCCCCCCCCAGTGTAACATTCCCCCAAGCATATCATTCATCAGAAATTTTCCCTTCCAAAGAAAGATTCTCCCCTTTGAAATCAACCCCAGTGCACACCCCCACCCCCCAAACATGGCTGTATATTTCCCAATAACAAATATTATATGTAAACAATGGGCAAAAAGTTCACAACTTGTAGCCCTTCCCCCAGGGGACTATGGGGGGTCATTTTACACCTAAAGACAAAGTTATGAGATTTTTCGACTATGCTGAAAAAAAAAATTGCTATCTCAAAATTTCGATCCGGTGCCTTTGGGAAAAAAAAAATGATCGTGAGAGGGGTCCTAGTTATCCTCCGATTTTTTGGATACGCTTAAAGGGCACTAAAACTTTTGATTTTCGTTCGAATGAACCTCTCGCGATATTTTAGGACCACTGGGTCAATTTTCACCCCTGGGGAAAAAAAACAAACAAAATAAAAACGCATCCGTGATCTTTCTTCTGGCAAAAAAAAAATACAAATTTCACGATTTTTGCATACAGGAGCTTTATATTTATATAATTTAGCTATTTGATACGCTGAATCTGATGGTGTGATTTTCATTACGATTCTATGATTTTCATTTTAGGGGGTGTTTCCCCCTTTTTTCCCGAAAAACAAGGCAAATATTCTCAGGCTTGTAACTGTTGATGGGTAATACTAAATTTGATGAAATTTATATATTTGAACACCCCCCCCAAAATGAGCATAAAAATCCGATCGATTTGTGTGTACTCCTTTTTAATTAGATTCCTTGGATTAGACTTCCATGAATTAGATTCCATGAATGCCATGGCGAATCTATTATCTATTATTTCAAACTATTATGCAAGGGTTCTGAAACGCTAAAGCCATTTCGTTTCTACCACATTTCTACTTCTCTTGATGAACAACGAAGAAGACCACCGTCCAGCCAGCAACTTACGAAGTTTTTAATCATGAATAGGCCGGAATCTTGTGTAAATTAAATAAAAAAAAACAAGTTTTTTAAACTGAAAGTAAGGAGCGACATTAAAAACTTAAAACGAACAGAAATTATTCCGTATATGAAAGGGGCTGTCCCCTCCTCAACGCCTCGCTCTTTACGCTAAATTTTTTATTGTTTTAAAAAAATAAAGTTGTGAGACAGAGTCAAACTTTAGCGTTATGTAGCGATGTTGGCGTTGAGAAGGGGACAGCCCTTTTCATATACGGAATATATATTTAAATATATATATATATATATATAATATTATATATATATATATATATATATATATATATATATATATATATTATATATATATATATATATATATATATGTTTCTGATGTCTATGGGCATTTAACGAGACAGGTTGGTATGTATAGAAGGCCGATTAGAGTGTTTGCGAGGTCTGCTTTCTCTGCTCGTCATATTCTTCCGGTGCTGTGGTCTCAGACGCCATCTTGTATTAGGGATATTGCTGAAAGGTCTGGCTCTATGAGCAGTTGAGGCATCATTGCCTGCAGGTTTATGAATTCTAATAATTTTTTTGTTTTTTTTTTAAGTAGTTTTTATATGTTTAATATGTTTTATGTTTATATTTTGTTGTTGTTGTGAAATGGGAACCCGAATGCACTGATGTTTTTTTGGAGTTGCAATACAAGCCCAGGTTACTGGGCTTCATGCTTTTTTTGTTTTGTTTTTCTTGTGAATAAAAATTATATCTCCATTGAAAAAAGGCTATATATATATATATATATATATATATATATATATATATATATATATATATATATATAATATATATATATATATATTATTATATATATATATATATATATATATATATATATATATATATAATCTTTTAAAAGTAAAATCAAGGGGGTCTTTTTTTACTTTTACCGTCTTGCACTACTTTGGGAACACGAAAGAATGTTGCAATAGTTTTTGTTTTGTTCAGTCATTTTTCCATTCACTCGTTGCTTGTATCAAGCTGTCCTTGTCCATGGTGACGAACTGCAAGTAGAAGCGACTCGCCCAATAGTAACCCAAACTCTACAGTACGGAATTTGATAACAGCAGATATATAAAAGGAATTGGCTTTGTATTCTAATTTCAAATGTATAGAATTAATCAAGTTAATTAATCAAGTTTAAGCCAGAGAAAATTGGCTTTATTTTAGAAAAGGGAGATTAAGTGACCTTAATGAAAATCGCACTATCATATTCACCATGTCGGAGAACCCTAATGTAGAGGCTTCAAGCTGCTATCCAAAAAAACACAGAATTTTTAATGTTTTAACGGAAGAAAGATCAGCGATTCTTTTTTATTGATCTTTTTCTTTTCCCCAGAGATGATTATACCCAACTAATGGTCGCAGAAGATCAGGAGTGGCAGTGGAATCATTTGAACAAAAATAAAAATTCTAGTTCCCATTTTAAGACAATAAAAAGATTAGAAGTGCTTCCTTCCCACGCCCCTTTCTCCTCAAAGACATGAGATCAAAATTTTGGCATAGCTCTTTGATTCAATAAAATAAAAAAAAAACAAGTTTTTTAAACTGAAAGTAAGGAACGACATAAAAAAACTTAAAACGAACAGAAATATTCCGTATATGAAAGGGGCTGTCCCCCTCCTCAACGCCTCACTCTTTACGCTAAAGTTTTTTATTGTTTTTAAAAAAATAAAGTTGTGAGACAGTGTCAAACTTAAGTGTTTTTTCTTCTGGCAAAAAAATACAAAGTTGCAGATTTCTGCAGATTTGAGCTTGAAACCTTTGTACTAGGTTTTCTGATACACTGGATCTGACGGTGTTGTGATTTTCATTAAAATTCTTTCACTTGTAGGGGATGTTTCCCCCCTCTTTAAAAATCGAGTAAATTTTCTCAGGCTCGTAGCCTTTGATGAGTAATACTAAATTTAATAAAATTTATATATTTAGAATCAGCTTTATAAGCTTATTCTTTTGATACATTTATTGACATCAAATTCCTTTTTTTTTTTAAAGTTCCGATTACAATTGAGCCGTATCGCTTGTTTTTTTTATGTTTTTTTTTTATTAAGTATATGTTATTACGTATATGAGAGGGGTTCTCCCCTTAGTCAATACCACGCTCTTTACATTAAAAGTTAAAAAAAAAATTTAAATCACAAAACCCCTGAATCACAAAGGCCGTTTAATTAGATTAGAATAGATAGCTCTTTTGAACAAACACTAAAAAAAACTGCAGTGTTAAGAGCGAGGTATTGACTTGGGGAGACCCCTCACTCATACGTAATAATTTCTGTTTCATTTTAAGTTCTAATGTTGCTTCTTACTTTCAGTTGAAAAAACATCCTTTTTTATATTTAATTTAGGATCGATTTTTAAATAATGCTTGGAAATCCGGCGCCCCCTCCATAGAAATGTCCCTTATCCCAAAGAAACATCACTCCACGGAAAGATTTTCCCAAGTAACCCCCTCCTCCAGCTCCCCCCCCCCCCACCAGAAAAAAATCCTTCCTGAAAATGTCTGTATACTTCCCAATGACGAATACAATATGTAAGCAATGGCAAAGTTCATGACTTGCAGTCCTTCCCCAGGGAACTATGGGCAATTAAGTCATCCTAAAAGACACATTTATTAGATTTTGACTATGCTGAACAAAATCGCTATCTCAAAATTTGAATTGGGTGACTTTGAGAAAAAATGAGCGTGGGAGGGGGCCTAGTTGCCCTCCATTTTTTCGGTCACGTTAAAAAGGGCACTAGAACTTTTAATTTCGATTCTTAATGAGCCCTCCTACGATATTCTAGGACCCCTGGGTCAATACGATTACCCCTGGGGAAAAGAAAAAAAAAACACAATAAATACTCATCCGTGATCTTTCTTCTGGCAAAAAATGGAAAATTCCCACATTTTTGTAGATAGGAGCTTGAAACCTCTACAGTAGGTTCTCTGATACGCTGAATATGATGGTTTGATTTTCATTAAGGTTCTATAACTTTTAGGGGGTCTTTTCCGCTTTCTTGAAAATCCACCAAATTTTCTCAGGCGCGTAATTTTAAACTTTTGATTACCACGAACTGTTTTAAAATGTTGAATTTTGCAATTTTTGCCAGAAGAAAGATCATGGATGCGTGTTTATTAGTTGTTTTTTTTGTTTTTTTTTCTCAAAAATGTGGAATTTTTGGGTAAGATTAAACTTGATGAAACTTATATATTTGAAATCAGAATTAAAATCTGATTCTTTTGATGTATCTATTGGTATCAAAATTCCGTTTTTTAGAGTTTCGGTTACCATTGAGCCGGGTCGCTCCTTACTTACAGTTCGTTATCACGACCTGTTTGACATAGCTGAAATGTCCAATAACCATACTTTTGGAGATGACATGACTCCCCCCTCCTTATAAACCCTTGGGAAAGGGCTGTAAGTTACACAATTTGCACATTGCTCACATATATCATTTATTACAGGGAAATGAATGGAAAACTTTTGAGGAGGGATTTTCTGCAGGGGAGGGTTGTACGGGGAAAGCTTTCTTTGAGGATGAAAGTTTTCAGTGGTAATTTTCAGGGGGAAAGCTTACGCATGGGTAGCAGAATAATTTGAAAAACTGGTCAGAAGTTAAATAAAAGTAAGGTTTTAAAGTTTTTTAAATCTATAAAGTAAGGACCAACGTTGAAACTTAAAACAAAAAAGAAAACCTGTAGATGCCGGAAAATCTACCTTCCTATCCCTGGAATACTTTACCCGGAAAATCCTTTCCCAGAAGAAATCCCCACCGTAGACAATTCATCCCTGCTGAAATACACCTTCTACCCCAGATTTATGAGTTAGGTAGTGATCGTTCAATAGTCCGATCTTATTATATTTTTTTAAACCTGGCCTCTCACTCCCTCCAGAACTAATTCCTATGTACGGTCTGATTTTTAATGAAATGTAACAAGCGTTTTTTAAGCAAAAAAAAAAAAAATGGAATCATCAAAATTGTCTTGGAAAAAAAAGCGAACTAATCAAACGAGATTAATAGGCAAATGACCATATAGTATTTTTTTTATGGCACTTCATACGAAAGGGTGGTCGCATAAATTTTGTAGGGGGCTCATTCGATAGGAATACGAAATTTTCTATTGCCCTTTTTAAAAGTGAAAAGTGATTAGAGGGCAACCAGTCCCCCCCCCCCCAACCCGGCATATTTATTATACTTTGAACTTTCTATGGTAAATCAAACGGTCATCTCAATATTTCACTCGAGTTTGTTTGGGGAAAAGAGGGGCAATGGAAAGCGGCTAGTTGCTCTCAAATCTATTTGGTTGCTGAAAATGGTACTGGAACTTTTTATTTTTTGTTCGAATAAGCCCACTCTCGATTTTCTCGGACCCCAGATGAATACAATCATCCTGGGAAGGAAAAAAACACGCATCTTTAATCTTTTTGGCAAAAGAAATACAAAGCTCCACAAGTTTTGTAGATGAGCGGTATGGACCTCTAGAGAGGATTTTATGGTCGTTAGTTGTTAGATGGATGGGCAGATCCCTTAAAAATTATAGCTATATGTGTTTTTTCCTGTTCTTGATTTAGTCATAGTTTTGATTGAATTTGCGCGGTACATGGGTTGAAACAAAGAGTGATACATGGCAAAATCCATTGGAAGTGGAAAATTCAAGCTAAATATTCGCATATTAGGAGGGTGGGGACAATTATAGTAGAGCTGTATCAAAATGTCTTAGCCCTTAATTATTCTCCATATTATGAAGTAAGAATTGTTTCTTCGTCATGTTTCCTTCTTAATAGCACCTAATCTAGGCTTAAACCATTTGTTTTTTAATTGGAATGTTTTCAACAACAGCCGTTCATATTAATCTCCCCCCCCCCCCCAAAATGCTTTTTTTTTTTTTAGCAAACTTTGGCTTTTGACTTTAGACTATATCCAAGCATTAGGGGAGAAGGAGCAAAGGCAAAATCCATTTTATGGCCCTCTCTAAAAAGTCAAGTTTGGTTGATGCTAATCAAATAAAAATAAAATAGGATGAATGTATTAAGTTTAGAAACAAATTTGGGCTATATATTTGCACATTAGGGGGGGGGGGGGGGGGGTAAAGCATTGCATATATTAAATACGTAACCAACCTAACCTAGGTATCCTTTTCCCCCATCTAAACTCGCAAAAAACCACAGTTTAATATCGTATACGCAATGATAGTCTTGCTATCACTACTGCTCTATAAACAGTTAAGACGTGAAAAACGAGTTTTATCATTGCCTAGTCTACAGTGATTTATGCCGGGAGGCCCATAAAATGGGATTGTACCGGATTAAGCAGTTAAAACTGTAAGAGGCTCATGAAATGCAATAAATGTCTAAAAAAAAATTCCGAAATAGACGCAGGAGCATTTTTTTTTTTTTTTATTTTAGTCTTCGCAATCGAGAGGTATTTTAATACTAGCGGACTAAAAATAATTCATCCCCCTATCTTATATTTTCTTAATTGGAAAAACAATACTTACCTAGGTTTCTATGATAATATTCTTAAGCGTGACTGAAACTGAACAAATCGAAGCGTCGTGTGCCTGAAGGAACCATCGCACACGAAAATTTGAGAAAGAGATACATGAACGAATTGAAGTTAGGTGAGAACAAAGGGTTTCTCAACTCCGTGAACTATATTTTAACTTTAACTTTTTGGGGTTTAGGGGGAATAAAAGGTACCTAGGGTGCGGGTTAGGTTACGTATTGAATTTATGCTATGTTTTACCTCACCCCACCCCTTAATGTACAAACATATAGCTCGAATTTGTTTCTAACTATCACATTTTCATCTTATTTAGTTTTATTTCATTAGCATTAACAAAACTTCACTTGCCATGTGTTTTCTGGATTCTAAATAAGTACCAAAAAAACTGTTTTCATTAATAAGAAGTAACAATTATTTTCTTAACCTGTTTCCTTTTCAACAGCCCGATTCTAGACTGGTACCAAATCTAGGGAGCGGTACAATTTTTTTCTTCATTTTGTTTCAATGGAATACCAAATAAAAAGGAATGGTATTTGTTACTTATAAGGAACATACTCAAAAACTCCGCCTCTTTAAAATCGGACAAAAATCGGTTTGCCTCTGCAATCAGTTATGATTTGTTTATTTTTGAGTGAGAAAAACTACGATGCAGTAATATTTTAATTAATATTTAATATATACAGGTGGTTAGGGGTTAGGTATTTATTGTAATTAAAATTAAAAAAAAAAGATTTTTTAACTGAAAGTAAAGGAGCAACATTACAACTTAAAAAACGAACAGAAATAATTCCGTATATGAAAGGGGCTGTCCTCCTCCTCAATACTTCGCTCTTTACGCTAAAGTTTTTATTGTTTTTTAAAAAATAAAGTTGTATGACAGATTCAAACTTTAGCGTAAAGAGCGAGGTATAGAGGAGGGGACAGCCCCTTTCATATACGGAATAATTTCTGTTCGTTTTAAGTTTTAATGTCGCTCCTTATTTTTAGTTACAAATAAACTTGTTTTTTTTTTATTTAATTTTTGAACGTTTCTGAATTAATGCAACTTTGATTTTGGCTCACCGTACATGAATAATTAAAACGAAATTTCCATAGTAATTTTACTTTTTTGGCTGAATGGCATTCTCGAAATTTTGTTCTGACGTAACTTACGAATTAACTTACGTAACGAACTTAAATATTCATATTTTTTATTACGTATATATTAGGAAGTTTGCCCCCTAGTCGATACCTTGCTCTTTATGCTAAAGTTCGAATTGGTTCGAATCACAAACCCCTGAATCAAAAAGGCCGGTTAATTAGAAAAGATAGCTCTTTTGAAAGTACTATAAAAAAACTTTAGCGAAAAGGGCGAGGTATTGACTAGGGGGCGAACCCCTCATATACGTAATAATTTCGGTTTTGTGTTTAAGTTTTAATGTCGTTCCTTACTTTCAGTTGAAAAAACTAATTTTTTTATTTAATTTCTGATCGTTTTTTAAATAATGCTGGGAAATCCGGTGCCGCTTCATAGAAATATCCCTTTCCCCAAGGAAACTTCCTCCATTGAAGGATCCTCCCCCATAACCCCCTCTTCCGACAACCCCCCCCCCCATCAGAAAAAAATCCCTCCTGAAACGTCTTTATACTTCCCATTAACCAATACTATATGTAAACAATGGGCAAAGTTCATAACTTCCAGCCCTTCCCCCGGGAACTGTGGGGGATTAAGTCATCCTCCAAGACATATTTATTAGATTTACGACTATGCTGAACAATATGTCTATCTCAAAATTTGATTGTGTGGCTTTGGGAAAAAAAATGAGGGTGGGGGGGCCAAGTCGCCCTCAATTTTTTGGTCACTTAAAAAGGGCACTAGAAATTTTAATTTCCGTTCAAATGAGCCCTCTTACGATACTCTAGGGACTACTGGATCGATAAGATCACCCCTGGAAAAAAAAACAAAAAAACAAAAAAGAAACAAATTAACACACATCCGTGATCTTTCTTCAGACAAAAAATACGAAATTCCACATTTTTGCAGATAAGAGCTTGAAATTTCCGCAGCAAGGGTTTTTCTGATACACTGAATCCGATGGTGTGATTTTCATTAATTATCTATGACTTTTTGGGGGTGTTTCCCCCTTTTTTTGAAAATGAGGTGAAATTTCTCAGGCGCGTAACTTTTGATGGGTGTAACTAAACTTAATAAAACTTATATATTTGATATCAGCATTAAAAATCTGATTCTATTGATGTATCTATGGGTATCAAAATTCTGGTTTTTAGAGTTTCTGTTACTATTGAGCCGGGTTGCTCCTTACTTACAGTTCGTTAGCACGAACGTTTTGATTAATTAAAAAAACTTTTTCCACAAAATAAGTTTTTTCAAAGAACAGTAAAGAACTATATCAAACAAAAAAATGAGAGCAAAAAATAAAATCAAATAATCTACCAAGCGTGAAACTACCACAAATCAGCATCGATAAATAAATGAAACCCAAAACGAACAGAAATTGCGATAAATAACCGAGTCAAACTCAAAACGAGCAGAAATTAACATAAGTTGAGCGCAAAACCCCTATGCCTTAGCAAGACAAGAACAAAATTGCACTTTACTGAAAAAATATAAATGTGTTTACTTTTAAACTTTAATAAATCAACTAATATTAACATTTTGATTACTAAATATCAGTATATGTATATTAAACTGACAATGCACATTCATTTGTATTTTTTCAGTAAAGTGCAAATTTTGTAGCCCACCTCCAGCCCACCTTTTCCGCACAAAACACATCTAATCAAAAACTTTGAGCCATTTTATTCAACGTAGTTTTAGGTTCTAGAAATTAGGTCTTTGAGGATGAAAACTCCCCCCCCCCCCAGAGCCCTCAGGGTAAGGGTTGTAAATTATGTCCAGGGGGCATATAAGGTTTTTTATATAACGAGTTGTCGCAGAAACTTCAAAAAGGGCTCATTCGATTGGAAATTGAAATGGGTTGTGCCCTTTTTAATAGTCGAGAGCTATTGGAAAGCAACTAACACCCCTTCCACGCCCACCATTTTCCCAAAACAAATCCAATAAAGATTTTGAGATTCCACGCCATTTTGTTCCACGCAGTTCAAACTTAAGGAAATTATACCTTTGAGTAAGACACTCCCCTAGAGTCTTCAAGGCAAGGGTTATAAGTTATGCCCTGGGGGCATATAAGGCTTTTTTATTGAAATATTGTCGTAGAAGCTTGAAAAAGAGGCTCATTCGATTGGAAATTCAAAGAGCTAGTGCTCTTTTTTTTAATAGTCGAAAGTGATTTGAGGGCAACTAACCCCCCTCTCTCGCCCATCTTTTTTCCAAACACATCCAATCAATATTTCAGATAGCCATTTTATTCAACGTAGTTGAAAGTTTTGGAAATTTCGTCTTTAAGGATGACAACCCCTCCTCCCACAGCCCTCAGGGTAAGGGTTGGTAAGTTATGCCCTGGGGGCATATAAGTTTTTATTGAAAGCGTAGAAACTTCAAAAGGGCTCATTCAATAGAAAATTTAAAGGGCTAGTGCCTTTTCTAATAGTTGAAAGTGATTGGAGAGTGACTAACGCCCTTCTCACGCCCACCATTTTCCCAAAACACATCCAATCAAAATTTTTAGATATCTATTTTGTACAACGTAGTTGAAAGTTCTGGAAATTAGGTCTTTTAGGATGATAACTCCCTCAAGGCCCTCAGTGCAAGGGTTGTAAGTTATGCACTGGGGGCATGTAAAGTTTATATAGAAATTTCAAAAGGAAAGTTGTTGTAGGAATTTCAAAAGGGGCTCATTTGATTGGAAATTGAAAATGCCCTTTTTAATAGTCGAAAGTGAGTGGAGAGTAATTAACCCCTTATACGCCTACCATTTCCCCAAAAAAATTCATTCAAAGTTTAGAGATAGCCATTTTATTCAACGTAGAAGGAAGTTCTGGAAATTATGTATTTAAGGATGATAAAAACCCTCAGAGCCCCAAGGGCAAAGGTTGTAAGTTCTGCCCTGGGGGCATATAAGGTTTTTATAGATAGATTTGTCGTAAAACTTCGAAATGGGCTCATTCAATTCGAAATTGAAAGGGCTAGTGCCCTTTGTAATAGTCGAAAGAGATGGGAGGGTAAATAATCCCCTCTCTCACGCCCACCATTCCTCTAAACACATCCAATCAAAATTTTCAGATAGCCATTTTGTTCAAACGTAGCAAAGAGTTCTGGAAATTAGGTCTTTGAAAATGAACCCCCCCCCCTCCAGCACTCAGGGCAGGGTTGTAAGATATGCCCAGGGGGCATATAAGATTTTTTATTGAAAGTTTTGTCGTAGAAACTTCAAAAGGGCTCGTTTGATTGGAAATTGAAAGGGCTAGGGCCATTTTTATGAGTTGAAAGTGATTGGAGAGCGTTACCACCCCTCTCACGCCCACCATTTCCCCAAACACATCAAAATTTAAGATTTTTGAGATAGCCATTTTGTTTAACGTAGTTGAAAGTTCTGTAAATTTGGTCTTAGAGGATGACAACCACCCTAACAGACCTTAGGGAAAGGGCTGTTATTTATGCCCTGGGGGCATATAAGGTGTTTATAGAAAGCGTTGTCGTTTCCAAAAGGGCTCATTGGATTGGAAATCGAAAGGCCTCGTGCCCTTTTAATAGTCGAAACGAAAGTGATTGGAAGGCTTGACATTTTTATAGTAAGATCGATGTGGGTATAATGTATTATTTTTTGTTGTTGTTGTTGTTTAGACCAGGGCACTTCGTAGCGAAGGAGTTGTCGTGGAACTTTGAAAAGGGCTCATTTGATTGAAAATAGGAAAGGGCTGATGCCCTTTTTAAATAGTCGAAAGTTATTGGAGGGTGACTAATCCCCTTCCACTCCCACTCTCCCACGCCCACCCTTTAGTTTGTTGCCTTAAGATTAAATCAAAATACACTGTGATAATGCTAATTCCCAATAAGGCATCTCAGCAGTATCCCAAGAATGACTGAGGGTATTATGTTCAAACTTTCGGGGACTACTGATTCTCTTAAATTTAACCAAATCAAAATAGCGTAAGTGGCATCCAAGCTATCAAAGAAAGTAAACAGATATTTTTTGCGAATGGTATCAAGTTTTGCATTTCAGGTCAACTTGAGGAGGTATGAAACTAATGGCCCCCCCTGAAGTATTCATACAATCGGCCAATTCTGGCAAGGCTATATAGAGTGGTGGCACTCCCACATATTCTTTACCTGTCCCTGTATGAGAATGTTCCCCTGTATTACAGAAACAGCGAATAAAGGCTAGATCTGCGTTCTAAAAATATTTAAAATTTCTGTTACGAGTACCGCTGTTCGAGAGAAATAGATTTCTCTTGGACAAGTATCTTATTCCAGAGCTCGTGAAGTTGTGG
This sequence comes from Artemia sinica, assembly GCA_027921565.1. NCBI lineage: Eukaryota > Metazoa > Arthropoda > Branchiopoda > Anostraca > Artemiidae > Artemia > Artemia sinica. The sequence goes on along the minus strand of JAPEVW010000022.1, from coordinate 5,667,026 downwards.
TAATGCAGGAAACCAATGCTAGAAAAGGTGCACTGGAGCACCTATACGATTTCCTTCCGTTGCACGTCATGTACGAGCTGTGAATGTATATAGTGTAATATAATCTAATCGTTTATTTTTGAAGTAATGTTTTTTTTTCCCTTACTCCGCCAAGTTTTTGTTTTATTGGTGGGTTAAAAATAAACTATCTATCTATCTATTATATTATATATCGTTTTATATTTATCTATATGTCTATTAAATAAAGAGATTTGCTTCATTAAACTCCGGAGTTCATCCCCTAAAAAATTTATATGAATTTTATTAACTGCATGAGATAGCAAATGGCGGATCAAGAGTAGTAAGCTATTTAGTACTATAGTGTTTGAATGTATATAGTGTTTTATAATTTAATCGTTTATTTTTCAAGTAATGTTTTTTTTCCTTACTCCGCCATGTTTTTGTTTTATTGGTGGGCTAAAATAAACTGAATAATTATCTATCTAAATAAATTAAAATAATCTATCTATCTTATTCGTCAGTCAGTGAGGCACTCTTGAAACTCAAAAAAAAAAAAAAAGAAGAAGTTGTCGAGGGAGGTAGATAACCTGTGCGGATTGCATACTTGCAAGCGGAAAGTCAGAACCTTGTCGAGCACCTTTGTCTCCTGTACCAAATGATTTTTAATGCTGGGATTGTTCGAGACCTATTCTGCACGGGTGTAATTACTCCTGTATTAAAAAAGGGATAAGACGGGGGTAGTGTTCTTCTTACCGCCCGATAACTGTCGCGCCTATACTGTGCAAGTTATTTGAATTGCTTGTTGTAAATCGGCTTAGTGCTACATGTAACACGCCCGGAAACCAATTTGGTTCAAGAAGAAAATGAGTAGAGAACACTCTCGCATTATATGATTGCTAATTTGTTTATTGACGCCGATGATTCAAATGAGACTTTGTATTTTGCCGGTCACGATGTCAACCGCGGCGTTTGACTCCGGTGTGCACCTCAGATATTGTTGTCGGCTCGGAAAACGTGGCGTGGATAGTCTATTATACGCGCACTGAGGAATATGTATAGTAATTTAAAAGCGCGTGTAAATGTACCGTGTGTTAATGCTTTAACCATATCTTCTAGCCTTATACCCGTAGAGAAGGAATACGCCAAGGAGCACTTACTTCAACACCGCTATTCAATAATAGTTATTATTTCATCGCAAGAACGGTTCAGTCCACATGCATCTTTAGAGGTCTTAATGTTTCGCTGGTCGATTATGCCGACGACATTTTGAACGCGAGAGTAGAAAACTTATAGGCATCGAAGAGACTTTCCGTGTTTTTAGTAAGGAAAATGGTAACATAGGTCTTTCTTTCAATCCCCAGAAGAGTGAAGTTCTCTTGTTGAATAGCCGCGTTAAGATAGTGCACGAGTTGATGTTATTTTCGAAATTTATACGATTAAGTCTTCGTCCTAAGATTATATACCTCGGCCTTCCAACTTTTGTAGCGATCTTAAAGAAACCCACGATTGCCTTGTTTCCTTGTTTGCTGTAAAGACACGCAAAGCTTTTGGGATTCTCGTTTCAATGAAGTGTCACTTTAACCGTTTTCTGCTTGCAAGGGTGTATAACGCTTTTGTTTTGCCACATGTACTAGTCTTATCTCCGTTTGGAAAATATTTACCTCGTCTGATCGCCGCAGTATTCGGTCTATTTTCTACAGATATGGCAAGTATCTGCTTCGTCTTCAGTTTGGATGAGGAATTCGAATATATCTCTGAAGTATGGTATTATCTCTGAAGTATGGTATACCCGCTTATAGCTGAACTGAATCGCCGTGCTCGATTTTCAAAGGCGTCTGAACCAAGCCCTATGTCGCAATAACTTAAATTTGTCTTTTTGTTTGTCTTTTTTGATTAGGAATATTCCTAATCTTGTTTTTCTGTAGTTAAGTTTTCTTCGGATATTTTTTGTTAATTGATGTTACTTTTTTTTTCTTTCTTGTACTCCATTTACACAACATTTTGTATGTTAATAATGGGTACTAAAATAATAATAATAATAATATTTGTGTCCAGATTTTTAAAAGGGTGTATGTGTTTGAAAACTGCTGAAAATTTATCTCCAGCTGGGTGGGCATGAGAGAGGCGTTAGTCGCTATTCAATCACTTTCAAACTATTGAAAAAGGCACTAGACCTTTAAATTCCAAATGAATGAGCCCCTTTGAAGTTTCTACGACAACGCTTTCAATAAAAACTTTTATATACCCCCAGGGCATAACTTACAACCCTTGCCCTGAGAGCTGTGGGGGGAGGGGTTGTCATCCTTAAAACCTAATTTCCAAAACTTCCAGGTACGTTTAATAAATGGCTATCTAAAAAAAAATTGGGATGTGTTTGGGGAAAAGGTGGGTATGAGGAGGGGTTAGTTGCTCTCAAATCACTTTTGACTATTAAAGAGGTACTAGACCTTTGAATTTCCAATCGAATGAGCACTTATTTTTCAAGTTTCTACGACAAAGATTTCAATAAAAAAACCTTATATGCCCCCAGAGCGTACTTATAATCATTGCCCTGAGGGTTTTTGGGGGGTATCCTCCACCAAAACATATTTTCTATCTGGAAATCAACTACGCTGAACAAAATGGCTATCTCAAAATTTTTATTGGATGTATTTGGGGAATGATAGGCGTGGGGGGATGGGCTAGTTGCCCTCCCATGACTTTCGACTATATTAAAAAGAGCACTAGCCCTTTGAATTTTCCAATCGAATGAGCTTTTTTGAAGTTTCTACGGCAACGCCTTCTATAAAAAACCTTATATGCCCCCAGGGCATAACTAAAAACCCTTGCCCTGAGGGCTGTGGGGGAGTGTCCTCCTCAAAAACATATCTTCTATCCGGAAATCAAACTACGCTGAACAAAAATGGCTACCTCAGAATTTTTATTGGATGTTTTTCGGGGGAATGTTTGGGGGGGCTAGTTGCCCTCCAATCACTTTCGACAATTAAAATGGGCACTAGCCCTTTGAATTTCCAATCGAATAAGCCTTTTTTGAAGTTTTTACAGACAACACCTTCTATATAAAATCTTATATGCCCCCTGGACATAACTTAAAAACCCTTGCCCTGAGGGTTGTGGGGGAGTGTCCTCCTCAAAAAAACTATTTTCTATATGGACATTAACTACGCTGAAACCAAAATGGCTATCTCAAAATTTTAATTGTATGTGTTTGGGGGAATGATGGCGTAGGGGGGGGGCTAGTTGCCCTCCAATTACTTTTGACTATTTAAAAGGGGAATAGCCCTTTGAATTTTCCAATTGAATGAGCCTGTTTGAAGTTTCTGCGACAACGCCTTCTATAAAAACCTTATATTCCCCCAGGGCATAACTTAAAACCCTTGCCCTGAGGGTTTTAGGGAAGTGTCCTCCTCAAAAAACATATTTTCTATCGGAAAACTAACTACGCTGAACAAAATGGTCATCTCAAAATTTTGATTGGATGTTTTTTTCGGGAATCATTGGGCGTGGGGGGGGCTAGTTGCCCTCCAATCACTTTCGACTATTAAAAAGGGCACTGGAACTTTAGATTTCCGACCGAATGAGCCCCTTTTGAAGTTTCTACGACGGCCCTTTCCATATGAAGTGCCCTGCTCTAAAGGAAAAAAGATAATAATGATGACATTGTGCCAAGCTCGTTCGTTATATGCCTCAGGGGCATAAATTAAGACCTTGCCCGAGGGTTGTGGGGGATTGTCCTCCTCAAAAAAACATATTTTCTATCAGGAAATCAACTGCGCTGAACAAAATGGCTATCTCAAAATTTAGATTGGTGCGTTTGGGGAAAAGATGGGCGCAGAGAGGGGGGGGGGGGGCTAGTTGCCCTCTAATCACTTTCAACTATTAAAAAGGGCACTAACCACTCCCAATTTCCAATTGAAATGAGTCCTTATCGAAGTTTCTATACAACTCCTTCGAAACGAAGAGCCCGGGAAAATGTGGGAGAAGAAGAAAAAAGAAAAAATAAATAATACATTGTGTCCCACATCCTTCTTTACTTAGGCAGCGCTATCGCGCTGCCTATGATGTGTTCAGCGCGGCCTTGGTTTCCAGAATTTTGTGTCGTAATTTCAATAATTTCGTTTCTAAAGTATTATATTATTATCATATTTAGGTATAATTCATTAGGAATAACGTAACTTCACCTTTCTTGGGTTTGTTCCGTACAATTAACAAGTACCAAAGGAATTTTTGAAATCATATGATGGAATCAAGGGGGAATAAGGGGGGCAAATACCCCTTGGAACTAGTTAGGCTACAATGGCAACAAAAAGCGTAATACCATTCAGTACTCCAAGTTTTAGTTTTCTTAGACCTCTTTAGGTCTGAATACCCTAGGCACTGTACCAGTGGGATAGCCTTGACCTGGTATCGAATAATTACTTAATCTAGCTTAAACACAAAATTAACATACCATAGTTTATTCCAAATATAAAAAAAAAAACTATCAAACCTGTTTTTCACTATAATCATAGTCGATATTCACAGAGTACGCGTCACACAAGATACTTGGCATTTTAGAGCAACATTCTCCCTGGTTGATATTACACTGAGTCTTGGTAGACAGAGTAGATGACTCACTCTTTTAAAACGAAAAAAGGCTGATTTATTTTTAGATAAAACTTGAACCTGTGACTAAAATGGATATTAAATTTTATATTGAGCAAAAAGGTGATCGCAAGAGGATGCAAACTTTAAAATGCTGCGAATCATGGTTGCAGCGGTAGCTGCAACCTAGTAAAGAGCGAACCCCAGCCCATAGTGATCAAAAGTTGAAAAATATGTTCAAAAAACTGGCTGTGAAACAAAATTTGCCATCTGAGACTTGAATCAGGAATGGTAACTATTGTTTCGGTTAGTCTTAGCAGTATGATTAAGATTAGATTTTTATGCAGATTGCAAATATATAAATTTCATTACGTTTAATATCTACCCACCAAAGGCACCAAGCCTCAGAAAGAAAGAAGATTTTGGATGGATTAGGGGATTTTGAAAAGGGAGAAACATCTCCCAAAAAAGTCAAATAAATCTTAATGTAAATCAGACCTTCAGATTCAGCGTATCAGAAAATTTAATTCTGGGAGTTATGATCGAAATATAAGCCAGAAAGAGATACTGTATTTAAATAACAATCTACCAGGAATGCAAACAGGCTTTTTCTTTGGTATGGAGGAATATAAGCTTGGGACAACGCCAAAATGTCGACTCGCAATTATTTTGCCTAAATCTCCAAATCGAGATTTGCACTTTTAGGCACCCTTCCTCCTTCTTTAGGAGACCAAGGATGGATCTTCCATAGTGTTGGTTCCAATACGTTTACATCTTAATTGTGCCTACTTTTGTGGGTCCTACAGAGAGGGTCCTACAATTAACCCAACATTGGTCATATTCACTGACAACAGAATCCAGAGGACACTTAAATATGGTTTCAGCTCTCCCCACTCGTCCAAAATGAGATGATACGCAGTAGGTCTGCAATAATTTTTCAAGCAAGGACGTAATTGTAATGGGGCAGGGGGGTGGCAGCCACCCCTTCCAGACCCAATTTTGCTCCCAAGATCTCAGTTTTTTCCCCCCAGGTGAAATCCAATTTTCGGCAAAAATCTTGTCAAGATTAAAGATAACCTGCATATTCTCAAGCGTCTACAGAAACGGGTCAGTTTTTTCTTAGTAGCCTCTATCTGCGCACCCTTTATGGTAATATACGGATCATTTTTCAGTTTTCACTGCCATTTCCCCTTGATTTCGGAAAATTGACGAACTCCCCATCCTGGATTTTAAACGAAATTACGCCACCGGTTTTAGGAATTATAATTTAGCAAAATATACTTTTCTGGTTTAAACAGTTTTTATTTTAACCATTAACTCCATCTGAATTCCCCTGCGCGTAAATTTCGTAAAAATCATGAGGGGGGGGGGGTCAAAGTGAAAAGTTGAAATCCAATTTTCCCTAATCAAGTGAAAATGACAGAAAACTGAAAAATTTTGCCGTATAGTACCGTGAAGGCAAAGATAGCCTACACAAAAGAAGACTCCACCCTTTTCTGTAGATGCTTGAATTATGCAGGCTTATCTTAGGCTTGGCAAGATTTTGAACAAAGTATATATTTTAGCAAGGGGAGGGGTAAATCAAGATTCTTTTGGGAGGGGAGGACTGTTGCTCCCTGAGCTCCATTGCAAATTTACACCCCTGAATCCCTCTGGCCTCCATAAGAAAAATATCTATGTTTCTTGAGTGTGGATGGAACTATCGCATCTTTGAACTTTTTTATACAAAAGTCACAAAAAATAAGAAAAGCCTACCTTTCGTTTGCCTAAGCTTAGCTACAATTTTTTACTGGAAAATTTCAGAGGGATGAATCACTAACTTTGGTGTTTTCTTCAAGACACGACCTTCAGTGCAAAATAAAAGATTGCAGAAGGGTGGTAAATCGATCGGGCGTGATTTGCGACACCTTACCTCTGAATGCCTCGAGGAGTCAGAGGCAACGCTGTAGCGTTGCGTATAGTAAGGCCATGCGTCTCCAATGATTATTATTTATTTATTTATTGTTTTTTTCCCCAGAGGCATTTCATATGGAAAGGGTCGTCGTAGAAACTTCAAAGGGAGCTCATTTGATTAGAAAAATCTAGTGCCCTTTTTTTGTAATCGAAAATGATTTGAGGGCAACTAGCCCCCCTCCGCGCCCATTTTCCCCCCAAAAACATCCAATCGAAATTTTGAGACAAGCCATTTTGTTCAGCTTAGTTGATTTCCAGCTAGAAAAATATTATTTTGAGGAGGACACTCCCCAAAACCCTTAGGGCAAGGGTTTTAAGCTATGCCCTTGGGGCATATAAGGTTTTTATAGAAGGCGTTGCCGTAGAAACTTCAAAAGGGGCTCATTCAATTGGAAATTCAAAGGGCTAGTGCCCTTTTCAATTGTCAAAAGTGATTGGAGGGCAACTAGCCCCCCCACGCCCATCGTTCCCCAAACACATCCAACCAAATTTGAGATAGCCATTTTGTACAGCTTAGTTGATTTCAAGATAGAACATATGTTTTATAGAAGACACTCCCCCACAACCCTCAGGGACAAGGGTTTTAAGCTATGCCCTAGGGCTTATAAGGTTTTGAGTAAAAGGGGGGTGCTACTCCAGAACGAACCACGTGGTTTATGGTTTTTGTCAGTGAGAATGAAAAAACAGGAATTTCTCACTTGGAAAAACAGGAATTTTCTCACATTTATGGTTGTTTTCATGGTTGGTTATGTATGTTGATCGATTTATTGATGTTTTTATGGTCTTTGTCAGTGAGAATGGAAAAACAGAAACTTTGTCCCGTTCATGGATTATTGAGTCTAATGGGGGCAGGTCAATGACACTTCCTTCTTGTTGTTGCCCCGTTGCAAATGTTATGATCCAGAAATAGTATTTGTTGTTGTTGCTCGAGTCAAATGTTATGAGTTTCCGGAAACAGTTAGATCACGTGTGTTCCTTCTCAGCCAATCAGCGAGTCGGTTACATCCCCCTTCTCAGCCAATCAGAGGGCTGGTTACATATTAGCGACGGAGGGAATATAAGGAAAGGGTTTTTTTGCTATAGTTTTATTAGTCTGTGAATAGAATTCAAAGGAGTGAGAAGAAGAAGAACAGTTTTGACTTTACTCATTTGGATATATATTTGTGTTGATGTCGATGAGTGGAATGTTTACCCTATTAGAAGTTGATAGTGGAGTTGATGATAATAGTACAAGAGCACCAAGCATTGCGGTGGAAATCACGAAAGGATCACGTCTTTGTCTGGAATGGGATGCAGTATATGCAAGATATGTGATATCCTTGAGCAAATTTAAAATGGAGGATCAATTATGTTTTGCCGCTAAAGTTTATAGCACATGTGAATAGACTTCAATGTGCTTTAAGTGCATTGGTGAAACATATTGAAGACAATAAACAGTATCGCTAATTGTACATGCTCTGTATTATTGATGTTGTTGTAATTATTCAATAAAATTGTTTCGAAATCGAAAAAGTTTTCTTTCTTTTCTGGTTAGGGCTAACGAATCAGGGTCAGTCTAGAGTCAGCAGTCGAAGTGAAAGGATTGAAAAATGAATAAATTTGAGAAAAGAGAGAATTAGATCAAATCTAGTGTTTATGAAAAACATTTGATTTTGGATGACGATTTTCTCGAGTTATCTCTTAAACGCAGGATATTCTCTTGTCAGGGAACACTTGACAATATAATGAGAAGTGATTCTCCCCCATTGGACTATTGTATGAAACTTTTAAAATGTGATTCAAATGCTTATAGTCAATTTATTGATATATTAATTGGAACAAAGCAGAATCATATTGTGGATATACTTTTTGAAAACATTGCCAATGGATTCATGTAGATGGCTCCCCCATCATTCGAAAGAGGTAACGTTACAGAGCTACTCCTCTCGCCCCATTTCCCTCTCATTAAATTTATGGAGCGAGGATGATCAGTTTCGTTTTAGCTGTGAGTGAGTTGACATCGGAAACCGAAAAATGTTCTATATATGTCCATTGTGCATGTACATTCTTGGCAGTGGACTCAATGTGAGAATTGCACAGTTATAGATGAATATAGTGAAAAGTGTAAATTATGTAATCCTTGTAAATTACATAGAGGTTATGCAGTACAAATTAAAGGATGTAATTCATGTCTTGAGGAGGTGTGTGACTCTCATCCTAGAGGGCACCTGTGCTCCAATTGTCACTATGATAAATGTGATCAGTGGGAGAATACTTACCCCGCTATGATTGGAAAGAATCCCAAACGTGATTTTAGTTTATTTCTACGAGATTGGTATCGTCGTGGATTTAAATTATTCTGGAAGAGGAATCTGGTCTACGATTCAACTGTTGGGGTAACAAGACAATTGGTTTCTACGTCATCGTTGTGATGACACTACCTATTATGACTATAAACCAAGTGATTTTTATTTGGCAGTTACCGAATGTGTTTCACCATTTGAAAACATTGTATGTGATATTGCTTCAAATAGACAGATTGAAAATCGTGAATTTCATAATATGAATGCAAATAGTATCATTGACTATACAAAGAGATATGACAAGAGTGAAGTTACATTGTACTGTAGAAAATGTGACCCTGACTTTGCAGTCAATCAAGATCAACTATACAGTGAATCCAAATGATTTACCAGCATTAGTGGTTCACGACAGTTGCCTATACATCGAAGATGAAGAAATCTAAAGTGAAGATTTAATGACATTGTTGTATATATATGCATTTTATTAATAAACAAATTCACAAACATTTTTTAAGCACTTTACTCTAGGGCACTGAAATCAATACTATATAGGTCTGAGAGGATATTTTCCACTAGAAAGTCATTCAGACGGGGATTGTCAACATAAATGTGGAGAAACTGCTTGTAAGTATAGCCGCGACATCGGAACACAAAATATAGTAGTGCATGGAAGCCGCAGCTTTTAGTTGTCAGATCCTGAACCCTCTTCCGATTTTGAATAATAGTTTTACCACTGCTCTCAATATAGTTGCTGATGTGAGGTGTGTAGAATGTATAGGGTAGACCAAGAGGATCAAAAATTCAATCGTCTTCATTGTTTGAAAGATACACAGCCAATGACCCGTCAGCACAGTCGACGGACTGCTATTAACAATAATCAAGGTATTGTTGACCCTTTGAATTTTTCCAAGAAAGTCCGAGGGCAGACAATAGGATTTGTACTGGGGACATGTAGGGATCCATATTAAATACATTGATTATTTGACTGGTGTTCATGGTGCTAAGTCTAGTAGAACACTGCCTTCGGGAGTGATTTCCCAATAGGTTTCATATTGATTTAGTGAGATTAGTGCAATACTCTCAGCCATGGGTCGGCAAATGTACACTCTAAACGCACACTACCCGTACGTACTATACTCATATCCTGTGTACCCGACAAATCCAGTACAATGATACCATGTGTTTTAGCAAACATATCTTCGGCTATACCATTTTCAAATAGTTGAGAGTCATGATCTAGGGTTTGCATGGTCAACTCGTACAATGTTCTATAGGATTTATCAAAAGATAGATTGTAGAGTGGGATGCCGTTTACTTTGCACACAAGAGATGAAAGTCCAAACATCTCGGATTTATGTGGGCATTCAGTCCATGATCCTATTGCACTGGCGCTTTTTACAAATGCCAAAGCAAGTTTTGACGGAATTTCACCATTGATAAAGGATGAATCGGTGAAGGTGCGTGAGCCCATTGCAATATGACGCTGATTGGTGATTGTATGAGGAACAAGTAGTTTAATATTATTTCCATTGGCTCTCAGTTTTTCCACGGCCAAAGCAACAGAACTCATGACCTGTTGTTTGCGTACATGAAGTATTGCCGAGGTGAGGGAGAGACTTACATCGGGATTGGCAGCAAGTTCTTTTCTCAATATGAAATTGGAGGGTGCAAGCGTCAATTTTATATCCACTTTAACATTGGGCGGCAGCCATTGGGGTATATTAAATATTTCATGATATATTTTTTCCAACTAGATGTAATTCACCAGTTGTAGCATTTTTAAGTGCATCTGTACTATCAGTATTAGTAATATATTCATAACCATTGGAGATGCCTCTCAATTCCTTGTATGACTTGGGTGTCATCAGCATGAATTGCATATAGCTTGTATAATTTGAGAGATTGTTGCTTGTGCTCACCAGCGTGCCATTGATGTAGACACTAATTTGACGAAATAAATTATGTAATATACAATTTTCATAGGATATTCCATCGGCCCGAATTGGCATTGTATTATCGGATTTCCGGACTTTCATTTGCAAATCTATAAATGTTGAAGACATGTCCATAAAGTAGTCTTCATTGGAATAAATTTGAAAGTGGATATTATCGGAGAGGGGTTGTTGTGGATAAAATTGTTCATAGTATCCATGCTTGACACTCACATCAACATTTTCAGCATTGAATAGATTCAATGAGGCGGTGATTGAAGGTTGAGAATCCTTATGTGGTAGGTAGGACATTTTAGGAGAAGAAATCTAGTTTCGATCTAACAATTTTCTTCCTGGGGCTTCTGGTTACACTACGTGTCGGCTTTTTCCTTCTTTTCTTTGACAAAAGGGATGTCTTTCGTTTCCGTCCTGAGTAGAGACTGATGAGTGATGCGTTGTTTCTTGACCTTTTTAAACCTTTACCATTCTGTTTTAGTTTCTCGCCAAGGGTTCGCGCACTGGACCTAAGATTTTCCGTAGCACTTTTTTTAAAATCCTTGCCAGAGCCCCAATCGTATAGTGTAGAGGATGCAAAATCTGTCGCAGCCGGTACAAGATATTTTCTAGCCAGTGGTAGTGAAGAGCGAAACAGCTTAGCAAACCACTGCCAAGACCGTAGCCAGACATTGACGAGCGACCCTTGTAATAGTCCATTCCATTGCCCTGTTGTCTTGGGCCAAGAGTATTAACATAGCAGTCAATATCAGGACAAGTGAATACCACTTTTTTATTAGACATCTTGCTGTTGAACGATGGGTCGAAAATGGCATGTAATCACAGCCAAACCTTTGAAATTGCTATGGGATCACCCAATTCGGTTCTTAGTGTTAACTGACAGAGTTCCAAATAGGAAGTGTTTACGGGAATATACTGAAGATGCTTTATATTGTAGTGATGAATATGTTCTTGATTGGTTTTTCGTTCAAGAACTCGTAGGAGGGGAACATTTGAATTACCAACCCGAGATGTTTCCACAAATGAAGCATAGAGAAATATACAAGTGTCTGTGGAGAAGGCAGGCGGGTAGTCAGCAAAAATGAAATTAGTGTTTCCGGCACTTTTACCATTGATTATATTGAGCTTAAAGCCAAGAACATCCTTTAGATTATCATTGAGAATAACCTTTTCGCTGGCAATAGGTGAACTAATGTAGATCTTGCCCTCCTCCTTTGAATAGTTGAAATGAAAAGCTCCTTTTTTACGAGCGGAAATTCTTTTATTAACAGAACGACATAAATCGTTCATACAGGTGAGTTCCTCGTAGGGTAATTCAATATATGGATAATCCAACCAATTGATTTTTTGAATTTGTTCTTGATCACCTGGTGGCGGCAGCCAATCATAGGGTCTAATTTTTATTTCATATTTACGATCCTTTCTCAGGATGTCATAGGTATTTTTGAGAATACAGTCGACAAGAGCCACTTCATACTTTCCGTCGAATTTGATGGTGGGGGAGAGTTTCGTCCAAAAATCACTTGTTCTATTCAGATCATTGTAGAGAGGATCAGAAACATTGGACATGAAAGTCACATAGAAATCATTGGGCATTGTCAATGTCTTCAGCACTGACCCAAGAATCAAAATCTGAGTTGTATCCTAGCCAGCGAACAAGCAACTGTTTCTTGCCCCTACGAGTACGACTCTTTAATATCTTTTCATTTGATAACTTTCACTAATGTTTTCTAACTTTTTGCAGTTCATATTCATAAAAACCGCCGAGAATCTCATCATCTTTGGTGTCTCGCAGTCGATAGGTCGTGGGTTCGGTGTCTAGAATTTTGGACACTTTAAAAGTTCGGTGCTCCATAAATAATTCCCCTTTTCAAAAATATTGGTGGTTCTATTAATTCGAACAGTATCACCAACATTGAATTTCTTCTTCTCATTGCCATTGGAGTATTGCTTTAGAAAAGCATCAAATGTATTTTTACTGTAGTGAACATCCGTTGGTGTAGAGTTGGACAGAGATCGATGTGGTCGTTGATTATAAATCAACATGATTTTATCTAAATCATGAATAAAAGCCGGTGTATTTTTCAATGTGCAATATCTTGAAATTAATAGACGAATCGTTCTTATTAATCGTTCAGCCAATGCAGCCTTTATCGGGCTGTGACTATGATAAAGTGTTGTATTATATTTCAAAAGAACCTTTTGCACATGGGGATTAACAAATTCACTGCCACGATCCGATTGAATTTTTCTATACGAATCCTGTTCAAGAATACTTTCAATGGCCCGAGCAACTTCATCACCTCTCTTTGATCGTAGTGGAATGGCATAGGCATAGCGACTAAAGACACTGATTGACACTAGAATATATTTGTAGGGTGCATTGTGACGCCGTTGAACTGCGTCTAAAGTTAAAAGATCCGTTTGCATTATATGCAGAGGGAAAAAGGCTTTAGTTTGTCGATATTGTTTACTGCGAAGCCTGTGATTCCGATGTAGTGTGTAACTCGGTTCATTTTCTAGATACTCTTTTGTTTTTTTCAATGTGGTGCCGGAGACAGCTTTAGAAAGGGTTTTGGGAGAGCTTAAACTTCCCGCTTCGCCAATATTTTCATAGACACCTTTCAGAACTTCATCCATTTTGAACGTAAACACGTAGTGTAATGTCCACTCCCCTTTTGCACACTGGAGGGTGAATCAATTTGTCTTCGCTTTTGACTATCAGCCACAGGTGTTGTAAAATCAGTGGTGCTGATAGTATCTTCAAATATTGAATCTTCTTCTTCTTTTTTAAATGGTGTTTTTGGAGGACTATATTCTCTTAGTTTCTTTAGAATTTGCTTATTCCCAATAAGACTTTTGGGAAAGTTTGATACACACAGAAAGGTTTATAGATTATCGTCAAAGGATAAGAGTCCTTACGATTCGTCACCATATCACAAATTAATTCAACTAGATTATAACTTTTTCCCTGAATTATAATTCGTTTCCCTGTGCTCTCGACTTGAACTTGATCGCCAGTTTCCAACATGAGATAAGATAATACTCTTTTACTCTGTTCTCGATAGGGACAGTGGCAATAGGTTTCCAATTTTCAATACAATCGAATTCAATTCCTTCTCCTTTGATTGCACTGCAGAATCTTGAGATGTTTCCTGTTTAGAGGGATCGGCAACGGGTCTCTCACGATAAGGTTTATGTTTGTCCATACGTCGCAATGCATCTTGAAGTAAAAGCAGTTTTTTATCATCGGCAATATTCTCATCATTATGAATTTTTTAGATTGTCTTCAAAATGTTTGACGGGCGAGAGTACAAGTTCAAATGGTGTCAATTTATAGGGTTTAGCCATTCTCTAGAGAAAACTGTTTACAAGTCCTGCAATTATTGGCAGTAAAAGTGTGAAAAAGCTACCGCCCGCCTGAAGGAGCCGTTTTCTTTTAAATTTTTTTCCTTTGTTTTTACAAGCCAAGGCACGTACAGGGAACGATGTTGCTTTGTCTGTTGTCTAACACCTTCTGGCAGTTGAACATTGCCCTCAGTTAAATTTAAACAGAGTTCAGATATTAGATTAATGAAATCATTGTCAACCCCATGTTTGAGTATAGCCTTCCTAAGCAATGGTTTTGAAGTGCTTAAAACGGAAAATAAATGCCGTTGTTCGTGTAGTTTCTTCAGTGTCATAATGGCGACTAATAGTCTTTTCTACTGTTCACCGGAAGATATACTGTAATTTCATTGTTGAAAATGTCGGTGACTACACGTAGATCCTCGGGCATGCTCTGATTAAGATCAATAAAATGTAACCATAGGGCTTGCTAGTCGCCTGAGTGTACGCTGACAACAGAAATTTTAGGGGTGCCGGGGTATATCTGCTTATTGAGAGTTATGAGTGAGCTAGAATCACGAACAACTCGATAGATAATATAGACGGGCAATTCAAAGCAAGGGTTCGCATACATTTGCTCTGATGAAACAGATTGTGTAGAACCAGGGTTATGGAAATGTGTTCATGATTGGAGCGAACGGTGAACAGTTGTAGCATTTCCTGTGAGAACTGTTCAATGGATTCAGCCAAATCATCAATAATCAACCACGAGTTCGATTCAATACTATTGAAAACATCAAGTCCCCGTATGAATTGTATTGGTATGGTTGTGGCAATAGCTTTTATTTTATCATAGGACTCCAGCCAAATACTATAGCAATAGTAGATTTTTTTTTCGGCTTTTCCAAAAACATTTTATCGCAATTTTGAATTATTTTAGCTAAAAGTCTTGTTTTCCCCGACATTGAGGGACCACACAGAAAACGATCTGAAGGGTGTTTTAAATTGATACATGCTGCTGCTGTTGACAACAGTCGGACTACAACTAACTGTAAATCATATGTGCTCAATGAATAAGTAGTAATTTCCCCATAGATCTATCTATTCAAAGAACAACAAAAACAATATTTCATGGCAACATTTATTACAGCAATATGATAACAAATATTTGTTCAAACGTGAACTGCAACGATAAAAATAACACTTGTTCAACAAGAACAATTGACAAAATTTCATGGTCAAAATGAAAAACTCTATTGTTCAACATTAACAATGATAACACTTTATAAATAAGCACTTATTGTCTTTAAACACTTTTCTGTACAACACTTTAAGTTCAATAAAAAAAAAACTTTTGTCCATCATCAACACTTTTCTGTACAACACTTTTGTCCATCAATATTGTCTTTAAAACCTTTTCTATACAACACTTTTTGTACAAACAGAAAATACACTTGGAACTAGCAGCACAGTTGACACATTACGGTGAATTTAAAGGTGGGATCCCCCCCCGGGACCGCGGGGGGGGGGGGGGGGTGGGGGTAAGGGGGGGGATCCCACCTTTAAATTCACCGTAATGTTCAACTGTGCTGCTAGTTCCAAGTGTATTTTCTGTTGTACAAAAAGTGTTGTATAGAAAAGTGTTTTAAAGACAATATTGATGGACAAAAGTGTTGTACAGAAAAGTGTTGATGATGGACAAAAAGTGTTTTTTTTTATTGAACATAAAGTGTTGTACAGAAAAGTGTTTAAAGACAATAAGTGCTTATTTATAAAGTGTTATCATTGTTAATGTTGAACAAATAGAGTTTTCATTTTGACCATGAAATTTTGTCAATTGTTCTTGTTGAACAAGTGTTATTTTTATCGTTTGCAGTTCACGTTGAACAAATATTTGTTATCATATTGCTGTAATAAATGTTGCCATGAAATATTGTTTTTGTTGTTCTTGAATAGATAGATCTATGGGGAAATTACTACTTATTCATTGAGCACATATGATTTACAGTTAGTTGTAGTCCGACTGTTGTCAACAGCAGCAGCATGTATCAATTTAAAACACCCTTCAGATCGTTTCTGTGTGGTCCCTCAATGTCGGGGAAAACAAGACTTTTAGCTAAAATAATTCAAAATTGCGATAAAATGTTTTTGGAAAAGCCGAAAAAAATCTACTATTGCTATAGTATTTGGCAGGAGTCCTATGATAAAATAAAAGCTATTGCCACAACCATACCAATACAATTCATACGGGGACTTGATGTTTTCAATAGTATTGAATCGAACTCGTGGTTGATTATTGATGATTTGGCTGAATCCATTGAACAGTTCTCACAGGAAATGCTACAACTGTTCACCGTTCGCTCCCATCATGAACACATTTCCATAACCCTGGTTCTACACAATCTGTTTCATCAGAGCAAATGTATGCGAACCCTTGCTTTGAATTGCACCGTCTATATTATCTATCGAGTTGTTCGTGATTCTAGCTCACTCATAACTCTCAATAAGCAGATATACCCCGGCGTCCTAAATTTCTGTTGTCAGCGTACACTCAGGCGACTAGCAAGCCCTATGGTTACATTTTATTGGATCTTAATCAGAGCACGCCCGAGGATCTACGTGTAGTCACCGACATTTTCAACAATGAAATTACAGTATATCTTCCGGTGAACAGTAGAAAAGACTATTAGTCGCCATTATGACACTGAAGAAACTACACGAACAACGGCATTTATTTTCCGTTTTAAGCACTTCAAAACCATTGCTTAGGAAGGCTATACTCAAACATGGGGTTGACAATGATTTCATTAATCTAATATCTGAACTCTGTTTAAATTTAACTGAGGGCAATGTTCAACAGCCAGAAGGTGTTAGACAACAGACAAAGCAACATCGTTCCACTGTACGTGCCTGGCTTGTAAAAACAAAGGAAAAAAATTTAAAAGAAAACGGCTCCTTCAGGCGGGCGGTAGCTTTTTCACACTTTTACTGCCAATAATTTGCAGGACTTGTAAACAGTTTTCTCTAGAGAATGGCTAAACCCTATAAATTGACAACATTTGAACTTGTACTCTCGCCCGTCGAACATTTTGAAGACAATCTAAACAAATTCATTAATGATGAGAATATTGCCGATGATAAAAAAACTGCTTTTACTTCAAGATGCATTGCGACGTATGGACAAACATAAAACCTTATCGTGAGAGACCCGTTGCGATCCCTCTAAACAGGAAACATCTCAAGATTCTGCAGTGCAATCAAAGGAGAAGGAATTGAATTCGATTGTATTGAAAATTGGAAACCTATTGCCACTGTCCTATCGAGAACAGAGTAAAAGAGTATTATCTTATCTCATGTTGGAAACTGGCGATCAAGTTCAAGTCGAGAGCACAGGGAAACGAATTATAATTCAGGGAAAAAAGTTATAATCTAGTTGATATAATTTGTGATATGGTGACGAATCGTAAAGGACTCTTATCCTTTGACGATAATCTATAAACCCTTTCTGTGTGTATCAAACTTTCCCAAAAGTCTTATTGGCAATAAGCAAATTCTAAAGAAACTAAGAGAATATAGTCCTCCAACAACACCATTTAAAAAAGAAGAAGATTCAATATTTGAAGATACTATCAGCACCACTGATTTTACAACACCTGTGGCTGATAGTCAAAAGCGAAGACAAATTGATTCACCCTCCAGTGTGCAAAAGGGGAGTGGACATTACACTACGTGTTTACGTTCAAAATGGATGAAGTTCTGAAAGGTGTCTATGAAAATATTGGCGAAGCGGGAAGTTTAAGTTCTCCCAAAACCCTTTCTAAAGCTGTCTCCGGCACCACATTGAAAAAAGCAAAAGAGTATCTAGAAAATGAACCGAGTTACACACTACATCGGAATCACAGGCTTCGCAGTAAACAATATCGACAAAAACTAAAGCCTTTTTCCCTCTGCATATAATGCAAACGGATCTTTTAACTTTAGACGCAGTTCAACGGCGTCACAATGCACCCTACAAATATATTCTAGTGTCAATCAGTGTCTTTAGTCGCTATGCCTATGCCATTCCACTACGATCAAAGAGAGGTGTTGAAGTTGCTCGGGCCATTGAAAGTATTCTTGAACAGGATTCGTATAGAAAAATTCAATCGGATCGTGGCAGTGAATTTGTTAATCCCCATGTGCAAAAGGTTCTTTTGAAATATAATACAACACTTTATCATAGTCACAGCCCGATAAAGGCTGCATTGGCTGAACGATTAATAAGAACGATTCGTCTATTGATTTCAAGATATTGCACATTGAAAAATACACCGGCTTTTATTCATGATTTAGATAAAATCATGTTGATTTATAATCAACGACCATAATCGATCTCTGTCCAACTCTACACCAACGGATGTTCACTACAGTGAAAATACATTTGATGCTTTTCTAAAGCAATACTCCAGTGGCAATGAGAAGAAGAAAAAGAAGAAGAAATTCAATGTTGGTGATACTGTTCGAATTAATAGAACCACCAATATTTTTGAAAAGGGGAATTATTTATGGAGCACCGAACTTTTTAAAGTGTCCAAAATTCTAGACACCGAACCCACGACCTATCAACTGCGAGACACCAAAGATGATGAGATTCTCGGCGGTTTTTTATGAATATGAACTGCAAAAAG
The DNA here is from genome assembly GCA_027921565.1 of Artemia sinica. NCBI lineage: Eukaryota > Metazoa > Arthropoda > Branchiopoda > Anostraca > Artemiidae > Artemia > Artemia sinica. The sequence continues at coordinate 5,648,267 of JAPEVW010000022.1, read as the reverse complement.
TTAGAAACATTAGTGAAAGTTATCAAATTGAAAAGATATTAAAAAATCGTATTCGTAGGGGCAAGAAACAGTTGCTTGTTCGCTGGCTAGGATACAACTCAGATTTTGATTCTTGGGTCAGTGCTGAAGACATTGACAATGCCCAATGATTTCTATGTGACTTTCATGTCCAATGTTTCTGATCCTCTCTACAATGATCTGAATAGAACAAGTGATTTTTGGACGAAAACTCTCCCCCACCATCAAATTCGACGGAAAGTATGAAGTGGCTCTTGTCGACTGTATTCTCAAAAATACCTATGACATCCTGAGAAAGGATCGTAAATATGAAATAAAAATTAGACCCTATGATTGGCCGCCGCCACCAGGTGATCAAGAACAAATTCAAAAAATCAATTGGTTGGATTATCCATATATTGAATTACCCTACGAGGAACTCACCTGTATGAACGGATTTATGTCGTTCTATTAATAAAAGAATTTCCGCTCGTAAAAAAAAGGAGCTTTTCATTTCAACTATTCAAAGGAGGAGGGCAAGATCTACATTAGTTCACCTATTGCCAGCGAAAAGGTTATTCTCAATGATAATCTAAAGGATGTTCTTGGCTTTAAGCTCAATATAATCAATGGTAAAAGTGCCGGAAACACTAATTTCATTTTTGCTGACTACCCGCCTGCCTTCTCCACAGACACTTGTATATTTCTCTATGCTTCATTTGTGGAAACATCTCGGGTTGGTAATTCAAATGTTCCCCTCCTACGAGTTCTTGAACGAAAAACCAATCAAGAACATATTCATCACTACAATATAAAGCATCTTCAGTATATTCCCGTAAACACTTCCTATTTGGAACTCTGTCAGTTAACACTAAGAACCGAATTGGGTGATCCCATAGCAATTTCAAAAGGTTTTGGCTGTAATTACATGCCATTTTTGACCCATCGTTCAACAGCAAGATGTCTAATAAAAAAGTGGTATTCACTTGTCCTGATATTGACTGCTATGTTAATACTCTTGGCCCAAGACAACAGGGCAATGGAAAGGACTATTACAAGGGTCACTCGTCAATGTCTGGCTACGGTCTTGGCAGTTGGTTTGCTAAGCTGTTTCGCTCTTCACTACCACTGGCTAGAAAATATCTTGTACCGGCTGCGACAGATTTTGCATCCTCTACACTATACGATTGGGGCTCTGGCAAGGATTTTAAAAAAAGTGCTACGGAAAATCTTAGGTCCAGTGCGCGAACCCTTGGCGAGAAACTAAAACAGAATGGTAAAGGTTTAAAAAGGTCAAGAAACAAACGCATCACTCATCAGTCTCTACTCAGGACGGAAACGAAAGACATCCCTTTTGTCAAAGAAAAGAAGGAAAAAAGCCGACACGTAGTGTAACCAGAAGCCCCAGGAAGAAAATTGTTAGATCGAAACTAGATTTCTTCTCCTAAAATGTCCTACCTACCACATAAGGATTCTCAACCTTCAATCACCGCCTCATTGAATCTATTCAATGCTGAAAATGTTGATGTGAGTGTCAAGCATGGATACTATGAACAATTTTATCCACAACAACCCCTCTCCGATAATATCCACTTTCAAATTTATTCCAATGAAGACTACTTTATGGACATGTCTTCAACATTTATAGATTTGCAAATGAAAGTCCGGAAATCCGATAATACAATGCCAATTCGGGCCGATGGAATATCCTATGAAAATTGTATATTACATAATTTATTTCGTCAAATTAGTGTCTACATCAATGGCACGCTGGTGAGCACAAGCAACAATCTCTCAAATTATACAAGCTATATGCAATTCATGCTGATGACACCCAAGTCATACAAGGAATTGAGAGGCATCTCCAATGGTTATGAATATATTACTAATACTGATAGTACAGATGCACTTAAAAATGCTACAACTAGTGAATTACATCTAGTTGGAAAAATATATCATGAAATATTTAATATACCCCAATGGCTGCCGCCCAATGTTAAAGTGGATATAAAATTGACGCTTGCACCCTCCAATTTCATATTGAGAAAAGAACTTGCTGCCAATCCCGATGTAAGTCTCTCCCTCACCTCGGCAATACTTCATGTACGCAAACAACAGGTCATGAGTTCTGTTGCTTTGGCCGTGGAAAAACTGAGAGCCAATGGAAATAATATTAAACTACTTGTTCCTCATACAATCACCAATCAGCGTCATATTGCAATGGGCTCACGCACCTTCACCGATTCATCCTTTATCAATGGTGAAATTCCGTCAAAACTTGCTTTGGCATTTGTAAAAAGCGCCAGTGCAATAGGATCATGGACTGAATGCCCACATAAATTCGAGATGTTTGGACTTTCATCTCTTGTGTGCAAAGTAAACGGCATTCCACTCTACAATCTATCTTTTGATAAATCCTATAGAACATTGTACGCTTTGACCATGCAAACCCTAGATCATGACTCTCAACTATTTGAAAATGGTATAAACGAAGATATGTTTGCTAAAACACATGGTATCATTGTACTGGATTTGTCAGGTACACAGGATATGAGTATAGTACGTACGGGGAGTGTGCGTTTAGAGTGTACATTTGCCGACCCATTGGCTGAGAGTATTGCACTAATCTCACTAAATCAATATGAAACCTATTGGGAAATCACTCCCGAAGGCAGTGTTCTACTAGACTTAGCACCATGAACACCAGTCAAATAATCAATGTATTTAATATGGACCCCCTACATGTCCCAGTACAAATCCTATTGTCTGCCCTCGGACTTTCTTTGAAAAATTCAAAGGGTCAACAATACCTTGATTATTGTTAATAGCAGTCCGTCGACTGTGCTGACGGGTCATTGGCTGTGTATCTTTCAAACAATGAAGACGATTGAATTTTTTGATCCTCTTGGTCTACCCTATACATTCTACACGCCTCACATCAGCAACTATATTGAGAGCAGTGGTAAAACTATTATTCAAAATCGGAAGAGGGTTCAGGATCTGACGACTAAAAGCTGCGGCTTCCATGCACTACTATATTTGTGTTCCGATGTCGCGGCTATACTTACAAGCAGTTTCTCCACATTTATGTTGACAATCCCCGTCTGAATGACTTTCTAGTGGAAAATATCCTCTCAGACTTATATAGTATTGATTTCAGTGCCCTCAGAGTAAAGTGCTTAAAAAATGTTTGTGAAATTTGTTTATTAATAAAATGCATATATATACAACAATGTCATTAAATCTTCACTTTAGATTTCTTCATCTTCGATGTATAGGCAACTGTCGTGAACCACTAATGCTGGTAAATCATTTGGATTCACTGTATATTGATCTTGATTGACTGCAAAGTCAGGGTCACATTTTCTACGGTACAATGTAACTTCACTCTTGTCATATCTCTTTGTATAGTCAATGATACTATTTGCATTCATATTATGAAATTCACGAGTTTTCAATCTGTCTATTTGAAGCAATATCACATACAATGTTTTCAAATGGTGAAACACATTCGGTAACTGCCAAATAAAAATCACTTGGTTTATAGTCATAATAGGTAGTGTCATCACAACGATGACGTAGAAACCAAATTGTCTTGTTACCCCAACAGTTGAATCGTAGACCAGATTCCTCTTCCCAGAATAATTTAAATCCACGACGATACCAATCTCGTAGAAATAAACTAAAATCACGTTTGGGATTCTTTCCAATCATAGCGGGGTAAGTATTCTCTCACTGATCACATTTATCATAGTGACAATTGGAGCACAGGTGCCCTCTAGGATGAGAGTCACACACCTCCTCAAGACATGAATTACATCCTTTAATTTGTACTGCATAACCTCTATGTAATTTACAAGGATTACATAATTTACACTTTTCACTATATTTTCATCTATAACTGTGCAATTCTCACATTGAGTCCAACTGCCAAGAGTGTACATGCACAATGGACATATATAGAACATTTTTCGGTTTCCGATGTCAACTCACTCACAGCTAAAAACGAAACTGATCATCCTCGCTCCATAAATTTAATGAGAGGGAAATGGGGCGAGAGGAGTAGCTCTGTAACGTTACCTCTTTCGAATGATGCGGGGGGGAGCCATCTACATTGAATCCATTGGCAATGTTTTCAAAAGTATATCCACAATATGATTCTGCTTTGTTCCAATTAATATATCAAAAAATTGACTATAAGCATTTGAATCACATTTTAAAAGTTTCATACAATAGTCCAATGGGGGAGAATCACTTCTCATTATATTGTCAAGTGTTCCCTGACAAGAGAATATCCTGCGTTTCAGAGATAATTCGAGAAAATCGTCATCCAAAATCAAATGTTTTTCCATAAACACTAGATTTGATCTAATTCTCTCTTTCTCAAATTTATTCATTTTTCAATCCTTTCACTTCGACTGCTGACTCTAGACTGACCCTGATTCGTTAGCCCTAACCAGAAAAGAAAGAAAACTTTTTCGATTTCGAAACAATTTTATTGAATAATTACAACAACATCAATAATACAGAGCATGTACAATTAGCGATACTGTTTATTGTCTTCAATATGTTTCACCAATGCACTTAAAGCACATTGAAGTCTATTCACATGTGCTATATCAACTTTAGCGGCAAAACATAATTGATCCTCCATTTTAAATTTGCTCAAGGATATCACATATCTTGCATATACTGCATCCCATTCCAGACAAAGACGTGATCCTTTCGTGATTTCCACCGCAATGCTTGGTGCTCTTGTACTATTATCATCAACTCCACTATCAACTTCTAATAGGGTAAACATTCCACTCATCGACATCAACACAAATATATATCCAAATGAGTAAAGTCAAACTGTTCTTCTTCTTCTCACTCCTTTGAATTCTATTCACAGACTAATAGAACTATAGCAAAAAAACCCTTTCCTTATATTCCCTCCGTCGCTAATATGTAACCAGCCTTCTGATTGGCTGAGAAGGGGGATGTAACCGACTCGCTGATTGGCTGAGAAGGAAACACGTGATCTAACTGTTTCCGGGAAACTCATAAACATTTGGCTCGAGCAACAACAAACAAATACTATTTCTGGAGCATAACATTTGCAACGGGGCAACAACAAGAAGGAAGTGTCATTGACCTGCCCCCCATTAGACTCAATAATCCATGAACGGGACAAAGTTCTGTTTTTCCATTCTCACTGACAAAGACCATAAAAACATCAAATAAATCGATCAACATTCATAACCATCCATGAAAACAACCATAAATGTGAGAAAATTCCTGTTTTTCCAAGTGAGAAAATTCCTGTTTTTTCATTCTCACTGACAAAAACCATAAACCACGTGGTTCGTTCTGGAGTAGCATCCCCCTTTCTACTGTTTTGATAGAAGGCGTTTTCGTAGAAACTTAAAAAGGCTCATTCGATTGGAAATTCATAGGGATAGTACCCTTTTTAATAGTCAAAAGTGATTGGAGGTCAACTAGCCCCCCCCCACGCCCATCATTCCCCCAAACACATCCAGTCAAAATTTTGAGATAGTCATTTTGTCCAGCGTAGTTGATTTCCAGATAGAAAATATGTTTTTTAGGAGGACAATCCCCACCCCACATGCGTCAGGGCAAGGCATTTAAGTTATGCCCTGGGGGCATATAGGGTTTTTTTTTTTTTTTTTAGAAGGCGTTGTCGTAGAAACTTCGAAAACGGCTCATTTGATTAAAAATTCAAAGGGCTAGTGCCCTTTCTAATAGTCAAAAGTGATTGAAGGGCAACTAGCCCTCCCCCACGCCCATTATTCCCCAAACACATACAATCAAAATTTTGAGAGAGCCATTTTGTTCAGCTTAGTTGATTTCCAGATATAAAATATGTTTTTGAGGAGGACAATCCCCCACAACCCATTTACACAACCCTTTTGCAGGGAATTTACAGTCCCCCTCCCTAAACAGCAAGGAAAATCACTTTTTTGCATAGGTAGCAGTGATCTGTCTCCCGTTTTTTTCAACAGGTCTAGCGCGCTACTACAACATCATAGAGAGATTTTTAATGGCTTGTTCAAAAGTTTTCTCATATCTAAGTAATTTTTTAAACTCTGCCATCTGCAAGTGCCATATGGCACTAAAATGGCACTTTTGTACTGTTTCTCAAAGGGTTTCACCGTAAATAGGCTATATCAATCAACACGGTTTGAACTTCAAGAGTAGTTTGAAGTTTCTTGAATATCATTAAAATTTTGACTATGGGACCAGAGAAAGGGACTTGGATTCAAAAATCCCTATCCCTGTTTTCATACCTGAGAATGGGGTTGAAATTAAAAACGATTTCTTCTTACAGTTTATTGCATATATGCTTACTTTATTTTCAATTTCCTTAGCTAAAACGTCTAGTGAATTAAAATCAACTTGGTGGACTATGATGAAAAAGTTGAGAGCCATATCTAATTAATAAAAAAGCCAAGAGAGATAGTCTGAGTGACAGGCAAAGATAGCATAGGCCCCTTTTCAGAATTGCATAAAAATCATGTCATTACAATTATTGATAGATAGTCTATCATCCATTTATCCTGGGGCAGAACTAAGGTTGATAGGAGTAGTAACCATATACTTAGTATCACGAGTGATTTCAGGGGTGCTATAATCCATATACACCATATACAGTGCAGTTTGACGTGCACATTGTAAAAAAGCGACCAAACCTTTTATATTATAGACCTATAAAGTGAACAAAACAGGTTTTTGAAGTATAATTGTGAATATATAGCGCAACCAGATTGGTTTTTGACGCACTTTCATCATAATACTTTTTTTAACCTGAAAACTAGAAATTATCAAATTGCGTAATCAAAAGAATGGTCTCATTCTAGAAATACCGGTTTATAGTTGGTTATAATCATGCTTTTTTTTGCTATATATATTGAATGAATTGTTCATTCTGTCTCAGTTGATTAGCAGAAGTTATAATAAGCCTACAAGAATCAATCCACTCATTCTAATGGACAATAAAAGAATTATATTGGTAAGTAAATATACATTATTTGTCGACTAATATAACCTTTTTTATTCCCTAGCATTATGAGTTCCGCACAGAATTATCCATCATTTCGAGTATCACATGGAAAGGTGAACTTTCTGTAAATATGCTAGCTATGATAAGATTCACATGTTCATAACAGCTGTTTTGATTAGAAGGCTGTTTCCACGTGAGATTACATTTCACTGCACTTTAAACAAACTTAAGGAGAGGATCATTGTATGTACGCGTGTCTATTTACTAGAGGGGGTAATTATTGTAGAGAAAAAGAGGAGGAATTGTGGGGAAGGGGCGCCCCCTATTAATGTTATGAACAAAATAATTGTTGAAATTGTATTTTCCTTTTTTCACAACCTTCGTAAGCGCGTTATCTAAATTAAGCAAACAACGGATGCGAGATAGGAACGGAAATAATTATGAGTATGTGCTGTACGTAATTCTGGATGGTTTGAAAAAGGGGTGAATTATTGGAAAATTAAAAGAGATATTTTTAGGACATTAGAAATTATGTAAATGTTAGATGCAGAGTCCTATAGAGTGTTTATTATTATTCCGTTTTCTATAGCTTTATGTTGATAAAGTGTCTTTTGTATTCTCAAGGGAGGAGAGGGTGAAAACCATGCTTTTTAACTATGATAGTATTAGGGTAGAAAGCAAAATCTTTAATTTAGGGGAGGACTGGCAAAATTAGATCTATGTCTCTTGTTCTCTAAAGGGAATACATCCCTTATTAACAGAACTGAAAAAGATTGCTTTTGCAGACAATTACACCTAATGTGAGGAGTGTTCTATTTTTTAATGTCTTTGATGAAATCAAATAATGTTTCAGTTAAATCTTCAATGTTTTACCTTTATGGACAGGAAGGGATGGGGCATTTTAAATGCACTTATTTTCAAATTCATGGATTTTATAAATGATTAAGAGGCTTTTATAAAGATCTTTCACTAATTTCTTTCTTCTATAATATGATTATCATTTACTAAATTTTTCTTCTTTTTTAAGGAGGATTCCGACAAATACTCCCCCTGAAAAGAGAGCAAGAGGTAACGATGCCACACCGATGTAAGCTGCAAGGCCTTCCATCATAAGATATGTCGGTTCCTTTACACATGCTCTGGGTCACCCATTGACCACTCAACTTTTAATGCCGGAGCCTCTCACGCCAGTGTCAGCTCTGCGCTACCTGCGATATCCTCTATGCAACCTAGCAGAAAATTGAAAAGAGAGTGGGTGGCTCCACATAATGCCTCAGCACCGTCTACTCAAGATCGTGAGGTTGCCCCCCTTCATGCTTTGCCAGGGCCTTCAGGCACACAAGTGCAGTCAGAATTTGGAAATGTAAGCATTTTTACCTCTACTTTCTACTTGCTTATAGAAATATCTACCTATTTCTTTCCAACTCTTTTTTAGCCTTTTCTTTTCGCCATTTTTTTCAACACTGTAAAAGTGTGTGTCAGAGATATTAAAATGTTATTTGCACTATAATATTAAACCCCCAAACCAACCATTGATTTAAATTTCTCTGCTCCCCCAGAGATACCTAAATATAATGTATTTTTTTGCTTGTCAAAGAAACCACTCTTTTGCTATTAGTCAAAACAATGCATTGTCTATGACACCCCAAACTAACGAATATTTATGAGGGGGAGTGTTCTTTTTTTTCAGTGTAATTAAAAAATTACTAAGTTCTATTTTGGCTACTTTATATGAAGTAAGGGGGGCAAGTATTTCGTTAAAATAAAGCTAGGAGGGGAAATTAAGTTTTGAGGGAGGTGTAAAATGCTACTTATTTAATGCCCCAGTAGACATCTAGCTAGAAATGCTTCAGGATAAATAGGGTATTGCTTCTTTCTGAACTTTCTGGGGACGGAGGCAAGTATTTAGTTAAAATAAAGCTAGGAGGGGGAATTAAGTTTTCAGGGTGGGGTGAAAAATAAACATAGTTTTTAAACTTTATAAAAATAATGGATATTTCACATGGAAAATAAACCCTTTTTTCTATAGATTAATGAATTAGCAGTGCTATCAACATCAGGTCATGAAGCATCCATTTTTAGTGGACCTGAGCTATTCATCGCACCACCGATCGAGTTTAGGAATGAGCCTACACGAGTTCTGATAATATGGAGTGGCATAGGGGTTTTCTAAAATATTGTTTTGGGGACATGGCCAGATTAGATGATCTAACTTGTGACATTGACATGGTGGAGGACCCGGAATGGACAGATAGATTTATGAGGGAGCATTTAGATGATGTTAGTATTACTAGTGCATCTCAACCGGGTCCTCATAAGGAAATTCCGTCACAGGACAATACAGGCTGGCTTGATCAGCTATCCCCAAACACCCTGGAAGATATACTAACGAGCCTAGAGGATTTCATGCCACCTCCATCCAATACAATTGAAAAGACTGGGGTTGGTTATTGACAATTCTATGTCACCCCCCACCATTCTGGTTAATGATACAGCTAGTACTAATAATGATATAACATCATCACAATTATCCCCACTTCCAGATCTTTTTCTTTCCAACTGTGCCTTGCACCATACGAAGGTCTACAGTGCCAAATTCGGTGATCCATTTAACTTTCTAGTGTCAGAGGATATAATAACAGATCCCCTGGAAATTATCCATTCATATGTCAATAAGATTCGAGCCATTCTTGAACAACAGATGGGGGTGTGGGGATGGTGGTTTGTTTAAAAGCATCAATAGCACTAAAAATATTTATTAATGAAAATGCGAGCGAGCTGTATTCGAAATACTTGCACACAGAGAGGTTGGCAATTTGCCCACATTTATCAAATTATGAGGAGGTTTTTCTAGATATGATTAATAGTATTCAAACTAAAGTGGCTAATTGTAACGAGGGAGGTAGTGGGTAGGTGGTTTTATTTATTGAGAGTTTAAACGTTAATATGTGTAGATTTAAATAGGATTTTATTTTAAGAGGCGGAGCGGGGAATATTGAATTAAAATATCATTCAGATTTAGAGGGATGTAGGGGGATACAACGAATCTGTTTCAATACGAGGCTACAGTTTTTCAAGTATGCATTTTTAATTGCCTTATATAGACCTCTGCCCGATAATGCATCAAAGAAAAAGTTGGATGAATTGGCAGCTAATGGTAGGGAGGGTTCAAAGTTCCCCATAGTAGATTTTAATTGTTTAAATGGTCAATTTCCCGTGACATTAAAAGAAATAGACATTTTCGAGTTGGCTAATGCACATTTAAAGATTTGGGTCACGGTGATGCAGTATGAAACAGAATTTGAGGAGGGGGGCCCTGATCCGATAAGAAGGGCATATTATTTCCAGTAAGGACCCCCTCAATTGAATCAGTGGAACATTGGGTGTGGCTTCTATGCATGCCATCCACAGAACCAGATTCAATTGGACATTTTGATCCAATTAACAATATTATTAGGGTTCTAAGTGAGGGTAACAATGGGGTGGTGTGTGTTATTGCTGTCCGACATGCATCTCAAGATTTCGCTCTGATTTAAAGTTAAAGAATCACATGAAACCCTGTAAACGTCATGGATGCAAGGCTATGGAGACGGTAAGCGGAGATAGAGCGATCTTACGTTTTAAGATTTTTCAAAAACACGCTGATACAGAGCAATAAGATCGCTTTAGACTACGAGGCCCGACTCACAGACGTGTACGATTCATCAAATCCAAATCGTGTTAAAATACATGAAGCCATAGGGGTCTCTGACGCTCATGCGCAACGAGATTCCAATAATACCATGCAAGTGTTGGATGTAGTTGAGATGTTGGGCGGCGAAGGCTTCATGCCCTCGGCATTGGTCTGTCAAATCAGAACAGCGATCGGTGCAATTTTGCACCTTCGTTACACAAACTATCCTATGCTCCCATCACCACATGACAGATTGGCCATTAAAAATTGTAAAATATGTTGGGTTTGCAAGGAGTAATTTGATGATGGTGCAGGGAATAGAGGAAGGAGGGAAGGTGATCGACCGTGATCATTTGTGGCAGGAAATTAAATCAGGAGGGAGTAACTTTAGAGGGGTAGTACATCAGTCGTGCAATTTAAACGTTAGACAGCAATATTTCATGCCTGTTTTTATACACAATTCCAATTATGACTTAAAGTTTGTTCTACCGGCGTTGGCCCGCATTGCCAAGGGTGGAGTTGTAGATGACGCATGGATAGATGGTTCTTTTTCATATAATATCATACCCAAATCATCGGAGAAGCTATTGCTGCAAGAATTCACGTAGAAAACAGTTGACAAGGGTAACACGTGCCTGAATAAAATCTGTTTCTTAGACTCTTTCAGCTTCTTCCCCAAATCCTTAGGTCAATTGATTCCGGTACAGAAAAGTGACATATTTGACAGCTTCCCCTCCTCAAACAGCACTTCCCCGATGATGAAATGTATGATTTATTAACGTGTAAGGGCATATATGTATATGATTATTAAATCTCTGCCTCGAGGCTAGATGAGGTTTCATTACCGCCCATTGAAGCTTTTTACAATTCTCTTACTGAGAGTGAGTGCACCACTAGCGACTACGAATTTGCTAAGAGGGTTTGGGCAAAGGACGGATGTAAAAAATGGGTGGGATTATTGTAAACTATACTTCGCGAGTGACGTACTCACTCTTCTGGATATTGTGTGCAAAAATACGGATAAAATCTATGAGGATTTGGGTTGGATTTAGGTTATTATTTTTCCACTCCTCATCTGGTGATGAACTTGATACTTAAAATCAGCAAAGAAGAAATAGGTCTGATCGCCGATGTGGATCAGCCTCTGTTTGTAGAGAGATCAATGAGGGGTTATTATGTTTTTTCACGGGGACCGTATCATGAAAACTGATCCAACCGGACAGCACACCAATGAAAAGTCAGACGCAGTTTTTTGGATGTGAATTCTCTTTACCCATCGGCACTGTTTCACTACTGTTTGCCGTGTGACAATTATAAATGGCTTAAAAATCAATGTGCTTCGAATTTCCCCGAGATTGCTAACGTTTGAGGAGAATGGGGCACAAAGATGGTTTTTGAAATTGATGGTGAAATACCTAAGGAAATCCATGACTCGGTAAAAGACTTTGTTTTTCTGTGCATAAATAGACCGGTGGATAGGGAATCTCTGAGCCCCTACAATTTATCTTTAGTAGAGGATAGGTGTATGCACTGGGTACCTTCAAAACAAAAACTAATTGCCGACCTCAACCCGAAACAGAATAACGTTGTTCATCACGTGCTATTGAAATGGATGGTTTCCAATGGTTTCAAAGTCACAAAGATTCATAGAGCCCTCGAATTTGATCAAAAGCCTTACATGAAAACGTTTATTGACACCTTTGTCAGTAAGCGTTCACAAATGAAAACGAAAGTTGAAAAAGAAGTCTATAAACTCATTTCTAACTCAGCCTTCGGTAAAATGTGAGAAAGCGTACGAAACAGATGTCGATGTGACATTGTAACCAATCCCAAAGATTATGCTCGAATCATTGCGGATCCAAACTTCACATCGTTCACAATCATAGACTCTAATATGGTGCTCCTACATCGCAAGAAAAGAAACATTGTTTTCAATAAATATATTGCAGGCGGGAGTGCAATAACTGAAATATATAAAAAACTCAATGTTGTCATTTTATTATAATGTATGCAAGGTACAGCGGCCGATTGCAGGGACAAGTTCAAGTGTATTACGGGGACACTGATTCACTCCTGTTAAAAGTCAAAACTGAAAATCTATTGAATGATTTGGAAAATGGCGAATACATTAGCTCACGAATGGACTACACCAAATGGGATGAAACCCTCTACCCAGAGCTAGTGAAACGCCAGGCCCTAAATCAGTTTTTAATGTTAAAATCTGAAACGGGTAGCGATCTAATGTCCAGTGGTGCGTTTCCTGGGCCGAAGTTATACTGTGTGGAAACGCACAACAAGGATATCAAACACGTTTGCAATGGGGTAACTACACACTTTGTAAAAATAATTTCGAAATGAGTGTGTATAGAAACTGTGTGGAACGTATTTCAGTCCCAAGAGTGAAATTCATGGCGATTCGCTCTTTACAATTTAGAAACTAGACAGTTAGAGTTGAGAAAAACGCCATATCGGCCACATTGGACAAAGTCTATGTACTTGAGGAGGGTGTGCAGGTACTACCACACGGTCACTATTTAATCTCAGACCAAGTTAAATGTGTAGAGTACAGAAAACAACTCGGTCAACAAAAATTAACTTAAATTCTTTAAAAAGTACAAATTGAATGGGAGGGTTTTTTGGATGATGGGTGTTTTAAAATATTTTTTCTCTTTTTTTATCGCAAACAATTTTCAATGTGTGCGCAAGGCAGAGCAATTTCCTCACAAATTCCACTATTTAATGCCCCCTCCGGCCCGCAAGAGTGGACCCCGTGGCGCTTCCCGGCACTTCTTGGCCGCCTGCTGCAGCGGCCACTCTCGGCCTTTGGCCGCCGCAGTGGCCGCCCCCCGTGGGGACCCCATTGAAAATTTAAAATTTTGTAAATAAAAGTGTGATATTGTTTTAAGTGATGTGTGTATATTCTAATAAATGTTGTATTTTTTTATAAGTAAATTAAAAAAAATGTACTTATTAAAGTGTTTTTTTTTCTAGTTCTTATGTAAAATAAATGTTGTATTTTTATTATAAATAAATAAAAAAGTGTATTTTTTTTTCATTTTAATTTTTTTCATGTTCAATAAGGTATTTATGAAGTGCTATTACTTTTATGTATAATAAAAGGAAATATGATTCTTTATTATTCTTTTTCTTCTCATTATTCTTGAACAGACCAGTAGGGAAATTATTTAGTCATTAGACATCTATAGTCTACTGTTAGTTGTAGGTGAACTGTTGAAGGGAACATATATCAATTTAAAACACCATTCAGATCGTTTCTGTATGGGCCATCAATGTCAGGCAAAACAACACTCAATACTAAAATAATTAAAAATTATGATAAAATGTATGAGGAAAAGCCGAAAAAAATCTACTATTGTTACAGTAATTGACAGGAGTCATACTATAAAATAAAAGCAATTGGGCATATCGGGGTTGGTGCAGATACAATTTATACAGGGACTTGATGTTTTCAGCATTATTGAACCAAATTTTTGGCTGATTATTGAAGATCTGGCTGAATCTATTGAACAATGGTCCCAGGAAATGCTGCAATTGTTCACCGTTCGCTCTTATGATGAACAGATTTCCGTTACTCTGGTTCTACACAATCTCTTTCACCAGAGCAAATGTATGTGAACACTTGCATTGAACTGCATCTACTATATCATCTACAGAGTTGTTCGTGATTCTAGCTCGCTAATAACTCTCAATAAACAAATATACCCCGGCGCACCTAAATTTCTGCTCTCAGCGTACAATCAGACAACTAATAAACCTTACGGCTATATCCTATTGGATCATAATCAAAATACACCCGAGGATCTGCTTGTAGTCAAATATATTTTTGACAATGAAATTACAGTATATCTCCCCGTGAACAGAAAAAAGGCTATTAGTTTCTATCATGACACTGAAGAAACTACATGAAAATTGACATTTATGTTCAGTTCTAAGCACTTCAAAACCCTCGCTTAGGAAAGCAATACTCAAACATGGTATTGACAATGATTTCATTAATTTAATATCCAAACTTTGTTTAAATTTCACCGAGGGTAATTTTCAACTGCCAGAAGTAGTTAAGCAACAGGCAAAGCAACATCGTTCCATTGTATATAAATTTACCTCTAAAAACAAAGGAAAGAATTTTAAAAGGAAACGTCTTCTTCAGGCGGATGGTAGCTTTTTCACAATTTTACTGCCAATAATTGCAGGAGCTTTAAACAGTTTTCTCTAGAAAATGGCAAAACCCTATAAATAGACGCCAATAGGACTCGCTTCCCACCCGTGGAACACTTTGAGGACAATCTGAGTATTTTCATTGACAACAAGAATATGAGGATGATAAGAAACTTATTTTACTTCTAGATGCACTTCACCGAGTGGACAAACATAAGCCTTATCGTACGAAGGCCAGTGGTATTGATAACAAAAAGAATCATCTCCTCAGGATTCTGCTGCTGCTGCTGAAATACAATTAAAGAAGGTGGAATTGGATTCAGTTGTGTTGAAAATTGGAAATCTACTGCCCCACTCATATCGTGAACAAAGTAAACGACTCCTAACTTATCTCTTGGAAAGTGGTCAAGATCAAATTCAAGTTGATAGCAATGAGAAAGGCATTATAATTCTGGGCAAGAGCTATAATCTACTTGATTTAATCTATGATATGGTTACAAATCGTAACGGACTATTATCATTTGACGATCATCTGTACAACTTTCTAAATACATTAAACTTCCCCAATAGTCTTATTAGCATTAGGCAAATTCTAAAAAAATTAAATGAACATGCACCATCAACACCTTTAAAATATGAACATGAGGAAGAAGATTTTAAATCAATCTTGGAAAATACTAGCACACCTAGTGGAAACTTGACAATGGGGAGCAGCACACTATTGATAGCTAGACAAAAGCGAAGACGTATCAAGTCAATGTCACCACTCCCATCGCCAACCACAACTAGCATACAAAAGGGTAGCGGACGTTACACTACGCGTTTACATTCAAAATGGTTGAAGTTCTGAAAAAGTGTTTATGAAAATATTGGTGAAGTGGGAAGTTCAAGTTCCCCGAAAACTTTTTCCAAAGTCACTTGTGTTCACGCTAAAAGTGTACAAGACTATCTACAAAATGAATCAAGTTACCCTCTGGATAGAATTCATAGACTTCGTGCTAATCATTATCGAAAAACTAAAGCCTTTTTCCCATTGCATATAATGCAAGCAGATCTCTTAACTCTAGATCAGATTCAAAGTCGTCACAATACACCATACAAGTACATTTTACTTGCAATCAGTATTTATAGTCGTTATGCATATGCAATTCCATTGCGCTTGAAGAGAGGCGTTGAAGTTGCTCAGCCTAAAGAAAGTATTCTCGAACAGGATTCGTGTAAAAAAATTCACACAGATCGTGGTAGTGAATTTGTTAATCCCCATGTTGCAAAAGTACTAGTGAAATATAATAAACTGCTCTATCATAGACATAGTCCTATAAAGGCTGCATTGGCCGAGCGATTGATAAAAAACTATTCGACTTTTAATTTCAAGATATTGCATATTGAAAAATACATATGCTTTTATTCATGATTTAGATAAAATCATGTTGATTTATAATCAACGACCTCATCGATCATTGTCCAACTCAACTCCAGCGGAAGGTCATCATTCTGATCATGATACAATTGACACATTTCTTAAACAATATTCCAATGAAACGATTGTCAAGAAGAAAAAATTCAATGTTGGTGATACTGTTCGAATTAATGCAACAACTAATGTTTTTGAAAAGGGTAATTACTTGTGGTGCACTTAACTTTTTAAAGTGGCAAAAATCCTAGACACTAAACCCATAACTTATCATTTGCGTGATACCAAAGATGAAGAAATTTGCGGCTTTTATGACTATGAACTACAAAAAGTTAAAATTAATTTTGAAATCTAACAAATTGAAAAGATATTAAAGACTCTTACTCGCACGGGTAAGAAAACAGTTACTTGTTCGGTGGATAGGATACAACTCTATTTTTGATTCTTGGATCAGTGTTGAAGATATTGACAATGCCCAATGATTTCTATGTAACATTTATGTCCAACGTTTCCGATCCTCTCTACAATGACTTGAATAAAACAAGTGATTTTTGGATGAAACTCTCCCCCGCCATCAAATTCGATGACGGAAAGTATGAAGTGGCTCTTTTCGACTGTATTCTCAAAAATACCTATGATATCCTGAGGAAGGATCGTGTGTATGATATAAAAGTTATACCATTCGATTGGTTACTCTTTTTTGAGTATGAATTGGTTGAAGCACTTAAATCTAGCGAATATCCACATGTCTAATTGAAATATATTTAATATGATAGTATGACAGATTGGTGTCGTACAATCAATTGAAAAATCTCATATTGTAGGAATGCTACATTCAATTTTAATTATTTAATAGAACACGATAGGATTTACATTACCTCACCTGTTGACACTGACTTAATTCATCTCAATGATATTCTGAGAGACGTTCTTGGCCTTAAACAGAATATGATCAACGGGGAAAAATGCTGGCACTGTTTACGGGATGGATCAAGTTATTTTTGCTGATTATCCACCTGGTTTCGCCTCGGACTCTTGCATATTTCTCTATGGTAATTCCCTCCTATGTGTTCTTGAACGAAAAATAACTCATGAACTTGTTCATCACTATAATATAAAACATCTTCAGTATGTTCCTGTAAACATTTCGTATTTGGAACTCTGTCAGTTAACACTAAGAAGTGAATTGGGTGATCCTCTGGCAATAACAAAAGGCTTAGCAGTGATTATATGTAATTTTCGACCCATTGTTGGCGACAAGAGCACCTCCTAAAATGAAACAATAGAAGAATTCCATTGTCTGTCCTGATATCGATTGCTATGTTGGTGCTCTGAGTCCACGTCACATAGGCAATGGATTAGACTACTACAAGGGCCGTAATACAATGTCTGGATATGGTCTTGGTAGCTGGTTTTCTAGGCTATTTCGTTCTGCATTACCCCTTGCCAGAAAATATCTTGTACCTGCTGCATCAAATTTTGCTGCCTCAACACTACAGGAATGGGGGTCTGGTAAGAATTTCAAGAAGAGTGCTAAGGAAAATATTAGATCTTCAGCAAGAGCCGTTGGTGAGCAATTAAAATCTCAGCAAAATGGTCAGGGATTGAAAAGGATGTGAGCGTGTCATTCACTCATCAGTCTCTACCCAGGCGGGAAGCAAAGGACATCAACAAGGACTTAAAACGAGGAATAAAACGAGAAAGAACAATAAGAAGAAGAAAAAGAAAAAAAATTGTTAGATCAAAGAAGGATTTCTTCTCTTAAGATGACTTATCTCCCCCACAAGGAATCAGTTCCTCATTGAATTTGTTCAATGCTGAAACTGTTGATGTCAGTGTCAAGTATGGCTACTAAGAAAAATTTCATCCCCAACAACCCCTCTCGGAAAATATACACTTTCAAATATTTTCCAATGAAGACTATTTCATTGATTTTGTCATCAACATTTATTGATTTAAATGTTGCAGTGAAGAAAAAGTCAGATAATACAACTCCAACTGTTGCCGATGGTCTCTCCTACGAAAACTGTATTCTGCACAACCTGTTCAAATAAATTAATGTATTTATTAATGGAACATTGGTTAGCACTAGCAATAATTTATCCAACTATGCAAGCTACATACAATTTATGATAATGACACCAAAGGCATATAAGGAGTTTGAGGACAGTCATTGGGCTACGAATATCGATCAGGTGTTGATAGTGACGGTGAGTTGACGAGTGCATTGACTCAGGAGTATCATTTAGTTGGAAAATTAAATCACTCGATACTCAATATATCCCAATGGTTACCCCCCAATGTCAAGATTGAGATAAAAATGCAACTGGCCCCATCGAATTTCATTTTGAGAAAAACACTTCCTGCAGCACCCAATGCAAATGTCATTATCACATCAGCAATTCTCCACGTCCGAAAACAACAGGTTATGAGCTCTGTTGCATTGGCAGTGGAAAAGCTAAGAGCCATTGGCAACATCATTAAAATTCTTGTCCCCCATACGATCACTAAGCAACGTCACACTGCCACCGGCTCTCGTAGGTATACCGATTTCATCATTTATCAATGGAGAAATCCCATCAAAATTGGCTTTGGACTTTGTGAAGATTGGCTTTGCGGCTGGATCCTGGACTGAATCCCTCCATGATTTTAATTTTTTCGGTATATCTAGCCTTGTGTGCAAAGTGAATGGTATTCCACTGTACACTCAATCATTTGACAAAAATCCTATAGAACTCTGTACGGGTCGACCATGCAATCCCTAGATCATGAATCCCAACTATTTGAAAATGGAATAACCGATTCAATATTTTCAAAAAATTATGGCGTAAATGTTTTGGACTTGTCGGGGACCAAAGATATGAGCATAGTACGAACAGGGAATGTACGTTTAGAGTGTACATTTGCCGATGCTTTGACTGAGAGTATCACGCTAATATCATTGAGTCAATTTGAAACTTTTTGGGAAATCACACCCAACGGCAGTGTTCTACTAGACCTAGCACCATGAACACAAATCAAATAATCAACATATTTAATTTGGATCCATACATGTCCCAGTGCAAGTCCTATTGCATACCATCGGACTTCATTGAAAAAATTCCAAGTGTTAACAATACCCTAATCATTGTTAATAGCAGTCCATCGACTTTGAAGACAGGTCATTGGCTATGCATCTTTCAAACAGCGAAGAATATTTAATTTTTTTGATCCTCTTGGCCTATTATATTTTTTGATCCTCTTGGCCTATCGTATAAATTATACGCTCCACACATCAGTAACTTTATTGAAAGCAGTGGGAAAACTATTATTCAAAATCAAAGGAGAGTACAGGATTTAACGACTAATACATCTGGCTTTCATGCT
The DNA here is from genome assembly GCA_027921565.1 of Artemia sinica. Lineage (NCBI taxonomy): Eukaryota > Metazoa > Arthropoda > Branchiopoda > Anostraca > Artemiidae > Artemia > Artemia sinica. The sequence goes on along the minus strand of JAPEVW010000022.1, from coordinate 5,628,638 downwards.
CTACTCTTTTTCATGTTCAGATGTCGTGGCTATACCTTCAAGCAGTTTCTCGACATCTATGTTAGACTTTCCTCGATTGAACGACTTTGTAGTGGAAAATATACAAGCGTGTTTAATGTTGATTTTAGTACCCTACGAATAAAATTTTCTAGAAATATATGTGAAATTGTTTATTAATAAAAAAATGTATGTACATGATAAAAATTACTTTTCTGCTCTTTAGATTTCATCTTCTACTAGGTTTAGGTATTTGTCGAGAACAACTAATATGGTTAGATTATCTGAATTCACAGTATACTGATCCTGATGTGCTGCAATGTCAGGGTCGCATTTTCTACAATAGAGTGTAACTTCACTCTTGTCATATCCCTTTGTTTAGTCAATGATAATTTTTCATTCATTCTGTGGAATTCACATGTTTCAATTTGCTTATTTGAAGCAATGTCACAAACAGTGTCCTCAAGTTGCGAATCACATTCCGTCACAGCCAAATAAAAATCAGTGGGCTTATAATCATAGTAGCCATTGTCTTCACAACAATGACGTAGAAACCAAATTCTTTTGTTGTTCCAACAGTTTGAAACGCTGACCCGGTTCCTCCACCCAAAACAACCTAAAGCCACGACGATACCAATCTCGTAGCAATAAACTAAAATCACGCTCTGCCTGAAGTCTATTTATATGCACAATATTCAGTTTCGCAGCAAAACATAATTGCTCCTCCATTTTAAATTTGCTCAATGATATCACATATCTAGCATACATATCATCCCATTCAAAGGCATAGTGTACAGCCTCCTGTTATTTCCACAGCCAAGTTTGGTACTCGTATATCTTTGCTGCTACCGGCTCCAACATCACCTCCAATAGTGTAAATGCTCCACTCATTTTCTCTACTAATATCCTCTCAAATAAACTATTCTCTCTGAATTCATTTCTCTACTAATATGAATTGCAATGAAAATCACTCCTTTTATTCGAATCCAATTACTAATCAAGTCATCGTATATGGAGTAACCTCGCTCTCTCTGATTGGCCGTAAACCATGGTGTTGCCTCAAAACCAGTCTGATTGCGTTATATAATCACAATTTTACTTCCAAAACCTGTTTGATCACTTTATAGGTATATAATGTAAAAGGTTTGGTCGCTTTTTTTACAATGTGCACGTCAAACTACACTGTATATGGTGTATATGGAGCATAACACCCCTGAAATTATTCGTGATACTGAGTATATGGTTACTACTGACAGGCATGAAGTAAGGGTAATTTAAATGGTATATCATTTCTTTGAGCCATTTGAAGGTGGTTGGAGACCCGAAATAAAAAGGGGGGCTTCCTTTGGGGGGCTTCCTTTGGGGTTGGGGTAGGGGAATCGGAAACCTTTGGGGTTGGGGTAGAGGGACCTCACGACACTGTTCAATGGAACTTGTGTATTATAACGACCACGGAGTTTGACCCTCAAATCCTCTTCTAAAATCTCTTCAAAAATCATATTTTAAAATGTCTCTAAACTGTTTCGCCGAAATAATTCCCTAAAATAATAATTTGTTCTGAAAAGATATAATAAAGCCTTAAAAAAAGTATTATAATGTGGGGCTCAGGAGTCTTTGGGGGTCCGGGGGCCCTTTGGGAGCCCGGTGGACCTTTGGGGACCGGGGGGGGGGTCTTTGGGGGTTCGGGGGGCCCTTTGGGAGCCTGGGGGGCCTTTGAGGATCGGGGAGGGCCTGCGTGATTTATTCTTTTACAAAGTTAAGACATACTTAACTTGTTCGGTATGTCAATGGAGTCAAATCGATTCAACAGCGTTAGATGATACAGAAGCTTGCTGCTTTCCTGTACCTGCAGTCCTCAATCCCCAAGCACGTTTCGACTAAGAGATCATAGATACGACGGACATAAGGTTTTCCAGAGTACTCTATCCATTTGCACCAGTAGGTGTAACTCCAAATGGCCACGAATGTCGTTTTTTCAGACCATATTCACCCACACTCCTAAATTTCTTGCTGTAAATCTGTATAGAAGTTAAAATAAAGCGGCATTTTCAGTTTAAATAAATAGAAGAAATGTAGATTTTTGTGCAGACAACGTACACCTGAAGAAGACAAATGAGCGTAATCTGAGTCAACGTCAATACTATGATCTGTTTTTGTCATCAGATACAGGAATTGCATTTTCAAAACTAAAGCCAAAGAAAAAGAAACTGATAGCTGAAAATCACGGTAAAATATTGTTTTGTCAAAATTTCAATAGGCAATAGACCTGTCATGTAGGCAAATTTCAGTGCTCTCTAGGGAGAGAAGGAGTGGAGGTAGGTACTTCAAAATACCTTCCTGGGACATGATTTAGCCCATAGACCCATTGTTTCATTTTCCTAACCTAGCCCCTTTCCAAGATAGCCAAAAGTAGCTAAAGTAAAATTTTACCGCAGCTGGCAACGGCATACCCGGGGGGGGGGGTTATTGGTTTTGAAACCCCATCTTCCCTGAAATATTTGTCTGATTCGTAAAAATGTAACAAAAATGGAAATAAAAAAAATTCTTATGCGTTTTTTAATGTTTTTTTTAACATCCCCCTAAAACTTTTTTTTTAACCCCACCGCTAAACAGAAATTCTGGATGCAGCCCTGGCAGATAGATAAATAAATTATTAAACTATGCATATGCATAGCGACTGAAAACACTGATTGCAAGTAGAATGTACTTGTATGGGGTATTGTGACGTTCTTGAATCTCATCTAGAGTTAGAAGATCTGCTTGCAATATTAGCAATGAGAAAAAGGCTTTAGTTTTTCGATATTGATTAGCACGAAGTCTATGATTTCTTTGCAGAGTGTAACTTGATTCATTTTGTAGATAGTCACTTTTAGTGAGAGCACAGTGACCTTGGAAAGAGTGGTGGGGGGTGAACTTAAACTCCCCGCTTCACTAATATTTTTATAAACACCTTTCAGAACTTCAACCATTTTGAACGTAAACACGTTGTATAGCGTCTGGTACCCTTTTGTATACTAGTTGTGGTTGATGATGGGGATGATGGTGATTTGATACGTTTCCGCTTTTTCCTCGCCACCATTGTCAAGTTTCCACTAGGTGTGGTAGTATTTTCCAAGATTGATTTAAAATCTTCTTCTTCTTCTTCTTCTTCTCTTCTTCTTCCTATTCATATTTTAATGGTGTTGTTGTTGATGGTAAAACTCTGATGGTAATTTTTATGGTAAAGTTGATGGTAAAATTTAATGGTAAAACTCTGTGGTCGTTATAATACACAAGTTCCATTTGAACAGTGTTGTGAGGTCCTCTACCCCAACCCCAAAGGGTTCCAATCCCCCACCCCAACCCGAAGGAAGCCCCGGTAAAGGTCCCCCGGCGCCCCCAAAGGCTCCTGAGCCCCCATTATAATACTTTTTTAAGGCTTTATTATATCTTTTCAGAACAAATTATTATTTTAGGGAATTATTTCGGTGAAAAACAGTTAGAGACATTTTAAAATATGATTTTTTGAAGAGATTTTAGAAGAGAATTTGAGGTGTGAAACTCTGTGGTCGTTATAATGCACAAGTTCCATTTGAACAGTGTTGTGAGGTCCTCTACCCAACCCAAAGGGTTCCAATCCCCCTACTCCAACCCCAAAGGAAGTCCCGGTACTCAAAGGTCCCCCAAGCTCCCAAAGGGCCCCCAGACTCCCAAAGGCCCTCCCCAGACCCCCAAAGGCCCTCCCCCGGCCCCCAAAGGCCCATCGAGCTCCCAAAGAGCCCCCAGACCCCCAAAGGGCTCCCCGGACCCCCAAAGGCCCACCGGGCTCCCAAAAGACCACCTGGCTCCCAAAAGTGCCCCCCAGACCCCCAAAGGTCCTCACCCGGTCCCCAAAGGTCCACCGGGCTCCCCAAAGGACCAATCGGTCCTCAAGTTTCCCCCCAGACCCCCCGAAGGCCCTCCCGGGCCCCTAAAGCTCCACCGGGCTCCCAAAGGACCACCGGTATCCCTTCCCCCACCTTTTAAAATAATTTGAATTTTTTTAACATGGTATTTTTTTTTAACTTTTTTACGTATCTTAAAATGACATGAAATATGTTTACGGCTCTACCAATCGTACTCTGTGCTTGTTCATGGACACGATGTGGCTTTCTCACTGGTACTCTATGGCAGGTTATCGACACTACCTAGTTTATTGCATGCATTAAATCAGTATTTTTTTACGCAGTGGAAGGATAAACACACAACTCATATCTGTAAAAAAGTGAAGATGAATTATTCGACGAAAGTATGTACACATAAAAAAATCGTCGTCGTGTTGAATGCAGACAAGGAGAAATACCTGAACTATGAAACGAGTGCAAGTGGTAACACTATTGGAAATGTATGCATGCATTGTCATGACAGCGAGAAGTTAGATTTCTTTGGAGTACCCAAGAACTTCAATCGTGTAAACGGCGGAAATGCAAGAGTAACATTGCCAGAGAAATTAGTGCTCAAAGAGAATGCAAACTTAAAAATAATTGTCGATGATCGGGGACAACTCCTTGCTACGGCTTCTGGTAACACATTACCTGTTGTTAAATCCTATCATCATCTTTCTGGTATTAGCATTTTAAAGAGAACAAGAAGAAGACAAGCATACTCCTGCACCATCATCATATATCATATCTGTCACTGTGTCAAAACTGCCATCTATGTAAAAATAATGTGACAATAGACAGTGAAATCGCAGGCAGAATAAAAAGGACATTAGCAGACAATATCATCAATGAATATAAAGATGAATTGACGGAAAGTGAAGCGCAAGTGTACTAATAATGTGTAATAATGTATTTAACGTATTTCAATATTAATATTCTACATGTCATTATTTCATTAAAAATATTTTTTGCATTATTTTGTTAAGTGTTCATTATTTTTAGGGTTTGTCAGAACGTCAAACGTTCAGAATATCTATTAAAAAGGTCAGAGATGAAAGAAAAAAGAATTTTTAGAGATAGAGATACTACTAGCAGACTCAATTTCTCAATGAAGTGAAGAAAAGTTCAAGTTCTCTTCTGAACTTTACCAAAGAACACACTTCAATTCTAATTTCTCCAGAGAAAACTAAAATCTTCCACTTAAGTTCTATATTTCACAAAGACATAAAGAAATTTAAAGTTCAATTCTAAATTTTTCGCTGGAAGATTGAAAAAAGAAATACCATACTTGTGAATATTTTCACGGAAGATAAAAAGTTCTAGTTCAATTTAAAATTTTCTCAATGAAGTGAAGAAAAGTTCAAGTTCTCTTCTGAACTTTACCAAAGAACACACTTCAATCCTAATTTCTCCAGAGAAAACTAAAATTATCCACTTTAGTTCAGATCTGTCTCGAAGAGATGAAAAATTTAAAACACTGTTCCAATTATTTTCTCAACGATAGTTAAGGAAAGTTCAAGTTCTCTTCGGAATTTTACCAAAGAACACGCTACAATTCTAATTTCTCCAGAGAAAACTAAAATCTTCCACTTCAGTTCTTTATTTCACAAAGACATAAAGAAATTTAAAGTTCAATTCTAATTTTTCGGTTGGAAGATAGAAAAAGTAATAATATACTTGTGAATATTTTCATGGAAGATAAAAAGTTCTAGTTCAATTTAAAATTTTCTTAACGAAGTGAAGAAAAATTCAAGTTCTCTTCTGAATTTTACCAAAGAACACACTTCAATTCTAATTTCTCCAGAGAAAACTAAAATCTTCCACTTAAGTTCTATATTTCACAAAGACATAAAGAAATTTAAAGTTCAATTCTAAATTTTTCGCTGGAAGATAGAAAAAGCAATACCATACTTGTGAATATTTTCACGGAAGATAAAAGTTCTAGTTCAATTTAAAATTTTCTCAATGAAGTGAAGAAAAGTTCAAGTTCTCTTCTGAACTTTACCAAAGAACACACTTCAATTCTAATTTCTCCAGAGAAAACTAAAATTTTTCACTTTAGTTCAGATCTGTCTCGAAGAGATGAAAAATTTAAAACACTGTTCCAAATTTTCTCAACGAAGTCAAGGAAAGTTCAAGTTCTCTTCGGAATTTTACCAAAGAACACGCTACAATTCTAATTTCTCCAGAGAAAACTAAAATCTTCCACTTCAGTTCTTTATTTCACAAAGACATAAAGAAATTTAAAGTTCAATTCTAATTTTTCGGTTGGAAGATAGAAAAAGTAATACTATACTTGTGAATATTTTCATGGAAGATAAAAAGTTCTAGTTCAATTTAAAATTTTTTTAACGAAGTGAAGAAAAATTCAAGTTTTCTTCTGAATTTTACCAAAGAACACACTTCAATTCTATTTTCGCCAAAGAAAACAAAAATCTTCCACTTCAGTTCTTTATATCACAAAGACATAAAGAAATTTAAAGTTCAATTCTAAATTTTTTCGATGGAAGATAGAAAAAGCAATACCATACTTGTGAATATTTTCACGGAAAATGAAAAGTTCTAGTTCAATTTTAAATTTTCTCAACGAAGTGAAGAAAAGTTCAAGTTCTCTACTGAATTTTACCAAAGAACACAATACAATTCTAATTTCTCCAGAGAAAATAAAAATCCCCCACTTAATTTCTATATTTCACAAAGACATAAAGAAATTTAAAGTTCAATTCTAAATTTTTCGGTGGAAGATAGAAAAAGCAATACCATACTTGTGAAATATTTTCACGGAAGATAAAAAGTTCTAGTTCAATTTAAAATTTTCTCAACGAAGTCAAGGAAAGTTCAAGTTCTCTACTGAATTTTACCAAAGAACACGCTTAAATTCTAATTTCTCAGAGAAAACAAAAATCTTCCACTTCAGTTCTTTATTTCACAAAGACATAAAGAAATTTAAAGTTCAATTCTAATTTTTCGGTGGAAGATAGAAAAATTAATACCATACTTGTGAATATTTTCATGGAAGATAAAAAGTTCTAGTTCAATTTAAAATTTTCTCAATGAAGTGAAGAAAAGTTCAAGTTCTCTTCTGAACTTTACCAAAGAACACACTTCAATTCTAATTTCTCCAGAGAAAACTAAAATCTTCCACTTAAGTTCTATATTTCACAAAGACATAAAGAAATTTAAAGTTCAATTCTAAATTTTTCGCTGGAAGATAGAAAAAGCAATACCATACTTGTGAATATTTTCACGGAAGATAAAAAGTTCTAGTTCAATTTAAAATTTTCTCAATGAAGTGAAGAAAAGTTCAAGTTCTCTTCTGAACTTTACCAAAGAACACACTTCAATTCTAATTTCTCCAGAGAAAACTAAAATTTTCCACTTTAGTTCAGATCTGTCTCGAAGAGATGAAAAATTTTAAAACACTGTTCCAAATTTTTCACAGAAGATAAAAAAGTTCAAGTTCTCTTCGGAATTTTACCAAAGAACACAATTCAATTCTAATTTCTCAGAGAAAACAAAAATCTTCCACTTCAGTTCTTTATTTCACAAAGACATAAAGAAATTTAAAGTTCAATTCTAATTTTTCGGTGGAAGATAGAAAAATTAATACCATACTTGTGAATATTTTCATGGAAGATAAAAAGTTCTAGTTCAATTTAAAATTTTCTTAACGAAGTGAAGAAAAATTCAAGTTCTCTTCTGAATTTTACCAAAGAACACACTTCAATTCTAATTTCGCCAAACAAAACAAAAATCATTCCACTTGATTTCTTTATTTCCCAAAGACATAAAGAAATTTAAAGTTCAATTCTAAATTTTCGATGGAAGATAGAAAAAGCAATACCACACTGTGAATATTTTCACGGAAAATAAAAAGTTCTAGTTCAATTTTAAATTTCTCAACGAAGTGAAGAAAAGTTCAAGTTCTCTACTGAATTTTACAAAGAACACAATACAATTCTAATTTCTCCAGAGAAAACTAAAATTTTCCACTTTAGTTCAGATCTGTCTCGAAGAGATGAAAAATTTAAAACACTGTTCCAAATTTTTCACAGAAGATAAAAAAGTTCAAGTTCTCTTCGGAATTTTACCAAAGAACACAATTCAATTCTAATTTCTCCAGAGAAAACGAAAATCTTCCATTTCAGTTCTTTATTTCACAAAGGCATAAAGAAATTTAAAGTTCAATTCTAATTTTTTCGGTGAGAGATAGAAAAATTAATACCATACTTGTGAATATTTTCACAGAAGATAAATCCAATACATTTGAATATTTTCCCGGAAGATAAAAGTTCTAGTTCAATTTAAAATTTTCTCAACGAAGTCAGGAAAGTTCAAGTTCTCTACTGAATTTTACCAAAGAACACGCTTCAATTCTAATTTCTCCAGAGAAAACAAAAATCTTCCACTTCAGTTCTTTATTTCACAAAGACATAAAGAAATTTAAAGTTCAATTCTAATTTTTCGGTGGAAGATAGAAAAAGTAATACCATACTTGTGAATATTTTCACAGAAGATAAATACCATACATGTAAATATTTTCCCGGAAGATAAAAAGTTCTAGTTCAATTTAAAATTTTCACAAAGAAGTGAAGAAAAGCTCAAGTTCTCTTCTGAATTTTCTTAAAGAAGTGAAAAAAGTTTGCTCAATTCTGAATTTTACCAATGAAAATGAAAAAAAGCTCCCACTTCAGTTCTTAATTTCTCAAAGACATAAAACATTCAAAGTTCTCTTCTAATTTTTCCAAGAAAATAAAAAGGTTCCATTTCAGTTCAGGTTTTTTCTCAAAGAGATGAAAAATTTAAAGTCCTATTCTAATTTTAAATTAAATTTACCTGCTTTGTCTTATGGATTTACCCCTCAAATTTTTAAATTAGAAAATGAGGGACTCGTTCTATTATTAAAGACAATCGTTCAAACTCGTTCATCTAACCTCCAAAACAATAGGTTCGGTTAGGAATAAATAAATATTAATAAATAAATAGAAACATTTCTACATGTTTAAGTTAGGTTAGATTAACTTGTCATGAGCTCTCATGATAAGTTAACCTAACCTTTTCCGGCGAGTATGGTTAGGTTAGGTTAGGCTAGATTAAGTTAGGTTAGATTAGGTTAGGTTAAGTTAGGTTAGGTTAGCCCACGTACGCGTCACTTAGGTTAGCTTAGGTTAGGTGAGAGACAGGCAAAAAAGTTAGGTGTATGATTAGGTTAGGTTAGGTTAGATTAAGTTAGGTTAGATTAAGTTAGGTTAGGTTAAGTTAGGTTAGGCTAGGTTAGCCTACGTAAGTGCGCGTACGTAGGCTAACCTAGCCTAACCTAACTTAACCTAACCTAATCTAACCTAACTTAATCTAGCCTAACCTAACCATACTCGCCGGAAAAGGTTAGGTTAACTTGTCATGAGAGCTCATGACAAGTTAATCTAACCTAACTTAAACATGTAGAAATGTTTCTATTTATTTATTAATATTTATTTATTCCTAACCGAACCTATTGTTTTCGAGGTTAGATGAACGAGTTTGAACGATTGTCTTTAATAATAGAACGAGTCCCTCATTTTCTAATTTAAAAATTTGAGGGGTAAATCCATAAGACAAAGCAGGTAAAATTTAATTTAAAATTAGAATAGGACGTTAAATTTTTCATCTCTTTGAGAAAAAACCTGAACTGAAATGGAACCTTTTTATTTTCTTGGAAAAATTAGAAGAGAACTTTGAATGTTTTATGTCTTTGAGAAATTAAGAACTGAAGTGGGAGCTTTTTTCATTTTCATTGGTAAAATTCAGAATTGAGCAAACTTTTTTCACTTCTTTAAGAAAATTCAGAAGAGAGCTTGAGCTTTTCTTCACTTCGTTGTGAAAATTTTAAATTGAACTAGAACTTTTTATCTTCCGGGAAAATATTTACATGTATGGTATTTATCTTCTGTGAAAATATTCACAAGTATGGTATTACTTTTTCTATCTTCCACCGAAAAATTAGAATTGAACTTTAAATTTCTTTATGTCTTTGTGAAAAAAAAGAACTGAAGTGGAAGATTTTTGTTTTCTCTGGAGAAATTAGAATTGAAGCGTGTTCTTTGGTGAAATTCAGTAGAGAACTTGAACTTTCCTTGACTTCGTTGAGAAAAAAATTTTAAATTGAACTAGAACTTTTTATCTTCCGGGAAAATATTCAAATGTATTGTATTTATCTTCTGTGAAAATATTCACAAGTATGGTATTAATTTTTTCTATCTCTCACCGAAAAATTTAGAATTGAACTTTAAATTTCTTTATGCCTTTGTGAAATAAAGAACTGAAGTGGAAGATTTTCGTTTTCTCTGGAGAAATTAGAACTGAATTGTGTTCTTTGGTAAAATTCCGAAGAGAACTTGAACTTTTTTATCTTCTGTGAAAAATTTGGAACAGTGTTTTAAAATTTTTCATCTCTTCGAGACAGATCTGAACTAAAGTGGAAAATTTTAGTTTTCTCTGGAGAAATTAGAATTGTATTGTGTTCTTTGGTAAAATTCAGTAGAGAACTTGAACTTTTCTTCACTTCGTTGAGAAAATTTAAAATTGAACTAGAACTTTTTATTTTCCGTGAAAACATTCACAAGTATGGTATTGCTTTTTCTATCTTCCATCGAAAAATTTAGAATTGAACTTTAAATTTCTTTATGTCTTTTTGAAATAAAGAAATCAAGTGGAAGATTTTTGTTTTCTTTGGTGAAATTAGAATTGAAGTGTGTTCTTTGGTAAAAGTCAGAAGAGAACTTGATTTTTCTTCACTTCGTTAAGAAAATTTTAAATTGAACTAGAACTTTTTATCTTCCATGAAAATATTCACAAGTATGGTATTAGTTTTTTCTATCTTCCACCGAAAAATTAGAATTGAACTTTAAATTTCTTTATGTCTTTGTGAAATAAAGAAGTGAAGTGGAAGATTTTTGTGCTCTCTGAGAAATTAGAATTGAATTGTGTTCTTTGGTAAAATTCCGAAGAGAACTTGAACTTTTTTATCTTCTGTGAAAAATTGGAACAGTGTTTTAAATTTTCATCTCTTCGAGACAGATCTGAACTAAAGTGGAAAATTTTAGTTTTCTCAGGAGAAATTAGAATTGAAGTGTGTTCTTTGGTAAAGTTCAGAAGAGAACTTGAACTTTTCTTCACTTCATTGAGAAATTTAAATTGAACTAGAACTTTTTATCTTCCGTGAAAATATTCACAAGTATGGTATTGCTTTTTCTATCTTCCAGCGAAAAATTTAGATTTGAACTTTAAATTTCTTTATGTCTTTGTGAAATATAGAACTTAAGTGGAAGATTTTAGTTTTCTCTGGAGAAATTAGAATTGAAGTGTGTTCTTTGGTAAAGTTCAGAAGAGAACTTGAACTTTTCTTCACTTCATTGAGAAAATTTATATTGAACTAGAACTTTTTATCTTCCATGAAAATATTCACAAGTATGGTATTAATTTTTCTATCTTCCACCGAAAAATTAGAATTGAACTTTAAATTTCTTTATGTCTTTGTGAAATAAAGAACTGAAAGTGGAAGATTTTGTTTTTTTCTGAGAAATTAGAATTTAAGCGTGTTCTTTGGTAAAATTCAGTAGAGAACTTGAACTTTCCTTGACTTCGTTGAGAAAATTTTAAATTGAACTAGAACTTTTTATCTTCCGTGAAAATATTTCACAAGTATGGTATTGCTTTTTCTATCTTCCACTTAAAAATTTTAGAATTGAACTTTAAATTTCTTTATGTTCTTTGTGAAATATAGAAATTAAGTGGGGGATTTTTATTTTCTCTGGAGAAATTAGAATTGTATTGTGTTCTTTGGTAAAATTCAGTAGAGAACTTGAACTTTTCTTCACTTCGTTGAGAAAATTTAAAATTGAACTAGAACTTTTTATTTTCCGTGAAAATATTCACAAGTATGGTATTGCTTTTTCTATCTTCCATCGAAAAATTTAGAATTGAACTTTAAATTTCTTTATGTCTTTGTGAAATAAAGAAATCAAGTGGAAGATTTTTGTTTTCTTTGGCGGAAATTAGAATTGAAGTGTGTTCTTTGGTAAAATTCAGAAGAGAACTTGAATTTTTCTTCACTTCGTTAAGAAAATTTTAAATTGAACTAGAACTTTTTATCTTCCATGAAAATATTCACAATTATAGTATTACTTTTTCTATCTTCCAACCGAAAAATTAGAATTGAACTTTAAATTTCTTTATGTCTTTGTGAAATAAAGAACTGCAGTGGAAGATTTTAGTTTTCTCTGGAGAAATTAGAATTGTAGCGTGTTCTTTGGTAAAATTCCGAAGAGAACTTGAACTTTCCTTGACTTCGTTGAGAAAATTTGGAACAGTGTTTTAAATTTTTCATCTCTTCGAGACAGATCTGAACTAAAGTGGAAAATTTTAGTTTTCTCTGGAGAAATTAGAATTGAAGTGTGTTCTTTGGTAAAGTTCAGAAGAGAACTTGAACTTGAAGTGAGAAAGCCACATCGTGTCCATGAACAAGCACAGAGTACGATTGGTAGAGCCGTAAGCATATTTCATGTCATTTTAAGATACGTAAAAAAGTTAAAAAAATACCATGTTAAAAATTCAAATTATTTTAAAAGGTGGGGGAAGGGATACCGGTGGTCCTTTGGGAGCCCGGTGGGGCTTTAGGGGCCCGGGGAGGGCCTTTGGGGGTCTGGGGGGGCACTTGAGGACCGATTGGTCCTTTGGGAGCCCGGTGGACCTTTGGGGACCGGGTGAGGACCTTTTGGGGGGTCTGGGGGGCACTTTGGGAGCCCGGTGGTCTTTTGGGAGCCCGGTGGGCCTTTGGAGGTCCGGGGGGCCCTTTGGGGGTCCGGGGGCTCTTTGGGAGCTCGATGGGCCTTTGGGGGCCGGGGGAGGGCCTTTGGGGGTCTGGGGAGGGCCTTTGGGGGTCTGGGGGCCCTTTGGGAGCTTGGAGGACCTTTGAGTACCGGGGCTTCCTTCGGGGTTGGGGTAGGGGGATTGGAACCCTTTGGGGTTGGGGTAGAGGACCTCACAACACTGTTCAAATGGAACTTGTGCATTATAACGACCACAGAGTTTCACCCTCAAATTCTCTTCTAAAATCTCTTCAAAAATCATATTTTAAAATGTCTCTAACTGTTTCACCGAAATAATTCCCTAAAATAATAATTTGTTCTGAAAAGATATAATAAAGCCTTAAAAAAGTATTATAATGGGGGCTCAGGAGCCTTTGGGGGCGCCGGGGGCCCTTTGGAAGCCCAGAGAACCTTTGAGGACCGGGGGCTTCTTCGGGGTTGGGGTGGGGGGATTGGAACCCTTTGGGGTTGGGGTAGAGGACCTCACAACACTGTTCAAATGGAACTTGTGTATTATAACGACCACAGAGTTTTACCATTAAATTCTCTTCTAAAACCTTTCCTAAAATCATCTTTTAAAATGTCTCTAACTGTTTCGCCGAAATAATTCCATAAAATAATAATTTGTTCTGAAAAGATATAATAAAGCCTTAAAAAAGTATATAATGGGGGCTCAAGAGCCTTTGGGGGCGCCGGGGGCCCTTTGGAAGCCCAGAGAACCTTTGAGGACCGGGGGCTTCCTTCGGGGTTGGGGTAGGGGGATCAGAAACCCTTTGGGGTTGGGGTAGAGGACCTCACAACACTGTTCAAATGGAACTTGTGTATTATAACGACCACAGAGTTTTACCATTAAATTCTCTTCTAAAACCTTTCCTAAAATCATCTTTTAAAATGTCTCTAACTGTTTCGCCGAAATAATTCCATAAAATGGCTAAAACGGTTTCGCCAAAATTATCCCTAAACGTAATTTCAGCGAGCAGTTCCTCTTGTTTGGCATCTCTGCGCTGACGCATTTCAAATTATTTGGAAACCTTTTCACGCGCTAAAGATCAAACATTTGCTCGGAAACGATTCTTCTGGAAGAACTCCAGACATTAATAAACTTCGCGCCGGAGACAATTCAATCATTCATGACATCATGTGTGATCTAAACTTTTCCTCGGAAACTTTCTCTTGGTAGAAATCCAAAGACATTAATTAACTTGACGTCATCTGTCAGACATTAATTAACTTTGCCCGGAAACTCATAACATTTGCATCGAACAACAACAGGAAGGAAGTGTCATTAAACTTTGCACGGAAACAACAACATTGACCTTGGCATTCGCTGAGAGCGTGCCCCAAAACAACAACAATAACATTGATCCCCATTAACCACGTGTTCTCCCTAATGACTCTATCACGTGCCCAAAACAACACAACAAAATTGACCCCATTAACCACGTGTTCCCCCTTTATGACTCTATCGCGTGCCCAAAACAACAACAACAACATTGACCCCATTAACCACGTGTTCTCCCTAATGAGTCTATCGCGTGCCCAAAAACAACAACAATAACATTGACCCCATTAACCACGTGTTCTCCCTAATGACTCTATAGTCCATGAAAGTGACAAAGTTCCTGTTTTCCATTCTCACTGACAAAGACCATAAAAACATCAAATAAATTGACCAACACACATAACCATCCATGAAAACAGACATAAATGTGACAAAGTTCCTGTTTTTCAAATTCTCACTGACAAAATCCATAAAACATCAAATAATTCGACCAACACACATAACCATCCATAAACTATGTAAAAACAGTTGTAGGTGGCAGCAGGGGTGAGTCTTGGGAGCTTTAGGGTCACCTCTACTAGTGTCAAGTGATAATAGTCCTTTACGATTTGTAACCATATCATAGATTAAATCAAGTAGATTATATTTTTCCATTGCTCTCAAGTTGAATATGATCTTGACCACTTTCCATGAGATAGGTTAGGAATCGTTTACTTTTGTTCACGATATGAGTGGTGCATTCGATTTCCAATTTTCGATACAATTGAATCCAATTCCTCCTTCTTTAATTGGGTTCCAGCAGCAGACTCTTGAGGAGATGATTCTTTTTATGATCAATAGCAGTGGCCTTCAAACGTAGGGCTTATGTTTGTCCACTCTGCAAAGTGCATCTTGAAGTAAATGCAGTTTTATCATCCTCAATATTCTTATTGTCATTTAATTGACTCAGATTGTTCTCAAAGTGTTCCACGGGTGAGAGAGCGAGTTCTATTGGAGTCAATTTATAGGGTTTTGCCATTCTCTACAGAAAACTGTTTACAAGTCCTGCAATTATCGGTAGTAAAAGTGTGAAAAAGTTACCGCCCGCCTGAAGAAGTCGTTTCTTTTTAAAATTCTTTCCTTTGTTTTTTAGAGGCCAATGTACGTACAATGGAACGATGTTGCTTTGCCTGTTGCTTAACTACTTCTGGCAGTTGAACATTGCCTTCGATCAAAATTTAAACAAAGTTCGGATATTAGATTAATGAAATCACTGTCAATACCATTTTTTAGTAGGGCTTTCCTAAGTGGAGGTTTTGAAGTGCTTAGAACTGAAAACAGATGTCTATTTTAATGTAGTTTCTTCACTGTCATGATAGCGACGAATAGGTCTTTTTAGTGTTCACGGGGAGATATACTGTAATTTCATTGTCGAAAATATCTGTGAGTACACGTAGATCCTCGGGCGTATTTTGATTAAGATCCAATAGGATATAGCCGTGGGGTTCATTAGTTGCCTGATTGTATGCTGAGAGTAGAAATTTAGGGGCGCTTGGATAGATTTGTTAATTGAGAGTTATTAGGGAGCTAGAATAACGAACAACTCTGTAGATGATATAGTAGGTGCATTTCAATGCAAGTGTTCGCATACATTTGCTCTGATGAAAGAGATTATGTAGAACCAGAGTAACGGAAATATGTTCATGATGAGAGCGAACGGTGAATAATTACAGCATTTCCTGGGACCATTGTTCAATAGATTCAGCCTATCGTCAATAATCAGCCAAGAGTTTGCTTCAATAATGTTGAAAACATCAAGTCCCTGTATGAATTGTATCTGCCCCAATCCCGTCGTGGCAAATGCTTTTATTTTATCGTATGACTCCTGCCAAATACTGTAACAATAGTAGATTTTTTTCGGCTTTTCCACAAACATTTTATCACAATTTTTAATTATTTTAGTTAAGAGTGTTGTTTTGCCCAACATTGACGGCCCACAAAGAAACGATCTGAATGGTGTTTTAAATTGATACATGTTCCCTTCAATAGTTCACCTGGACAACTAACTGTAGACTATATTTGTCTAATGACTAAATAATTTCCCTACTACTACTACTACTACTACTCCGTTCAAGCACAAAATCAATAAAGAATCTTATTTCTTGTATTATAAAAAACAGCACTTTACAGAAAACAAAGAAAAAAATACACCTTTTTAATTTATTTATAAAAAATGCACTAGAAAAAGCACTTAAAATAATATCACTTTTTAATTTCAATGAAACATGTATATTTACAAAAAAAATCTGCTCTAAGTAAAATAAAAGATAGCTTTGGTAGTGGTGGTGCGCCCCCCCGCTGGCGGCCGGTCCCTTCCCCCGTGGCCGCAAGCCTCCCCCCCCCCCAAGGCCTTGAGGCCCCCCCAAAGGTTTTCGGAAAAATTTATTGGACTTTATTCAAACCGAGACTTTCCCTATGGATACCACATTCGGCCCGGTCTGAAGTTAAATAGTGCCCAAGGGGGAGGGTAATCACACCGTCTTGAAAAACATAGACCTTGTCGAGAATGGTACTCATGGCAATTGTTTCTACATTTACAGTAAAGTTCATGTAGTTGAGGGAACGAATTGCCAGCAATTTGGCTCGTAGAATTGTATTTTGAACAATACAATTCCTATAGATGTCCATGTCAAAATTCTTATCCACATAGCGCGTGGGTACTCATTTGCAAAGTTTCCTTGATTTCCTTGGCGTGCGTCTGTATAAAGTACACCTTTGGACTTACAAACATACCACGGGAAATCATGTTGACTCCCGTTTCTGATTTAAAAAATAAAAGCTGATTTGGCGCCCGTCGTTTCACTAGCTCTGGGTAAAGCCCACTCCAATTGGTGTAGTCCATCCTTGAGCTGATAATTTCACACGTGTGCGCCAAATCATCAATTAGATTTGGGGTTTTTACTTTTAACAGTAGAGAATCTGTGTCCCCATAGCAGACCTCTACTTGCCCCTTCTCCGGCCACTGTACCCTAGCCCACATTGTAGTAGAATTCCAACATGAGCTTTTAGAGATCTCCAAGATCGCACTACCTGCAGAAATATTTTTATTTAATACAATGCTTCTTTTTTTCCTATTCAATAGTACCATGACCGGGCCTATGATCGTGAAGGAAGTGTAATTTGGATCGGAAATAATTCGAGCACATTGTTTGGGATCGGTCACGACGTCATAACGATTCCTATTGCGAACACTCTCACACATTTTGCCGAAAGCCGAATTCAAAATGACTTATAAATTTCCTTTTTCGGCTTTCTTTGTGCTTCAGAACGTTTCTTGACAAAGGTGTCAACAAACGTTTTCAGATAGGTTTTTGACTAAACTGGAGCACTCTATGAACCTTTGTGACGTTGAAACCGTTGTTGCACATCCATTTTAAAGCCAAATGATGTACAACAATATTTTTTTTTCGGCAGAAGGTCAGCAATAAGTGTTTGTTTTGAAGGTGACCAATACAATCCATCCACCTCGACTAAACTCCTATTGCGAGGGCTCAGAGAGTCCCTAGTCACAGGTCTATTGATGCACGGAAAAACGAAATCCTTTACTGAATCACGAAGCTCAAGTAGTATCTCCCCATCAATTTCAAAAAACCATCCAACCGTCCATTCTCCTCAACACTGTCAATGTTGGGGAAATGGGGAGCTTGAGGGTCATTGAACCATTTATAGTCACCGCAAGGTAGTGCATAATGGGACATGGCCGAGGGGTAGAGAGAATTCATATCAAGGAAAACTGCATCCGAATTTGTCCCCGTCTTCTCTCCAGTTGGATCAGTTTCCAAGATACGATCCTCGTAAAAAACATGTCCACCCCTTATTGACCTTTCGATGAACAGATGCTGATCGATGTAAGTGATTAGCGCAATTTTTTCCCCGCTAATTTTTGGGATGAGGTCCATCACCAGATGAGGAGATGAAAAATAATACCCCAAATCAAGATTAAATTCCCCATAGATTTTTGTCCGTATTTTTACACATAAAGTCTAACAAAGTTAAACGCATCACTCAACAAATACAGCTTGCAGTAGTCAAACCCATTTTTGCACCCTCCCTCTGCCTACACATTTTTAGCAAAACTGCATTCATCGGGGGTGCACTACGATCGTGTGTAGACTGTCGTAAAACGATTCAATCGAGGGAATTGTTTCCTCAGCAAATCTTGACATGGAACAATAATAATCATAAGGATATGTGCCCTTTACCGTCAACAAATCATATAAATCATTGGGAAATTGTTGCTTGAGAAGGGGGAAAGCGTTACAGCCGTCATCGTTTTTCTGCACTTGAATTAATTCGCTCAATGATTTAGAGAAAAACTGTAAGAATCTAAAAGTGAATTTTATTCGTGTACTCAACGTCGTCTTCAACAAATTTCCACATAAATTTCAAAACAAGCCACTTTTCCCATGATTTAGGAATGATTTTGTAGGAAAAGCTGTTTATCACCCATGCATCATCCACTGTTCCATTTCTTTGAAGATGTGCCATTGTGGTAGCACATAATTCAGATCGTAGTTAGAATTATTCATAAAAACCGGAAGAAAGAGTTGCTGTTTAATTTTTAAATTACATGAAAGTGTGAGCCCACCCCCAAAAGTTACTTTTTCCCATTGAATTGGGGTCAATAAGGTGATTGTGATCCTGGACAGCGTCTTTTGGGGCAAGAACATCCCTGCAAACCCAACAAATTGTCCCTTTTTTAGTGCCAGTTGCTTCTTATCTGATAGTGATATTGGGTAGTTGGTGTGACGAAATCGTGAAATTGCACCGTTTGCTGTTTTTATTAATGATACCAATAATTTTCCCATGCTATCCTCCTCATCCGTAGCAAAAAAAAACTCTTCCAGCTGCATTTTATTATTAGAATCGTCACGGGCATGCGCATAGGAACACGCTACTAGTTTGTGTTCCTTGACTATATTTGGCTTTGATGGGTCCGATACCTCCACCAGTCTTGATTCACAGTCCGAACATACTTTATCAACTTGTAGCAGGGAATTTTGGAAATTTTTAAATTGTAAAGTATCTTTGCCTTCTGCCGGCATTTCTATTCTTTTGATTGCCATGCATTTCGCAATGTCTCATGTGATCCATGAATGTTCACTCAGATCTAAATGGGGAAAGGAACATGGGGCAATCGTGACAATCCTCTTTCTTCACATCTTGAGATAAGAGTCGACTTATTGCTGTAACGGGGAAAAAATGACCATAGGAATTTACATCTGTGGGGGGCTCATAAATAACCCAAACCCAATTTTTAACATTATCTACCATTGTTGTCCTAACTGAATACAAAACTCCTTTTTTTATTGGTTCTTTTCCCCCTTTACAAAACTCCGTGTCATACTGGAGAACAACCATCCCAACCCAAGATTTTCATTTGCTTTATCAATTATGGTTATTCCTTTCAAGGACACCGGATACTTCACCTCTAAACAATCAAAATATACTTTAGGGAAATTTTCTCCGCCGTTACGAGCAAGTCCGTCGAGATTTTTCATTGATGAATCTTTTTTAATGTTTTATGGGCTGCTGCTAAAAATGCATATTTAAAGCATTGCAGCCCCGTCTCAAAATAGAAAACTCTGAACCCCTCTGGTAGGTGACAAATCTGGGTGGCATTTCATTTTTAGATTACCCGCCCCCCTCCCCTTAAAATAAAGTTTTTTTTAAATCTACTGAGATTCAGATCCATGTTTTCAATGTATAAAATTGTGGACCGCTTCCCTCTCGTTAAAGGTGTCCAAAGTCGATATTAATTTATTTACCCAATTCAAAAAGTTGCCCTCAAATTCATTTAGACCAGGGTAAAAAAGCTTGGTTGCCAGTTGAAAAATGAAAATAAAAACTGTCCCCAGATGTCCCCTTTTGTAAATAAACTTTTTGGTTTACCGATGCTTTAATCCCCCTTGACCCCCCCCCCATTTTCTGAATCTGAATTTTTATAAGCGATGGAATTCGGTCGATGTAGCTATGAAGAACATTTACAGGGTCTGTTAAAATAACACCCCCGTCACCACGTTTTCTTTGGGAGGATGAAAATCTACCCTATGTGTTTGTAAGTGACCTAGAGCAGACTCTAACAAATAAAATTCACGTAATTTTGTGAATGCGATGCTATTTTCATGTCCTGCACCTATTTGCACAGGACCCAATTCACTAATAGTACAGTCATCGTCAAAAATATCCCGGAAAAATTAGGTCAAACAATTTGCATTGTTGTTGCTGTATCATTAAGCGAAATGGGGGGGGGGGGGTGACATAGAATTGTCAATAAGACCCCCAAGTCTGTTCAATTGCAATGGTTGGAGATGGCATGAGGTCCCCTAGGCCTGCTAGTATGTATTCCAAGGTGTTTTGGGGACAATTGATCTAGCCAGCCTGTATTGTCCTGTGATGGGATTTCTTTATAAGGATCCGGTTCAGATGTACTAGTAACAAACTCCCTAAATGCTCACGCATAAATGCATCTGCCCACTCCGGATCCTTCATCATATCAATATCACAAGTTAAATCGTTAGGCTAGCCATGGGCCCCCAAACAATCATTAATAAAACCTCTATGCCCCTCCATATTATCTAGCACTAATGGAGGTTCGTCTCTGAGCTCCATTGGTGGTGCCAGAATTGGTCCAGTAAATGCTGATATTTCAAGACCCAATGGCGCTGCTATTTCATTAATCTATAGAAAAAAAGGTTTATTTTCTATGTGAAATAAGCATTATTTCATAAAGTTGAAAAATCATGTTCATTTCTAGTCGTATGTTTACCTGAATATTTAACACATACCATTTTTTTCCATACCACCCATAAAACTCAATTCCTCCTAGAATTATTTAAACTAAATACTTTTTGCTTATAGCATTATTTACAGAACAAATGCATAATAAATTACAAATTTTGTTAGTAACATACACACACAAACACACAATAAAATAGTAAAAATTATTACGTTGTTATTGAATTTGCAATATTCATTATACTATCTCCATGAATTATCGGGTAGACAGAAAAAATAAGAGGGGCATGCACCGCTCACTTAAACACACACACACACACACACACACACACACACACACACACACACACACCACACACACACACACACACACACACACACACACACACACACACACACACACACACACACCACACACACACACACACACACGCACACACACACACGCACACACACACACACACACACACACACACACACACACACCACACACCACACACACACACACACACACACACACACACACACACACACACACACACACACACACACACACACACCACACACACACACACACACACACACACACACACACACACACACACACCACACACACACAACACACACACACCACACACACACACACACAACACACACACACCACACACACCACACACACACACACACACACACACACACACACACACACACCACACACACACACACACACACACACACACACACACACACACACACACACACACACACACACACACACAAACAACAACAACAACAACAAAATAGTGAATATCATTACGTCTTTATTGAATTTGCAATATTCATTATGCTATCTCAATGAATTATCGAGTAGACGCAGTGCATGCACCACTCAAACACACACAAACACACAACAAAATAGTGAAAATCATTACGTCGTTATTGAATTTGCGCTATTCATTATACTATCTCAATGAATTATTGAGTAGACGCGCCGCATGCACCGCTCACACACACACACACACACAAAACACACAACAAAATAGTGAAAATCATTACGTCGTTATTGAATTTGCAATATTCATTATACTATCTCCACGAATTATCGGGTAGACAGAGAAATAAGCGGCGCATGCACTGCTCACACACTCCTTCAAATTGACTTGGGAAAAAGAATCATTAGCGAGAAATAATATTTGAAAACTCACATTTAAATTTGCAGCTTGCATGTTGATAGCTGTAGGGGCCATATCATTCTCGCCTTGCATTGGTCGTGAAAGGCCCGGCAATGTTTGATAGGGGGTGACCTCACAATCTTGTGCAGCAGCAGTAACGTTATGAGCTATCATCCACTCTCTTTTCAGCTTTCTACCGGCTGCATAGGGGTTGGCATAGGTGGGTCTTGGGCACCTATCTCTACTTTTGTTATATTGGAGTAACGCCGTTAGTCTTAGCTCTCTTTTCCGGGGGGAGTAATTGTACGAATTCTCTTACTTAAAAAGAAGACAAAATTTATTATGGAAAAAACGATTCCCTTTTTTACAGAAGAAAAAATTAGTCTGCACGAAGAATCCCCTCCCCCCTCCCCCCCCCCCCGCTGCATCAAATCCAATGCAATGATTTAAAATATAGATCTAAAAAATAGTCAGCCATGAATATGCTATAATTAAAAGTTAAAAAACACTAAACTTCAGTGGTGCGTGTTGGAATGACCAAATTAGTTTTCTTGTCAAAGGATATACGTGCCTTCACAAAGAGTTCCTTTCCCCTTTCCTTTTCATTCGAATAAATAGTTTGTTTTTCACTTTACAATGAAGGTGTTAGAATTGATACATTGCCCCCTTCCCCGCCTTATATTTTATAAAAGCCTCTTAATCATCTATTAAACCCATTTGCTTTCATTAAATACATTGAAAATACAATATCTCGTTTAATTTGACAAAAAAAACTCTTTCTCAACGTGTCTTGAATAACACGAAACACATGTGTTATTAATTTATGCGATAACACAAGCCTGTACAGTCTGCTTCTAAAACCATTCCTTTTTGTAACATGGATTGTAAACACAGATTGTTCTATTTAAGCCGATAAAGAAAGCTCATTTTAAAAGAATGAAGGGGGAAAATGACATTTTTTGAACTAAAAGAACTATTTCAAAACAATTACAATCGTAAACAAAGGAGGGGGGGGATGGATTTTATTTACATAATGGAAAAAAATAGCATACTTTGCCTTTTCTAGCGAGTATACTCATTATATTTTAGGGTTTTTATTCTTGGAGGGGCAGGGGGGCTAAGTCCCCCTGAAATATGAATTTACTAGTAAAACGATTTTTTTGGAAATAAATTAAGAAATTCAGCAAGCTTACTCACATTGACAATTGACAGATCCATTGTTTCAAAGTTAAGAATAGTCAGTGTACTATGCACGATATGTTAAATAACAATGAAAATTAAATTATAATGCATGAACATTTTATACGGAATTTCAAGGACGAATAAAAAACGGATGTTGGCTCGAAAAAACACTCTGGTTGAGTTACATAATTTCGTGCCTGCTCTCAAATCATGTTTGACTACTTTATACCATACAAGTTTTTAAGAAAAAAAATGTGCACGTGAACTCACGACGTACATTCTTAGGAAATTCTTATCAATAGCACAGGAAGGAACATAAAGGCCCAGAATAACATAGGGAGGAATATAAACCCTTAGAATAGCATAGGAAGGAACGTAAAGGCCCCAAATAGCACAGGAAGGAACGTAAACCCTTAGAATAGCATAGGAAGGAACGTAAAGGCCCAGAATAGCACAGGAAGGAACATAAAGGCCCATAATAGCATAGGAAGGAACATAAAGACCCAGAATAGCACAGGAAGGAACATAAACCCTCAGAATAGCATAGGAAGGAACATAAAGGCTCAGAATAGCATAGAAAGGAACATAAAGGCCCAGAATAGCATAGGAAGGAACATAAACCCTTAGAAGAGCATAGGAAGGAAACATAAAGGCTCAGAAGTATAACTGAGACCTCTACTCATGGTGATTTAATAAAAAGTGGCCTAATCATACTATCCAGGCATATAATGGTGACACATTGAGATAGTTAGTTTATCATTTATAGGTGAAGGGTGATAGACTTCAAAGAGTTTCTTTTCGACTCCTAGTTAAAAATTATATAAATTAAACATAAGAATATATACGGTTTTTTAAACTAGGGTTTTACTTCCTTCGCCCTAGGAGGAAGTGCATTAATTGCTCATTGTCTTGCCGTTTTATTGCCCATTTGCTTGAAGCTCCAAAATGAAATATATTCTTATTGTCGTCCCATTAAAAAAATTGATTGGAAATTCTTAATCGCTACCATCGTAATTTGTTTATAGAACAAGTTTTGTAACAGATAATTTATGCAAAAAAAAATTATTTTTCTCGTACCTATCGAGTGATTTTTACAATTATTTTTATTTTATTAAGCATAAAGTAAAAAATGTCAATTTATTGAAAGAAAATTAGCGGCACGATAACACTCGTCCAGGCATTCCTTGGCTTATTTTGTGGGTTTTAGACTTTTATTTTATTTACAAATAAGAATAAACGGATTTGATAAACGTGGGATTCCTTTGTCAGTAGGGTTTAGACACCAGTTTCAAATGTGTAAAGGCGATTCTAACCAACTTGGTGGTCAAGGACCTCGACGAGGTTCGAGACTCCCAGGAAGTAGTCCTCACGTCGTAGAACCTTCTTCACAAACACTTCGATCCAATTTTCGCCGTGTATTCTCATTAGCTTCAAATGCCCAATTATCTGCATTTTGTCCATCTTGTTTGCGATGGCTTTTTGGCGACCAACAACTGTAAGTAAAAAACATATTGTTTATGATTTGCAGATACCTGACATAAAACAGGAATTATTGCATTTTATGATAAATCATTTTATTCGCTCACATGAATTCATGAACATTATCAAAAAGAATTCAAATTTAAAAGCTACATTATTTCATGATTTAAGAAATAAATGACAATACGGTTTAATGATTTATAAATAAATTTTAAGATTTCTGAAAAGTAAAAAATGGGCCGTGTATTTAATCCCTCAGAAAATGCCTTCCCCTTAGAGGTGGGGTAGGGCAATATTTTGGTGGGTCACGGGCAGGATGAGCATCTTCGGTTGGCTTTCCCATGGGTAAAAATAACACTTTCCCTTGGAGTTGGGGCATTGCAATATTTTGGTGGGTCATGGGTAGGACGTGCACCTTCAGCTGACTGCTTTAGATCCTTTATTTTGAAAAAATAAAAGTGTATTACGCAGCGGCGTACCTATAGTATGTTTATTGGGGAGGGAGGTAAGAGGGGGTGCTGTTGAAGTAGGTGATATTCAAGCAGTAGGGAAAAAAGTAAATATTTATCAAACACGCTTCTTGCTGAATTTATAAATATTTAACAATATATAATAAACAGTAAACCCACATTAAACAATCTTAAATATAAGTGCTGGTGCTTGGCTTTCATATGCTCGTAATTTTGAATTGATTTTGACTCTGTAACATTAATGTGTTGCACAAAACTTTTAATATACATAATTTATTGAAATATTACTTATCATTTTTATTAAATCGATTGTTTGTGGGTTTGATGATTTATTTTAATAAAAAGTATTGATATCAGTGGGCCTCATCAAGCCGAAACAAAAAATCATAGGAAGCGCAATTGCGCTGTCTAAGTAAAGACACACGATAACTCATACTATTACCACAAATTATATAAAAACTATTTGGTGACATGTTCCCCACATTTAGATAGCGTCCATATTTTAAATCTGAAAGTACTCAAAAAATAAAGTTAGAATTATTTAATTATTCATTGGACATTTTTTTAGCAAGAATATCCAGAAATAGTCAGAAAAATTGAAAATTTTTAAATGCTCACAAAAATATTACCAAACTTAAGAAAGTCTCAGCAATAAGAGTAGTAATGCATCTATATATTTGAACCGTGCCTGCGTATTTGTCTTATCTCTAGCATTTACAAGAATGTACACTTCAGTTTGACGTGCACATTGTAAAAAGTGAGCAAACCTTTACCTATAAAAGTAAACAAACACGTTTTGAAAGTATAATTAAGATTATATAACGCAATCAGACTGGTTATTGCTATTGATATCAATTACACATGGAATTACACAAGAATACACACTATAGTTTGACGTGCACATGGCAAAAAGCGAGCAATCCTTTACCTATAAAGTGAACAAACAGGTTTTAAAAGTATAGTCTAGATTGTAAAAGACAACCAGCCTGGTTTTGAGGCACTTTTATCATAACAATTTTTCTTTTCTTTTTTTTGGCAATTGACATTTTTTTTCTGCTAACAAGTACCATTCATCACGATCGTAGCTTTCAAATGTGAAACTTAAGTCCAGTTTTCAATCGAAATATGAACTATTTCTGTAAAATCTGAGCTAATATGGGTATTTGACCGTAAACACTAGTTTTTGTAAGAAAAACTATGGAAAATACAATTCTCTGTTCAAATGTGAAAATTAAGTCCATTTTTGGATACAAAAATAAAGCTATTCCGTAAAAATCTGAGCTAATAAGTGTTTTTAACCGTAAAACTCTAGTCTTTTGTAAAAAAAAAAATGGAAAATACAATTCTCTGGTTCAAATATGAAACTTTAAGTCCATTTATGGATCGAAAAATAAAACTATTTCCGTGAAATCTGAGCTAATAAGGGTTTTTAACCGTAAACTCTAGTTCTTTGTAAGAAAATTATGGAAAATACAATTCTCTGGTTCAAATGTGAGACTTAAGTCCATTTTTGGATCAAAAAATAAAACTATTTCCATAAAATCTGAGGTAATTAGGATTTTTGACCGTAAACTCTAGTTTTTTGTAAGAAAATTATGGAAAACACAATTTGTTCGCTCATAAGTGAGACTTAAGTCCAGTTTTGGATCTAAAAAAAACTATTTCTGTAAAACATGAGCTAATAAGGCGTATTGACCGTAAACTCTAGTTTCTTGTAAGAAAATTATGGAAAATACAATTCTCTGGTTCAAAAGTGAAACTTAAGTGTGTTTTTTGATCGAAAAATAAAACTATTCAGAAAAATCTGAAGCTAATAAGGGTTTTGACCGTAAACTCAGTTTCTTGTAAGAAAATTATGGAAAATACAATTCTCTGGTTCAAATGTGAGACTTAAGTCCATTTTTGGATCAAAAAATAAAACTATTTCCATAAAATCTGAGGTAATTAGGGTTTTTGACCGTAAACTCTAGTTTTTTGTAAGAAAATTATGGAAAACACAATTCGTTGGCTCATAGGTGAGACTTAAGTCTAGTTTTGGATCTAAAAAAACTATTTCTGTAAAATGTGAGCTAATAAGAGCTATTGACCGTAAACTCTAGTTTTTGTAAGAAAATTATGGAAAATACAATTTTCTGGTTCAAATGGGAAACTTAAGTCCATTTTTGGATCGAAAAATAAAATTATTTACGTAAAATCTGAGCTAATAAGGGTTTTTGACCATAAATTCTAGTTTTTTGTAAGAAAATTATGGAAAATACAATTTGTTGGCTCATAGGTGAAACTTAAGTCCAGTTTTGGATCGAAAAATAAACTATTTCTGTAGAATCTGAGCTAATAATGGTTTTTGACTGTAAACTCTAGTTTTTTTGTAAGAGAAATATGGAAAATACAATTCCCTAGTTCAAATGTGAAACTTAAGTCCAGTTTTGGAGACTCATAATGATTAGGACTGATGGTTCTAATTCAATAGTTTTCATAAAAACAAACTATTTTTTTTAAACTTCGAAATTATTCAGCTTTATTTATTTATTACTTTTTTTTGTACGTATCTTAAATGATAAAATATGCTTACTGCTCTAACAATTGTACTCTATTTATGCTCAGAGACACGATGTGGCTTTCCCGCTGGTATTCTCTGTCTGTTATCCACACTACCTACTACCGACACTACCTACACTACCGACACTACCTACCTATTTATTAAACCAGTATTTTTTACGCAGTAGAACGATAAACACATAAGTCATATCTTTAAAAAAAAGTGAAGATGGAGCATTTTAAAAAAGTGTGTTCACATGACAATGTTATTGTAGCATTGAATGCCAACAAGGAGAAGTATTTAAACTATGAAACAAGTACAAGTGGTAGCACTATTGGAAATGTATGCATGCATTGTCATGACAGTAAGGAATTAAATTTCTTTGGAGTACCGAAAAAATTCAACTCTTATGTTGGTGGATATGCGAGATTGAGATCTCAGAGATGATTGCACTCAAAGAGAATGCCAACATTAAAATAATCGTGATGATAGAGGACAACTCTTTGCTACTGTTGCAGGTAACACATCACCTACTGATACATCAAATCATCAGCTTTTGGGTATTAGCATTCAACGGAAGGTAAAAAAAAGAAGAAAGGCCTACTCTTCTACTAATATCGTAGACAATATCTTGTCTACGTGCGCGAAACTGTTACCTGTGTTAAAATAATGTGATGATAGACAGTGAAATTGCCAGAAAAATAAAAAGGTCATTGGCAGAAAATATCAATATGGAATATAAAGATGAATCGATGAAAAACAAAGCACCAGCAAAAGTTACCGCCATTGATCAAACAGTCAATGAACCAAATAATACTAAATACGAAAAGTATATTGAGCCCTGTTGATGACACACCAGTAAAAATTGTCTTAGACTCAAAATGGAATAATGATTATTCTACTGATTACGAACTAAGAGAAGACAATAGCTACAATATCAAGAGAGAATATGGTGAACCATTTATGGAACAGATTCAAAATGTCCAAAGTTGATCATTGATATTAATAATGTATTATAATATATTTTTGCATTAACATTCTACATAGCATTATTTCATTAAAAATATATTATGCATTATATTGTTATATTTTCATTATTCTTAGAGTAAGCTAGCATATCAAACGTTTAGAATGTCTATTAAAACATCGAAGATGTAAGAAAAGGAATTTGCATACATCTATTGTCAGACACATGGAATAACAT
The DNA here is from genome assembly GCA_027921565.1 of Artemia sinica. Taxonomy (NCBI): domain Eukaryota; kingdom Metazoa; phylum Arthropoda; class Branchiopoda; order Anostraca; family Artemiidae; genus Artemia; species Artemia sinica. Next base: position 5,599,788 of record JAPEVW010000022.1, on the reverse strand, counting down.
TGACAAAATCTAGGTATCAGAATGAATACATTCTTTATCAACATCCGTTGTTGGATATAGCATTATGTAATTATGAAAAAATTGTAAGTAAGTAAGTAACAAACTTTTTCTTGAATTCACCTCTTGGATACACAATACAGAAATTTAATTCAGGAAATTATGAAAAAAATGAACAAATTCTTTAGTAACATTAATTATCGATTGAAGTCGCTTCCTAGACAGACAATACAGCAATTTCACAAAATCTAACTACAAGAGTGATTAAATTCTATATCAAACATCCATTTCTCGGATACATAGGAAAAGTTGACAAAATCTAAGTTTTAGAGTGAATATTTTTTTTCATAAACATATTTGTCACATACATCGGATAAAATTGACAGAATCTAAGTGTCAGTGTGAATAATTTTTTTTATCAACATCTACTGTCAGATAAATCAAATAAAATTGACAAAATCTAAATTTCAGAATGAATCAATGCTTTAACAACATCATTTATCGGATATGTCGGATAAAATTGACAAAATTTAAGTATCAGAGTGGCTAAATTCTGCATCAACATCTTTTTTCGGATACATAGGATAATATATCGAATAAAATTGACAAAATCTATGTATCAGATTGATTAACTTCTATATCAACATCACTTTCCTGGGTACATGGGATAAAATTGACAAAATCTAAGTATCAGAGTGAATAATTTATTTTTTATCAACATCTTTTATCAGTTACAACAATTATAATTAACGTTATCTAAATATCTTAGTGAATAAATGCTTTTTCAGCATCCTTTGGCGGATATGTTGAATAAAATTGACAAATTCTAAATATCAGAATGAATAAATGCTTTTCAGCATCCTTGGCAGATATGTTGAATAAAATTGAAAAATTCTAAATATCAGAATGAATAAATGCTTTAACAACATCTTTGTCGGTTATTTTGGATAAAATTGACAGAATCTAAGTATCAGAATTATTAAATTCTATACCAACATCCCTTTCTCGGATATATGGGAAAAAATTGACAAAAATCTAAGTATCAGAGTGAATAAATTCATTAACAACATCCTTTTTCGGATATGACAGATAAAAACTGACAGAATCGAAGTATCAGAGTGATTAAATTCCATATCAACATACTTTTCTTGGATACATGGGATAAAATTGACAAAATCTAAGTATCAGAGTGAATAAATGCCTTATCAACATCCTTGAAGTACATTGTCAGCATCATTTGTCAGCTATATCGGATAAAATTGATAAAATCTAACTATCAGATTGATTAAATTCTATATCAACATCCCTTTCTCGAATACTTGGGATAAACTTGACAAAATCTAAGTATCAGAATTATTAAATTCTATACCAACATCCCTTTCTCGGATATATGGGAAAAAATTGACAAAATCTAAGTATCAGAGTGAATAAATGCTTTATCAATATCCCTTAAATGCATTATCAACATCAAACGTCAGATACATCGGATAGAATTGACAAAATCTAAGTACCAAAAAGATTAAATTCGTTTTCAAAGTTTTTATCGGATACATCTGATAACAGTATATAACAGTATTTTGGGAGTTGCTCTCTGGATTTCAAAGCGTGAACACATATTTGAAACTGGTTTCTTTGAGCTTGAAAATATCATTAACTCAGTGACTACGGAAGTGTCACAATACTGTAAAGGGTTAAAGTTACAAGTGACTTTTTAATTGGATATCACTTAATAATTATAGCATTGGCGAACGTGATTATTGCTAAATATTGTTGGAAATCTGGGGGATTTAATTGCCCCCTTGCGAGTAAGTTTACGTTTCCTGCTCTTAATTTTAACATATTAGTTTTGGAAGATCCTGTCCACTAAAGATAAGTCAACTTTCGAGTTATTGGATTATTATTGTCATCATGGTACAGTTTCAGAAGGGAGATTTGGCGGTAGCTCAGTTCAAGGGATATCCCCTCTGACCAGTCCAGATTGCTAACATAACTAACCAAAAAGAGTCTACGCCAAATTCATTGTTTTTGCTACGGGTCCCATGACTTTCAGACCGCGGTAGAAGCGAATCTTCTTTCATATAGTGGAAATTATGCGGAAGCTTCGAAAACAACGGCTAAGGGCGTAAATCATGCTTTCCGTGAGTGTGAATCTTTCTGCTGGTCTTTACTATCAGTTTCTGAAAAAGAAAACTGCGAAAGGCGCGGGTGCTGATTTAACTGCTTCGAGCGAAACATCTGCAATCCGAAATCAGCTTACTTTAGCACAAGATGAAGTTACAAAGCTTAAATTTGGCCTAGTTAAAGAAATAGAGAAAAAAGTTCAGGAAAAAGTTGTTTCCGTGACAGGAGTAGCAGGCTCATCGCAAACAGCCGCTCTGAAACCCTGAACTGATTGTTTCGGAAATATGTTTTTTTTTTCGGAGTACAGCAGGACCCCGGAAACGACCTGGGTACTACTGTTCTTGATATAGTGAAGAGAATGGGTGTAAATGTCCAGAAAGAACAGTTGTTGTCTGTGAACCGTTTTAGACTTCCGAACGCTGCCCGGAATATCCAGATACCTACGAGTGTTGCGCCAGTTCTCGTTAAATTTACAACTAAAGATGCGGCGTATAATATTTTCAGAGCGAAATCAAAGCTGGAGAAATCAGGTGTATTCGTCACTGAATATCATCCGAAAATGAAAAAAAAGATTTTTGAAGGTGTGAGAAACAGATATGGTGTAAAAAAACGTGTGGTCTGATCGTGGCCGTGTTTACAAACGTGAGCAGGGTGATAGCCACACAACACGAATCTGCTCACTTTTTGACACTCTTTAGTGATTTAGTAAAAGTTGATTATTTGTGTATTTTGTTTGTTTTATTTGTTTTTTTTTAGAAAAGAGAAGTTATTTTATATCCTTACTTATGTTGAATGATTTTTCTTCGTTGAATAGATTTATGCGTAATCCGCTCCGTATTGAAGATCATTTAGAGGCTCAAATTGGAAGTGATGATTTGCCTATTATTAATTCAAAGCCTCTTCGTGAGAGTTCTTATATATTGCCGGTGCAAATTAGTGGAGACATGTCGCTGTGTCTTTGCACGTGGAATTGCCACCTTACTATGAGATATTTAGATTTCTGCAGATGATTAAGATATCTTCTTCAAAATTTGATATAATGGGTATTTGTGAAACTTTTAGAGTTTCTGACCAATCTTTCATGGCTTTTTCTTTTCCAGGATATGATTTTGAGGTGAGGAACCGATCAAACTATGAACCGAGGAGGTCTGGCATTTTTTATTAAGACAAATATGAAGTATATGGTGAGGGAGGATTTGGGTGTATGGATAGATGGTAAGATGAAAGTTATTGTTGGAATTAGAAATTGAAAAAAGGAAAGTTTTAATTAGTGTGGTGTATACGCCGCCCAGTGCTCACCTTGATGAGTTTTGTAGCAGGTTTTGATGAGTTGATGAGGTTGGTTTCGTCTACAAGCATGGATTTTCTTTGTATGGGTGATTTTAACTATAATCTTTTAGATCTTCAGGTGAAAATTGGATTTTTTAATTATATGATTTCATGTTACCTTTACCCTTTAACTTGTGTACCTACCCAAATCTCTACTCATTCTGCGACCTTAATTGATAATGTTTTCGTGGGACCTAGCTATTGAGTCAAACCTTTTCAGATATGATAGTATATCCAGGCTCAGATCATCTTCCGGTAATTGCTCATGTGACGTGTCTTAGAAAACGAACGTATCCCAGCTCAATAAATACTGACACGTGAGCTGAAAAAGCAAAATCTGAATAGCTTTGCCGAGGAGTTGAGTTGTATCAAGTGAGACTCGGTCCTGGGGATTTTGGTGATTCTTCTCTAGCGTACAATCAGTTCATGTATATTTTCCAACCGATTTATGAGAAAACATGAGTAGTAAGTATCTATTGAAATCCAGCCGCTTATGTTCCTTCCGGTGTTATTTGCCCACTTTACGTTCCATGGCACCTTTCCAAGGCAGATTACCAGACTGGTTATTTGGCAGTGTATAATGTAGTCAAAAACATGTTTTGAGAGTATGCTCGTAATAGTATAATTTAAAACAGACAGGTTTTTTTCTGGTATTGTTGTCATTGCACAATGAATGTATATCGTGAGTTAACGCGCACATTTTTCTTAAGAAACTGGTACATTTAAAAAGGGGTAGTGAGATTTGCGAATTGGAGTGTAGGATTCGTGAATTTGATCCTATTAAGGTGGAGAAAAAAGAAAAGGGTTTAGCATTTGCAAATACTTCAATTAAATGCAAGGGGTTTGCTGCTATTCATTCTTTATGCTAACTTTTGTCTTGTTTTCCTGAAAACATTAAAAAAACATTCAAGGATACGATATATATAACCACAGAATTATGTGTAAGAGTTTGATTGACCAATTGCTCTATAAAGCCCTTGAGCTGACTAGCTTGCTGTCAATCCTAAATAGTGTCTTGAGATCACGAGCTAGTTTATTCGAAATTGTTTTTCAAAAATATATCCTATTATGTAGGAAGCAGTATTTTTTCTTTGCTTTAAGTCCAGAAAAATTATGAAAAACTGCTGCAAAGTCGAAATATCGGTGCTTCGAAAATCAATTAAAGTGGTATAAACAATGGATTCAAACATAAGAGGAATTGTCCCCAAAATATTGATATCCCTACATGAGCTGCTGTCAGACAACAAAATCCCTGTGTCTACTTGAGACACAGGGATTTTAATTTAAACTAAGATTGAGTCAGTATTACTTCTGGATAAGAACACGTTAATGAAGATCCAAATTTGACTCCCTTCCCCAACATAAATTTTTAATTGATAAACATAATTCATGGCTGGCAATTTATTTATAACAAGCCAACGAGTTTATAACAACATAATACTTTCTAAAAGACACAGTCAAGAAATTTAAAGATCCTTGAGGACTAAAAGATAGACGCTGCATATCAGAAAAAATTTGTGTAATTTTACAAATGTCATTGGGAAGCTTAGTTCATAGAAAAATTGACAAATGCTTCATTTCCCTTTAAACAAGGGATAGTGACTCGCATCAAAAGGGTCCATTGATTGGCAATGTACAAGGGGGCAGTAAAAGCATTCAATTTTTCAAATAAACACTTTGGCTGTTCTGAAGTACGTGACTGAGAACAGTTTTATCCAAACACTGGTTCTTAGTTTTTGCAATTTTACCACTTCTTTTAGATTCAGGATAAAAGTTTAATTTTTTTCTGGCACCCTGATTCCTGGCCCTCAGTGACGTAATTTATTTGGCAGACGGCAAAATTGAGTTGTAACATGTAACAAGTGTAAAAAATTTGCTAAAATTGCTCCGATGTCTAATTATCTCGCAATGCTATTGTGTTGCAAATTAATAAATCAGCTAAATTATAGGAAAAGAAATTTGATAGACTTTTTTCAGAATTTTAATTTTATTGAAAATTATACCAATATTCCCCCAAGAAACTTCCCCAAAAAGTTTATAGGCTTCCTCTGGAAACCTTTTTTCCCAACTTCAGCTGTTTGGAAAAGTTTTTTTCTGCTTAGGACAGAATACTTTAAAACCTGGTGCTATATGTCAACCTAGTAAGAGATCGTAGTAAAAAACACTGTAGTTCTTAGTCACCATGTTGTTGCAATTACAAGTATTCACAGTTGCAGTCACAAGTAGTCACAGTCGCAAGTAATCAGAGTCACAAGTACTCGTTATTAGTTGTGGTCCTAGCAGTTGAAGTTAGCAATTTCAGTATCAGCTTGTACATAGTGTCTTATGTTTAGTTAAAAATCCCTTTTCAAATGGCCTGAAAGTTTCAACTTTAAATCCTAAGCCTTTCCTAGGATATAGCTAATGGACAGTTTGACAACCTTCATACAGGTGGGTTTTGATTTAGTTTGACATCATCCTCAGTAGCAGCAGCAGTGGTAGCAGAAACGATAGTATTTGTATCTGCACTTATTGGTAATAATATGCACACAGTACCTTATGATTAGCACAACATCCGTTTATTAGTAGTAGTATCTGTGTTAGCAGTACGCACCTAGTTCCTTTTGTTTGTTCAACATCCCCTGATAATTTTCACACCCCGTGACCTTAGCTTTGGCAGGAGTAGTAACTGTTGCACAAGTAGTAGCAGTAGTAGCAGTAACATCAATATTATACACTTGGGATATTGCTTTAAGGTTAGCTGAACAACATCCTAAACAGGTTCTGACAGTTTTCACTTAACACTCGAAGTAGTCCATACATATTGCTTATAGGCTGTTTTGATAACCTGCATACACAGAGTATTTTGGTTCAGCTTAATATACACCTCAGAATTTCATGAAAGTTTCATATTCAAAACCCAAGCCTCAGTAAAAGTAGTAGTGGGATTAGTAATAGCATGTACATATTACCTTTCGATTATTTCAATATTCCCCTCAGGCGACAACATGTCCACACATAGTACCTTTGAATTAATTCAGAATTTCTCTCAACATTTCTTGAAAGAATCAACATAGTACACTAAAGATGTTTGTGAAACGCTTTATTGAAAACCTGCGTAAACACAGATTGTGCTTATTTTAGCACAACACCCCCTCAGGAATATTTCCTGAGAATTTTGCATTAATTCCCTCGCGCTTAGCAACAGTAACAGTAATAATAATAGTAGTGTTATGAGTAGAAGTAGTGTCAGTAGCATGCAAGCAATGCCTTTGGTTTGTTCAAAATCCCCCCACCCCAAGAAATTTTCAACTTAATATCTTAAGACAAACCTAAGATATTAAGGGTACTATTTTTGATAACCTGCCTACACATTCTGTTTTCTGACTTAGGTTATCATCCCCTGAACATTCCCTAAAAGCTTCTGCTTAATGCCCCTTGCCTCTATAGTAGAAGTAGTGGTTGAAAACGCAGTAGCATGCACATAGTAAATTTTTGTTAGTTCAACATCCCCTTCATCATGCCAGGAAAGTTTTAACTTAATACTTTAAGCTGTTCTAAAGATACTTCTGCTCTTTCTCTTAGACTAAACCGAAAGGGTGTAAGTGCATCCATGTTTTTGAAATAGCATTGATACAGTGGCTTATGAACAGAAGAGGTTATACGTTTTTTTTTTTTGTTTTTTTTTTTTAGGGAAAGATGAGATGTGAAACTAAACCGAAATATACTATATCTATCTGGATGTTCAAAAGAGTGTTTATTTTAAAAATTGTTGAAAAATTTGATAAGACATATACAGAGCAGGCTAAAATTCGGATAAAAAGACTGCGTAATAATTAATTTAAAATTCTTTCCACAAAAGAATTTTTTTCAGAGGAAATTAAAGAGCTACATTAAATCAAAGATGAGTAGAAATAAAGTCAAATAATCTATCCAGCTTAAAACTACTATAAATCACAATAAACAAATTAATGAAACCCGAAACGAAAATAAACAACAATAAGAAACCGAGTCAAATTTTAAACAAGCAGAAACTGAGAGGAGTAGGGATGACAACCCCCCTTTTCTAAAGACCAGAACATAATTTGTACGAATCAAAACTATTAAAACTTTCAACAATGAATATTGTTATATATGTTATAAATGTTTATCCATATTCATTTCTTTTTTCAGTAATCTTGGTTAAGATGGTGTCGTTGTTTCTTTAGTTTCCCATATTATGAGAAATAAAAACGCATGGCTTGAAACAGAGATTGTTCTGAGTAAAGTGCATATTATTTTCTGTTCTATAAAAGGCATGAGGGATGTCAGCTGTACTCCTTTTATTTTCTGCACGTTTTGAGTTTGACTCAGTTATTTATAGTTATTTCTGCACACACTGGGTTTCATTTATTTATTGATAGTGATTTATGGTAGTCTTACGCTTAAAAAATTATTAACTTTACACTGATACATTTTTTTATGTACGCTGATAATGTTTCAGTGATTAAAATTTTGATTTATCAGCAAACAGAGCCGTTCAAATGGGGTGGGGATACGGGCAATCGGGGCACCTGCACCAGGCACCATGGTTGAAAATAATTTTGCAACCATAATAGAATATTTTTGGGAGTAAGGTTTACTTAGGTGGGGCATGCTTGTAGGATTTGGTCGATCGCTAATTTTCCTGGAGTGACTTTTTTCATTAGCCAACCTCGAGTCTATGATATTTTTTAAGGCGTTAGAGTCAGTTTTGATAGTTCCAACAATTTATTCGTGCTCAGATCTTCCTTTTTTATGATGTAAACAAAATAGTATAACATACATGGTTTTAGAAGATTTGTATGTAAAATGATCAGCTATAATTGATTGTTTAATAAAATCCAAATAAGGCAGTCTCAGCTTGAGAGACCGGTAATTCTTATTGAGCTAAATAGTCAGTAAAATCAACAAATTACTCGTAAATAATTTTAGGATATTTCTAGTAAAGGCAGAGAATCCAATAAGATGAGTTTATCAGACAAGCCTATATCTAGCATTATCCAGCACAAGTACCAAAGCTTTGGACAATATTTCTTTACAGCGTTTTGCTAGTCACTTTACGACAACCTCTGAAAAGAAAAAAAGAATATCTGACAAATGATTCAGAAAAATAAAACGACAATTCAAGGGCATTTACAGGAAATTATTATTACTCCAAACTGCTTCACCAAACTGTCACCTAAAAAGATTTAAGTTTTCAGCCGTTCATATTTATTTTCCTCCATTTTCAATTCTTATTTCTTTCGTGAAAAACACGAAACAAAGAATTAAGGATGGCTACCCTCTTTTTAGATCTAAAATCGAGATAAATTTTCTGGATCATACTGACTCCAAAATTTCGTATATTCTGGGTATTGGGTACGCATATGATTCAAGAATGGACCTGAGTTTTCTATAACCTACACAAAATTAAATGGAGCCGTCCTTTTTTGGGCCTCAAACATCCAATGCTGCGTATTCCGAGTTCGATGTTTTTATAAAAATCAAATTTAGTACTTGGTCTTTTTGTTTTTTCATTCCATGCTGTTTCGATTCTGGGACTCGACAAGGGTACAGGCCTATGGGTCTATCTTCCTACATCGGTATACTATGAAATAAAAGTTGAAAGCTACACCGGAAAGACAGTTAAATAAAATATAAAGAAGACAGTAAAGTAACAGAAATATTCACAATGGTTTTATATTTACAATAAGGTTCGATACCACTGCTTTTTTTATAGCAAATTCAAATGTAAGTGAGAATGCAGTTGCTCGGTGCTCACCGTATTTGATTATTTGCACTGCCATTGAACATATTGTTTAACATTTCTCAGGCTGTTGTGCACATTTAGTCTATTTTGTAAATAGTAGTAAATAAATAGGATGGGAAAATTACGTGGATGCCAAATTTTGGAAATATCCTTCACAATTAAATATTGCAGAATTTTCGTTCCGTGTTGAATATAAAATAAAAACATTAAATCATAATGGTAATCATTTTGATAAATCTTTTTAAATAAGAGCCTGAACCCTCCGAAATATTGTCTGATGAAAACAAAAGTACAACATTGGAATCGTCATTGTCAAAAACCTTGTACAGGAAACTTACAGCCCCCAGCTTGAACAACAAGGAAAAAAACTTTTTTGTGTGGCTAGAACTAATGTGTCCACCTTTTTACTTCCGAAAAAAAGGAGAGGAAAAAAGGAAACAGCAAAAAATATAAAAAAACATAAAAATGAATAATTTCAAGCAGAAAACATAAATAAAAACATAGAAATAAAAGAAAAGCAAGACAAAAAAATGGCCACTAAGATCAAATGAGAAAGCTTCAAGCCCAGAAAAAGGCTTCAAACCCGTTAACAATCCAGATACAGTTCTGGCTGCTGCCTCTTTAGACCCCCTCCCCCCTCCTCCATTCTGAATACTAAATTTATAAGCTTTAACAGAGTTGCTTTAATAGTTGTTTTCTAATAGAAAAATAATTTGATAAGAAGTTTTCCCATTTTTATTAGTAAAGACAGTGGTAATTATCGATAGAACTCAATCTCAGCTACTGAGGGACAGATTTTCATGATCCACTGATATGCTAAAACTAGCAGGGCAGGAACACAACATACCAAAACTTTCACTAAGGCCATGAATTTCAACTGTTTTAACATAGAAATAAATTGATTTAGTTATAAAATTAAGTTTTTTTATTTTTACGCATAGGTGGCTCATAAATGTGGGTTGCTGTATTAAAATTCACAGATACAACTGAATGTAGAGCAAACAGGATTGAAAAAAAACTTCAAGAAAACTTTCCTTAAAACATTTTATAAATAAACTAGTGTTTATAGGATTCTTCTTAAGAAGCTATCCACATCAAATTATCCTGATCAACATATCCCACAAAACTTTGCCCAAGCAACGCGTTAATTTTAGATCACTGAAATTGAATGTATCTTCAATTTAACCATTGTTAAAACCGAATTTTGTTTCTACAATTGAATACCATAGTTATGGTCCCCCCAAGACTTTGAAAATGATATATCACCTTTTTAATGATTTTTATAACTAGCTCTCTTTCTATTTTAATAATTACACGGAGTTCAAGCAAATCTTCAGACAGTTTTCATCAACTGCGCATGAGAGTATCCATAATTCAGTCAAAGCTGAGCAATCATATCCTGCATATGTTTATCTTTAAAAATGTACAAAACCGATACAAAAGATAAAAAGATACCATCATAAAAGATTGCTAAAAAAAACATATGAATATGGATTGAAAAGTATACACTAATATTCATTATAGAAAGAATTTATTATTTTGGATGTTTGTAATTTTAAAAAAAGAGAAAACATTAAAAATGTCTTTAATTTGCAGAAAAGTGTAAGTAATGTACTTATAATTAAAAGCCACAGGGGCGTTAGCCCTTTGTCCCTTTTGTGATGGTTTCTGCCCATTTCAAGTAGTAGCAAATAAAGCAACAGTAATAGTAGGAGTATGCGCATTGTGCCTTTGGTTAGTTCAACAACCCCACAACGTACTTTTGAAGTTTCAGCTTAATCCACCAAGTTATTCCTGCGATATTGCTGATATGCTCTTTTGACAACCTACTTATAAATAATACGTTTTATTATAGACCTGAAAGGATTTCTATTCATCCACCTCTTTTGATAGATAACGTTTTTATCAGCTCAAGTTCCTAAATTCAAGTTATGCTGATGTGGGTATTTATCCCCGATCTGACCATCTCCCAGTTATCGCTAGGTTTACTTGTGTGCAAAAAACTAGAAGCAAAGCAAAGAAAAGTGCGGCAATTGAAAAAGGCTTATTTAGATACATTTGCAGAGGAACAGAGTACACTTAGCTGGGATCCTGTTCTTGTGATAACGGGTGATATAAGTGAGGCGTATGACACATTTGCTCAATTATACGACCCATTTACGAACAAACATGTCCTCTAAAAATAAATAAGGACAGGAGGGATGTAAAGCCTGGATGAGAGTTGAAATTGTTCATGAAATACAAAATAGGAATCATCCTTATGAACAGTAACTTAGGACAGAAAAAGGTGAAGATTTTGAAGAATTGAGGATTGCCCGTAAAAGGTTAACTCTCTTAGAAGAAAAGCAAAGAGGGATTATTTTGAAAAGAAATTTACTGAGATCGAAGGTAATTCGAAAGAAACCTGGAAGGTCATCGGGGAGATGATATTAAAGAAGAGCAGTGGCGAGCCTCTCTCAATAGAGGCAGATGGGACTGAACTCCATGATCCTCTACAAGTTTTGGAACATTTTGCACATTATTTTTCAAAAATTGGTCAAACAGTGCAACAGGAAAATAAAAAGGCTCATGAATCCTTCCCCGAGTATTAGTTTCAAGATGATAGAGGGGACAGATTAGCCATTGAGTTTGAGAGGTGTACCAATGATGAACTACTTACAATTGTTGGAAGCATGAGTTCCAATTCAGCGGGGATAGATGGAATGAACCTTCGAACCATCAAGTCAGTTGCGGTTTACCTTGTGCCTTGTATTGTTCATATAGTAAATTGTCGCTTGAAACTGGAATCTTTCCTGAAGGTCTCAAGACAGCCAAGGTTATTCCCCTTCACAAAGGTGGCTCAAGATCTGTTAACGGGAACTGGAGGCCAGTCTTCATCCTTCCCCTTTTCTCAAAAATTCTTGAAAAAGTTGTTCATCGACGACTCTACCAGTACCTTTTAATCAAGGTATCCTTAGTGATACTCAGTTTGGCTTTCGCAAAAGTCACTCAACTTATAAACATTTTTAGTTTGTGAGGCTTAACTATTTAGTCTTGCCATAACTTGTAGTGTTTGGATAAGAAATCCGAAAAAACGACAGAAAACTAAAAGCCAACAGCTACTTTCCCGGAAATCTTAGAAAAACTATTCTGCTTGTCGAGTTTTGTGTCGGAGATATGGAAATTTAGTTTTAATGAAGTTTCCTTCATTAGAAAGAGTGAATTTTGTTTTTTCGATTTAACAAAGCAGAATTTTCTGATTAAAGTTCAGGAAAAAGCTATCTTATATTAATTTCGAAGGTACCTTCTCGGAAAACGTTAAAAATCAATTCAAAGAAATTATCATTGTAGTAATTTTTCAGCTTTGGGAGAAAATTCTCTTCTCGAAGATTTTCCCCGTATGTAATATACCGATCGTATTTTAAATTCATAACTATTTGAATCATAAAGCTAGGATTATAAACTTACCCGTCTGGTGTTGTTGGGTAATTGATACTCAGATACTGTGAATGAAAGCAACTGTTAATTATTTATGTTCAGGGGTCTCTAATTTCAGTCGGCGCAAAAGGTGTTCGAAAGATTAAGACGACTCTGGAGGGGGAAATTTTATACCTTCGCTGGAATTTATAACTTTTTATAGTTTCTTGGCGATCAGATTAACAGTGTAGTAATGCATAGAGGACACATAAACATTCGTTCCATTCGATGCCACATATACTAGTGTCCACATATATGGACACTCATACTCGTAATTTATAGCGCAGACGCATCAAAAAAGAGCAATAAATGAGAAGTATAGAAATATCTAAAAGGCCAGCGCATGTTTCAAGAACTGTTAAATTAATCAAGAATATATATTAAAGTTAACTTGTTCTACATATACAGGTTGGTAGAGCCGAGAGAACCACAGTAGTCCGAGAGAACCCGGTGACAAGGTTGTCCTTTTTGGAGCTGGTAGAACTATGTACTATTGTCTGAAGGCGGCTGATACCCTGGCGAGTAACGGCATCCATGTGTGTGTCATTGATCTTTTCGCCATTGAACCCTTGGATGCCGACACCAATCGAGCTCATGCTCTGCGGGTTGGTGGCAAGATACTCACTGTTGAAGATCATTATCCAGAGGGTGAGTTTAAATTTTATTTTAATATTTAAGTTCAACTAAAAGTACCAAGTTTCAATATATAATTTAGCAAAAATATATTCTATTGTATCATCACACCCTACCTAGGGGGTGAGTTACATCACCCTCACCAGATGGTGACTTAAAATTGAAATTGAAGAATATTCAAGAAAATCAAGTCATTTGCTCATCCAATGTTCTAGCAAGAAAGAATCTTTTTTGTAATGTAGCATCTCTAAGTATTATCTGGCATGGATAGACTTTATTCAACCTTTTTGTAGCACAGTGTATTGATGCTCTGCTTGGCAATACTGAGCACGGGGTTTGAGTCCAGCTGTCACTAGACCGGGCGACAGGCTTGCTACCTGTCCTTAAAGAAAAGACCCAGCATCTGAAACGTCGATTAAGCGCCCTCTGCGCCATCAATGACTCGGGAGAATCTTTGTTCTTTTAAAGACGCATGTGAAGAGTTCAAGTTGTTTTATAACGTTTTTTATGACCACGAACTTAGCTGCGTGCTGTATGCACAACTTGTTAAACGAAACTACCTTGCAATTTACAATTGAAATGAAAATACATAAAAAACGGTGACTTGTATTTTTTGAGAGACTAATTTGAGTTACTAATGAACGTTCGAAACAACACATGCTTTACGGGCCTGATCTGCCATGTTTTGGCTAAATCGGCATTTACGTATACACTGGTATTCTGGGAATGATTGTCCAATTCTCTTGGAGATGGGATGTCCTTGTGTTATTATTGGGGTAATTTCCCTGTCCTGCTTGCTGTCATGTAGAGTTGCATTCACAATGCATAGTGATGTGGTTATGAATATATGCTGGTGGCTCTTTACTTCAGATTTTTCGACTTATGCTTAGAGGCAAGAATATTGTTGTTTTTTTCTATTATTTTTCTTTACGTAAGAGCAGCATCGTACCATAAATTGGTTGAGGGAAGAGACCTGAGTATTATTTTAGGATGAAAAAAGTCACTCCTTATGCATTATGTTCTTGCCATATAATTGTAAACTTTTTTCTCATTTTCATTAGCTAGCAAATAAAAATGAGAAGAAAGATTCCCAGGCAAAAATATAGTGAAAAACTCATTGGAGTGGGAAAAATCCGTTCATTTGGGTCTAAAAATTCACCTCTTTTCATGCACCGGGTCCTCTTGTCGTTTAGGAAAATCGTCTATTTGCATTATTCGCTATTTAGGTTTCTACATTCCACATAGTTCACAATAGTAAATGAAAGCGTTATGAGAGTCTGTCATTAGCACATTTTTCTTGTCTTTTAGGAAAATTGCTATCAGAAACTTTAGGAGAATAGAGATATGATACCAAGAGCATGCAATAAACCATTTTAAGATTCCCTTAAGATCCAAGATTACTAATTTTCAGCTGGTAATGTAATAAAGACCCTATATTTGAGTTTCACTTAATATTGGGACAAAATGAACTAACCCAATTTGGATATTATATAATAAAAAAAATAAAAGAACTAAAAAAAAAAACGTTTGGACTTCATAGTTTAAACCGAAGGTCTCTGTTTAAACCATGATCTCCGTCTCATGGTCCTTGGGCGAAAAAGTGCAATATAGACCAGCCATACTGTTCTTCCGCACACCTTGACTGAGCTCACATTGTCATGCCACTAATCCCCGTCTCTAACTTAACAATTGGTGATACCAGCGCTTGAATCCCAACCTTCAAGGATGTACGATTATATAAGTTCAATTAGATAAGCTCCACAGTATATATTAGGAGTTTCAAGAGCTTTTCAGATGTGAAACTAAGATATACAGGCTTTATTGTTCAGTTCTTATATAAAATAAATATTTTTTACCTGTTCTTATATTTCTATATTTTTATTCGATTTAAAATACGCTTGAATAATTAACTTCCCGTCTTTTTTCCTAACCTACGAAAAAAAGCAATTTTTCCAAAAAAAGAACGTTCAGAGCAAACAGACGCTTCTGGGATTCTTAAGAAATAAGCTACTCCCTATATTTAGGGTGATGAAAATGTGATATGTCATCCTACCCTCTAATATTCTTACATTTGTTATGTTATAACTTTTAGCCCTGAACTTGTATCACTAACGAAGTTCTTCTTTATCCGAGTTTCTACGAAAGAGAGCTCATTATTTTATTTCTTCGTGCTAAAAAATGAGCTGTAATTCAATTGGTTTACTTTTATATTTCACTAGTCGCTCACATTATACCTTATTTCTGGAGAGACAAATAATACCACCCTTTTTAAGTCTGATTGGTTTTTAAACATATTAAGCTGGTTTTAGCATCCAATGAATTCGTTTCGCATGACAGATATTTATTAGTCAAAACTTTCCTGTGAAGGGGGTTTAGATTTTTAATTACTTCGCATTAAAAACCACGCATTGCGGGTGAAAAATTACGATAATAAGTTGTATACCACGGAACTGACCCTCGCTTTGTGATTATTGTTCGTTTAATAAGATTGTGGAATAAAATAATTGTTCCTTTTTTGTGTTAAAAAACGATCTAGATGGGTCACGCCTTTGGTAAAATTCGCTTAGGACCTTAACTTATTTTGGAAAACAATTTTCACATGAATGAAGATTACCCAATACCCTAATAGTTTTGCTTTCTACGCGATTAAAATATATTTAAGATTTATTTTTGCGATTGATTAAGAAAAAAAAATATAACTGTCTTTATTTTTTAAAGCTTGGTTCCTTGATGCAGAAATCTTGAGCTAGGACTGAAAAGTTTCGATTCGTAATATTTTTACAGGTAAACTTCGCATATATACATACGTCTTTTTCAGTATATTTTTCAATAAGTGAAATATTTTTTGCAAGTAAACTTCGTAAATGTACATACGTGATTTTCAGTGTGTTTTGAAACGAAGGAAAGGATGTAATTTTGCATGTGGTATTGGTGAAGATGTAGCTTCTGCCCTGTCGACTGATACAAACATTACTGTCAAACGTCTACGTCTAGCAGTCAATAAGGTTCCAACATCTGGTCCCCCTGAGGCCCTTCTTGAGAAGTACGGTATTAGCGCAAATTGTATAGTCAAGGCCGTTTACAATTTACTCCAATGATTCCTTAGCACTCAGTGCATTCGTTTTTGAAGTTTAAATTCTTTGGTGATTCTTTTAGCATTTATGTATATACAGCATCATCATCCTTAGGTATTAGAATTCTTTTCGCATGATTGAGTTTATTTGACTCTATTTTGACAACACTGTTTGTCTTAGGAAGTTAGCATACATGCTTGTGATATTTTAGAATTTGATTCTTTTGACATTTTGATGAAGGCTGAAAAATTGTTTTCTGGATATTATTTATAACACAACACCGTAGGTTTACTTTTTCGGTTTTAAAGACAAAACCATAAAATTTGCATAAAACCTTTTATTCTGAACTTAAAAATTCAGATGTGCTCTTTCTATTGCCCTAAGTTTCGGAGAATGATTTTACTTATAGAATTTGACTGATGACCTCAAACAAGTTTAGCTGCTTTTGGAATGTTTATGTTTTAGTAATTATGATGGAAAATGTGATGTATGAACTCATGCTCTGAGTAGAGAAGTTTTTAAAAAAATATATCCATACCAATATTGTCAGCTTTGGCTACAATCCAAAGGATTTCAAGGGAATAGGAATTTGATGCTGTGTGTCCATAATGCAACCCTCGATATATGTTGTATGCTTCTTAATTTTGTTCTAAGAGTTGTTTTCGCTATGAAAATTTCAATCGTAGCTTAAACGATTCTTTTGTTACCAAGCACAGTTCAGTCAGGAAAGAATTCCCCTCCCCTTTTCAACTATAACATGCATTACACTAGTCACCATTCGCAGTCTGAATTACATATATTTATATTAAAGTTTTATAACTATGCTGTGCTTAGGTTAGATGCAATGAATTGGTGTTGAGTGGTTTCTTTTTTTAAGAATAAATTACTTTTTAAAAGTGAATTCGCTCTTTAGCCATTTATATCGACAACGAATTTGCTAATGCTAGAAGAATAAAGTCCTGAAGTCTGGTCTTCTTTCTTCTCTTTTTCTAAGAAATGTATGCCTGTGACACAAAATGTACGCAAAAGACAGTTCTTAAAGAAACAATTTGAAGAAAGAGTCTATGACAGGGCCTTATCCATAGGGGGAGGAGGGGGGCTGCACGGTTATAACTCCCCCCTCTCCGAAGTGTTTGTCTGGCTCTTACAATAGTGAAAAAAATGTAAAAAAAATTGTTGCGTTTTTTGTACCCCCCCCCCCCTCCCTACCACCACCACCCTCGCGAACAGAAATCGCGGATACGACCCTGGTCAATAACCATTAGAAAAAAAGATGAAGAATAATCAAACGAATCGCATGTATCATAACTCGTGCTCAACTTTGGAAAAGGAAAAGAGTAAACTATAACTAAATAAAAAAGGAAAGAATCTAAAGAGAGAAAAAAAATATTTACAACAACCCCTTCCGTGGTTTTTACCTGGTTCCGAAAATTCCGTTGGGAATAGTCACTAGAGGCAGATTGTCCCTGAAAAACCCGTCTGTTGATTTCTTTAAAAGGAATGCAAATAAGAAAGTGGTATGGTGTATATTGTGCAACGGTATTATAATACTTGTAATTCAATTTTGAAACGTGGGGAAACAACCTAAAATTTTGAGTAACTTCCTAACACTTATCAGCCAGGGTCTTGCACGCGTGACAATACAATATATTTTCGCTTTTGCTCAACTACGAAATAGGCACGATCTGTATTCCGCAGAAACTGTTTGATAGTTGTATCTTCATTTAAAAAGGTTGAGAAATAATGTCCTATAAACTGAATTCTTGGGGTATACCTTCAACAGAATTTGTTTGATAGTGTCACAAGCGCTATTCATCGGGTATAAGCTATCGACCACAAAGAAATAATGTCCTATAAACTGAATTCTTGGGGCATACCTTCAACAGAATTTGTTCGATAGTGTCACAAGCGCTATTCATCGGGTATAAGCTATCGTCCACAATACATGCAAAACTGAAATGCAAACAAAAAAAGGATAAGAAAAACACATTTCTAAACCAACAGTTTAGAAAATAAAAAAAATCAAAGGTTGTAAAACTCAACAAGGAAAAAATAAGATAATTATAATTGTTTTAGATGCACCCTCTAGAGAAGGAGCGATTCCTAGGATTATCGGTGCTCTATTAAAGCTCATTATTCTACCTGCACGCACTCAGAGGGAGGGGACGGAACCTCAAGCCAGATATGGGATGGGTTGCAAAGTTCTCAAATCAGCAAAACGACAGGCAAGTAAATATAAACTATGAGAAAATCATGAGATTTGATAGAGGGAGATGGTAGGGTACTTTCCCTTGCCCACATTTATTTTCTGAACATGACTTAACATATCTGTAATTTTTATTTAAAATAAAAGCAAATCAATTTGAAAGGGGCGAAGACGAGTATTGATCAAAATCAGGTTTTTTTCGACTTTTTGAATTTGCACTTGCAACTTGCAAAACAAGGTTTTTTTTTCAAATGAAAATACCCGAAAAGTGTTATTTTTCGAAATCAGATTTGGAAAAAACTTACGTTATTTTCATTGGAAAACATCCTTGAGCTCCTTACAGTTTTGTGTTATTTGACCTTCTTTTCTTTTTTTTTGGGTACAGCTCTCTAAAGAAAAAAACGCTAAATTCACAAGCATATTGCTTATTAGTGGATTCGGCAAGCTCATTTTTCAGTTTAGCCAATAAAAAACGAGGGCTATTCAGAAACTAGGGAACGTTTCCGTCTGAGGCCGCTAGGCGTGCGGCGATAAGGTATGTTTTGGTGTGCGCGTGCTCGCAGCTTTGGTCGGTATCCAGGCGTGAGAACGAAAGCGTATCCACGATGCCCGTTTTTCCAATATTCCAATTTAAAATGTACACTGAAATTTCAAATCCCGCCAGTTGTGAAGTGTGGTCTATAATACGGTTCTTTTTACGAAAAACGATTGAAATTCCTCGGCAACTGTGCAAAGTGTATGGCAACAACGTAATGAATGAAAGTTCAGTACGAAAATGGTGTATCTGGTTTAAAAATGGCCGTACCAACGTGCATGATGAAGAGAGGAGTGGATGCCCGAGTATTATGACGGACGATCTTCTCGCCAAAGTTGATGAGAAGATTCGTGAAAACCGTCGCTTCACAATAACGGAGCTTTCGCTTTGCTTCCCACAAGTTTCACGGACATTTTTGCTTGAAATTGTGACTCACAAGCTTGGCTACCATAAATTTTGTGCAAAAAATGCTTAAAGACCTCCATAAAGGTTAGAGAACTGGAGCAGCCTTAACATTTCTTGACGCCTACCGCACACATGGCGATTCTTTACTGGATCGAATCGTGACGGGTGACGCATCGTGGGTGAAGCACATCAATTGCGAGACAAAACTGTAGTCCATGGAGTGGGAGCACACAAGTTCCCCCCAAAAAACAAAAAAAAATTGTAAACCTTGTCAGCGAGGAAGATTATGGCTACTGTTTTTGGGATAGGCAAGGTGTGCTGCTTATTGACTTTCTTTATCGTGGTGCAACAATGTAAAAAGTATCATATTATCAAATAATGGCTACCTAAAGATACGATACTAATGCCTCAATTTTTACCACACTCTCTCTTAACACCTTTCTTATGCAGTGGTTTAATTAAGTTTTCCTAAAATCGTTAGGTACTTCCCCTTTTTCAAAAATAATTTTCATAATATTCTTTAACTTATTTCTAACCACAGAGTGACCATATTTAAGGACCTCGTTTACCATACTATCAGCACCTGGAGCCTTATTATTTATTAATCCTTGTAGTACTGTCGCTATTTCTTCCTCAAAAAATAAATCTTCTTTCACATCCAAGGTATCAAAAAGTTTTTCATTTTTCTCTAATTTTTCCTGCAACTCTATCTGGGTTTCACACATTCTCAATATGTTTTTCCCATCTTTCTCTCACTCTTTCCTTCTCATTAATTTAGGCCCCGTTCCTATTACTACCTGGGACAAATCCAGATTGACTACTCCCTCTCAGTTTGTTAACGTGCCAGTACAATATTTTACTATTATGCCGTCTAGCTGCATCTTCCAGATCCTCGGCAATTTTATCCATGGCCTCCACTTGTAATAGTGAGTGATAGATCATATGAAAACAAAAAGGATGTAAATTAAGTGGAGAAAGCATTCAAATATGAACTAAGGAGGTGTAAGTGGAGGCCATGGATGAAATTGCCGAAGATTTGGAAGATGCAGCTAGACGGCATAATAGTAAAATATTGTACTGACATGTTAATCAATTGAGAGGGAGTTGTCAATACGCACTTGTCCTAGTTAAAGATAGGAACGGGCCACAATTAGTGATAAGGAAAGAGTTAAAGAGAGATCGCCGGAGCATTTTGAGAATGTGCTAAACTGAGATACAGATGCAGGAAAAGATACGGGGGAAAATGAAAAAGCTTGTGATACCTTGGATGAGAAGGAAGATTTTTTTGTGAGGAAGAATTAGCAACAGTACTAAAATGATTAAAAAATAAAAGGCTCCAGGTGCTGATGGTACGGTAAATGAGTTTCTTAAATATGGTGGCTCTGAGGTTAGAAATAAGTTACTGAAGATTATGAATATGATTTTTGAAAAAAGCGAAAGTACATAGTGATTTTAGGAAAACCTTAGTTAAACCACTCTATAAGAAAGGGGAAAAGAGTGAGTGCTGTAATTATCGAGGCATTAGTCTGGTCTCTGTAGGTAGCAAATTACTTAGTAATATGATACTTTTTAGACTGAGAGATGCTGTAGACAAAGTTTTAAGATAAGAACAGTGCGGTTTTAGACAAGGCAGAGGATGTGTGGACCAAATTTTCACTCTTAGGTTAATAATTGAGAAGTGCCTGACTTGTCAAACACCTATGGTCCTCATTTTTATAAATTACAACCCTCTTTTAATTATTTTTATAACTTACAACCTTATATGCCCCCAGGGCATAACTTACAACCCGAAGAATGTCGTGACATGGCTATCATGTCATGACTGTTGTCACGAATAATATCATATTTTATAGACTATCTTTGCTTTCCATTGAATACATCTGATACTTTTTGGCCGGTAAGACATGGCTCATTTTGAATAACCCCCTTTAAAGTGGTTCAGCGGTACGGATATCTACATGATGTAATTATAATGTCCTGGTTGAAACATAAAAACAAATGAAAGCAAAGAGGGACATGAAATTTAATTCAAAGAGAAATTATCCTGTTTAAGAGGGAAACTGTAAAATAAATTGAGTGCTGTAAACAGCTGGTAATTAAAGTCATTTTACATATAGATTTCCTTTCGAAACATTTGAAAGGAAATTTTATTTTTCAAGCAGTTACGAATAAATACGCCCTTGCTTTCTTGAGCCATCATTAAAGTACTTCTTATCACATTGTCCTTGTGCTAGGGCCACTTGTTCTCTAAAGATCAAAGAATGAAGTCAAACTTCAGTGTAAATAGTGTGGTTTGAGGGGGGGGGGACAATACCCCTTTCAGAAACAGGATAATTCCTGTTCTTATTAAATTCTAATGTCGCTCTTACCCTTCGTTTAAAAAATTAAAGTACTATCTGGAGTTATCCTAAGTTTGAGGGGGGAGGGGGCTAAGACCCAAACAGTCTCTTCTCTTTCTGTTAAAGTTTTACATTTTGCATAACCATGCTTCGAGAAAAAATAAAAACCATGCTTCAACTATTGACATTTAAACAAGGGGCTGGTGTTGAAATATTCATAGTTTTGAGTGATTCTTTGAATGATTCTTTGAGTGAAACATTCTTCGAGTGATTTCTCTTTTTTTTATCATTACCGCCCTGTGGACATTTCTCAATCTAGCCTCTTCTGAGCCCGATTTCAAGCCATGACCCACCTAGGTATTTCTAAAAATCTTGTGTCCCCCTTGCGATATTTAAATTTTGTTAATGAAAATTTAAGTTAAAACGAGAGCCCGTTGCCATTCGCTAGTAAATGTGGACAATAAGCTCCAAAACTGTTATTTTTCCTTCGCCCAACTTTTTCTACGACAGTGAAGGAGTAATTACTTTTTCAGTGTAATTAGTTTTCATTTCAGTCTAATTGAGTGTAATTAGTTTTCAAGTTGTGTCGTTTCTGCCCCGAGCGGGATCTTGCTTTCTCCCGGCAACTGTACTGCATGTTTCATCCGATATTCGTCCGCTCTTCCAAATGAAAAAGGCAGGAGGTTGGAACCATATCTAAATGTCTATCCAATTTACTTGAAGTACCTTTCATTGTTAGTTTGAAAATGCGGATCGGAAACAAGTTGTTGATATTTTTGGTACCTCCCCTCTCTCCTGCACTCCATATAACTTCCTTCCCTCCCTATAAAAGAATCTACTGCCTCTCACTCTAATAGCTGGTGTACTGGTCAATTCGCCAGGATATCTTCTTTGTTATTTTTTTTTTTTTTTTTTTATAAAAAGAATGGCAGATACACATTCTCTTATGTTGATCGTAAAAAAAAAAAAAAAAATAGTGATCGATACCAAAGATTCCGACGTCTAATCAACACTCTTAGTGTATGGAATGTGTTCTTCTGTTTCAGAACATTAACGTTTTAGGGGGGATTTTGGAGGCTGGTCTGTTTTCCTTAATAGATTCCGTTTTTTTAATTATTTCTCAATAGAAATCCTTATTTTTAAATATAATTCTTCAACCTTGTGTGCTGCGCAATTAGTAATTACTTTAATAAAACTTACGTGTAGTTTTTATTATTCTCACGTGTCAAGTTAAGCAAAAAATTTTGAGTGAAATTTAGATTCTGTAAGGTTGATTTAATAAACTTGCGTTAGGAGCAAGTTTATTTAACGCAAACTTGCGTTATTTAAGTAAATCACCCTGCTTTGGGGAGGGCGCCCCCCCCCCTCGCCCCTCCCCTGGATCCGGCACTGTTCAGCTCAGAAAAATAGTGACTGGTTTTCTAATCCTTTTTTTTTAAATAGGCATTTCTCAGTTCTATTTTAAAACTCGAAATGAAGTATAATTACCCCTCACCAACAAGAGGGAAGCTTTCGCTCCTTGGCATTCGATAGAGAATCTTCTATTAAACCGCTTATGGTATATATATTATGAGCTAGACCCAAGTAAACTGTACACCGGACTGCACATTTTTTTTTTTTTTTTTCTCTTGTGTGCATTTGTTGCTCAAATTATAAAAATGTTTTTATTTGGAGGTTAAAGTTATGCCTAAGCACGTTGAACACTCTGAGGTTGAAGAAACCCTAGACATGTCTCACCCAGAGGAAGAGCTTGAGATTCAAATTGATCAGTCGGAAGATGCTGAGTCGGACGATGTGGAATCCAAAAATTTTGGAGGCACAGAGATAGCTAATTTGTTCAACCAAATTGAGCTCCAGGCAAAGCAGATATTGGCCTTAGAGGCTGAAACTGAAATTCTCCAGGCTCAAATCGACCGTATGAAGAAACAACTAAAAACAATTGAAGATGCTACGAGTGAAAAAGTATAGCTGCTTGTGTGTCTTGTAAATTTTTAAGTAAGTTGGACGCAAATGTAATCACAATTTTGGAGAGAAAAAAAACTACGTTTGCTATTGTATCTGTAATATCTGTGTAATATATGTGTGATACTCGTAATATCTGTATACTACAATAGCTTGTGCAAGTATTGTAAAAAACTACGTTTGCTAGTGTATCTGTAATTGCTTGTGCATGTACATGGGCGCCCATAAGCTGAATTCCAGGGGGGGCAAACATCATCTAATTGGCACTTTTAATGCAATATAATGGAAATCTCAGAACAAAAATATAAAAATAAGGCAGCATAATTCAGCCAGGGGGGGGGGGGGGCGGGAGCCCCCCCATATGGGCGCCCATGTGCATGTATTGTAAAATTTTTGATGAAACTCAGTTTTAACCATATAGAAATAGCAAGTACCTCTTGAGACTAGTTGGGTACTTCGTATTATTTTTTTGTTGTACCAAAATAATAACAACAGATAATATCTCATCATTGTATTCACAATATTACACTCATATCCATTACAGTATATTTTTGTATATTTTGCATCACAGTCTTTCCCAGATGCCTATTTTATGCTAGCATCCACTCTGAATTAAAACTATCAGCCACTTAGTGGTGTCAATTCACAGGATATTTTTTTTGGGGGGGGCTGTATTTTTCAATATTTAGGAGAGGAGTAAATTTGCCTTTTCCCCATTTTATTTTTAATAAAAAAAAATTTTAATGAAAATACCTCAAAAAAGCATTTTCGAAATTTTAGGGGAAGAGAATTTTGAGGGGTGCAACCTTTCTTAATTGGCACCACTGCCGCCATTCTCCCCGCGTAGGTCACTCACAAAATATGGTCTCCTATATCCTTCAATGATTCACACCCACACTTCAACTTTCACTTAAAATCCAAAATCGTCAGTTGATATTCTTAGAATTTACTCATTATTTACAAAGGGTAACAAATATAGTATGATATACAATTGTAAGATGAATTGGCTATAGTGAGAATGCTAACCTTATAGCTTAACTTTATAACAATAATAAATATAAAGCTGACCGGAATTAGTTTTCAGTGGGTATGAAAAGAAGTCATATTTATGTTTATAGACCTTCAGTAGCTATTCGAACATGAAATGATGCTGCCAGTGTATGAAATAAAACTACGCTATTCATTATTTTCTGAAATCTAATGTAAGATATTGTGGGGCGTTGGCGTTCGGAAATCTAAAAAAAAAACTAGAAGAATTTGATCCTCTTTGACATTAAACATTCTTTTATAGTGTTTAGTGTCTGATTTTAAATATTAGTAATTGAATCTAAACTGTAATATAAAGGAACAATTGCTTTGGCATTTTTTTTACTAAGAACTAATCAAAGATAATCTAGAAAGTGTATAAGTTGATGTAATATTTTTTTTCAAATCGTAATTGCATGATTGTCCAAATAATATTATTTTTTCTTTGTATACTTCCTTCAGTTTTATACAGAACTTGAAATTTTATGTAGTTAATATAATGAGTTATTTTTACTTTTTTCTATTTTTTACTCTGCACATTAAAGACAGGTGCTGAAGCCAGAATTTGTTTCATGACGCGGGGGAGGGGGGGGGGCAAATTTGAATTGGAAATATAATAAATCAGGGATATAGTAGTAGCAGCAACCTAGTAAAGAACAAATCCCCGCTCGCAATAGCTAAAATTGGAAAATTGAAGTTCTAAGAAAATTTGTAGTAAAAAATCACAACTATCACAACGATTTTTGCGCGATGAGGGGTGTACATGACCACAGCGTGGATGAAAGATGTGCTCGGCTTTAATTTGCTGGGCATGAGCAGTAACAAATTCGAAGTGTTTTTTGTGTTTCTTATCTCACCCTAATAAGAAAGAAAAAACAAAAATTATTGCAAAGGAATAGTTGCATCCTATTTATGCTCATTTAGCCAAGTTTGGAAGAAAGATAAATAGTGAAAACAAATCTTGGTATTTACAATTTTACTCAAAATATTGCTGAAAGTTTTGTGTGTCATGTAACTGATACTTTAAAGATTTTAATATAATTTCATTTTTTGTATGAAGAACTAAATTATTTGACATCCAACCTATAATGTATACTTTGATGATATTTATCTCCACTATTGTTTGCAATTGCCAATATTTTATGTCATTGACCATTTGGTTTTGTGCTGTCTGCAATGGATCCTGTTTGCTCATGACAGCCATGTTTATTTGTTGTTACCTAACTCCCCAAGCTAGAGCACAGTAAAGAGCAAACCTCATTTTTGAAGTTATTGCTTCTTACTAGAAACGTATCTTGGAATTATCTGAATATTACACAGAGATAGCTAATTTGTCCAACCTATAATGTATACTTCGATGATATTTATCTCCACTATTGTTTGCAATTGCCAATATTTTATGTCATTGACCATTTGGTTTTGTGCTGTCTGCAATGGATCCTGTTTGCTCATGACAGCCATGTTATTTGTTGTTACCTAAGTCCCCAAGCTAGAGCACAGTAAAGAGCAAACCTCATTTTGAAGTTATTGCTTCTTACTAGAAACGTATCTTGGAATTATCTGAATATTGCACAGAGATAGCTAATTTGTTCAACCAAATTGAGCTCCAGGCAAAGCAGATATTGGCTTTAGAGGCTAAAACTGAAATTCTTCATACTCAAATCGACCGTATGAAGAAACAACTAAAAACAATTGAAGATGCTACGAGTGAAAAAGTATAGCTGCCTGTGTGTCTTGTAAATTTTTAAGTAAGTTGGACGCAAATGTAATCACAATTTTGGAGAGAAAAAAAACTACGTTTGCTATTGTATCTGTAATATCTGTGTAATATATGTGTGATACTCGTGATATCTGTATACTACAATAGCTTGTGCAAGTATTGTAAAAAACTACGTTTGCTAGTGTATCTGTAATTGCTTGTGCATGTACATGGGCGCCCATAAGCTGAATTCCAGGGGGGGGGGCAAACCTCATCTAATTGGCACTTTTAATGCTATATAATAGAAATCTCAGAACAAAAATATAAAAATAAGGCAGCATCATTCAGCCAGGGGGGCGGGAGCCCCCCCCCCCATATGGGCACCCATGTGCATGTATTGTAAAATTTTTGACGAAACTCAGTTTTAACCATATAGAAATAGCAAGTACCTCTTGAGACTAGTTGGGTACTTCGTATTAAAATCATGTTTGATTAGCGATTCTGATTTTCGATTTGTAACGTAAATACAATTAGTAATTGTCAAAATCCGACTCATGGTTCAGTTTCCAATATTCCTGCCAATATTGCTAATTAAAACCATTAAATTTTTTCCTTATTCTGAACTATCTTTTGTTTTCACAATCGCAAATCAGTTTTTTGAACCTCTAAAAGTGAGCATTTTATATTTTTGTTGTACCAAAATAATAACAACAGATAATATCTCATCATTGTATTCACAATATTACACTCATATCCATCACAGTATATTTTTGTATATTTGCATCACAATCTTTCCCAGATGCCTATTTTATACTAGCATCCACTCTGAATTAAAACTATCAGCCACTTAGCGGTGTCAATTCACAGGATATTTTTTGGGGGGGGGGGGGGCTGTATTTTTCAATATTTAGGAGAGGAGTAAAATTGCCTTTTCTCCATTTTATTTTTAATAAAAAAAATTTTTAATGAAAATACCTCAAAAAAGCATTTTCGAAATTTTAGGGGAAGAGAATTTTGAGGGGTGCAACCTTTCTTAATTGGCGCCACTGCCGCCATTCTTCCAGCGTAGGTCACTCACAAAATTTGGTCTCCTAAATCCTTCAATGATTCACACCCACACTTCAACTTTCACTTAAAATCCAAAATCGTCAGTTGATATTCTTAACATTTACTCATTATTTACAAAGGGTAACAAATATAGTATGATATACAATTGTAAGATGAATTGGCTATAGTGAGAATGCTAACCTTATAGCTTAAATTTAGAACAATAATAAATATAAAGCTGACCGGAATTAGTTTTCAGTGGGTATGAAAAGAAGTCATATTTATGTTTGTATAGACCTTCAGTAGCTATTCGAACATGAAATGATGCTGCCAGTGTATGAAATGAAACTACGCTATTCATTATTTTCTGAAATCTAATGTAAGATATTGTGGGGCGTTGGCGTTCGGAAATCTAAAAAAAAAAACTAGAAGAATTTGATCCTCTTTGACATTAAACATTCTTTTGTGGTGTTTAGTGTCTGATTTTAAATATTAATAATTGAATCCAAACTGTAATATAAAGGAACAATTGCTGTGGCATTTTTTTTACTAAGAACTAATCAAAGATAATCTAGAAAGTGTATAAGTTGATGTAATTTTTTTTTCAAATCGTAATTGCATGATTGTCCAAATAATATTATTTTTTCTTTGTATACTTCCTTCAGTTTTATACAGAACTTGAAATTTTATGTAGTTAATATAATGAGTTATTTTTACTTTTTTTCTATTTTTTACTCTGCACATTAAAGACAGGTGCTGAAGCCAGAATTTGTTTCATGACGTGGGGGGGGGGGGGGGGCAAATTTGAATTGGAAATATAATAAATCAGAGATATAGTAGTAGCAGCAACCTAGTAAAGAACAAACCTCCGCTCGCAATAGCTAAAATTGGAAAATTGAAGTTCTAAGAAAATTTGTAGTAAAAAATCACAACTATCAACGATTTTTGCGCGATGAGGGGTGTACATGACCACAGCGTGGATGAAAGATGTGCTCGGCTTTAATTTGCTGGGCATGAGCAGTAACAAAATTCGAAGTGTTTTTTGTGTTTTTTATCTCACCCTAGTAAGAAAGAAAAAACAAAAATTATGGCAAAGGAATAGTTGCATCCTATTTATGCTCATTTAGCCAAGTTGGAAGAAAGATAAATAGTGAAAACAAATCTTGGTATTTACAATTTTGCTCAAAATATTGCTGAAAGTTTTGTGTGTCATGTAACTGATACTTTAAAGATTTTAATATAATTTTATTTTTTGTATGAAGAACTAAATTATTTCGCATCCAACCTATAATGTATACTTCGATGATATTTATCTCCACTATTGTTTGCAATCGTCAATATTTTATGTCATTGACCATTTGGTTTTGTGCTGTCTGCAATGGATCCTGTTTGCTCATGACAGCCATGTTTATTTGTTATTACCTAACTCCCCAAGCTAGAGCACAGTAAAGAGCAAACCTCATTTTTGAAGTTATTGCTTCTTACTAGAAACGTATCTTGGAATTATCTGAATCTTTTTAGTAATTAAATGAAAAACGATTTTAAACTGAAAGTAAGGAGCAACATTGAAACTTAAACGAATCAGAAATTGTTCTGTATAGGAGGGGTCTTTCCCTTCCCCCGCCATCACCCTTTACGCTGAAGTTTGATTTTTGTCACAATTCTTAAAGAAAGATTTTTGAAACACAAAGGCAGCTGAATTTGAGTGAGAAGTATTTTTAAAGAATAGTAAGGGTTGAAGAAGGGGCAGCCCCCTCCTATACGGAATAATTTCTGTTTGTTATAAGTTTTAATTTGGCTCCTTACGTTCAGATGAAAAAATTGTTTTGTATTTTATTTCTGATGTTTTTCAAATGCTGAGAAATTTGTCTCGCCCCTCCATTGAAAATCACCCCCCAACGACAGTTTCTTCCATGAAAAGTTCCTCCAGCATAAATAACCTCCAACCCCCTCCTGAGGAGAATTTCCAGAGACAATTTCATTCTGTTTGAAAATCTCTCCCCCAGAAAATTTCCTGGAAAATTCTCCTACTTTCATTTAAAAAAGGACTTGTTTTTCATTTAGTTTCTGACCGTTTTTCAAAATCATGCCCAAAATCTCCCTCCATTGAAATTTTTTCCTGCCCCCCCCCCCCTCTTGATGAAAAATTTCTCCCACGAAAGATTCCCCCATGAAGAATTTCTACCGTGGACCGAAAAAATCACCCAGACAATTTCAACACCGCTTAAAATTTTCCATAGAAAATCTCCAAATGTTCTCCCAAAATTGAGTCGCTATAGAGAAAGCAAGACAAATAAAGGAAATTTCGCTTAGAAATTCTGTAAAATTCTCCCTGTGTAAAATTTCTCCTGGAAAGTTCAGCCGTGAAAACTTATCTCTATATGGAAAATTCTTCCCGTTGAAAGTATGCATCAAAATTCCGTCTTGTAAAGTTTTGGTTACCATTGGGCTGAATTGCTCCTCACTTACAATTCGTTACCACGAACTGTTTGACCAAATTGGTTTGTGAGTTTACCCTTGTCAATGCCTTTTCATGGATCAGGTTAATAAAATAATGCAGTTCATTAAAACTAAAGAGAAATTTCAGCTACTCTTGTGACTTAAAAAAACGAAATTATAGATTCTTAACTTTTTTTTTGAAGGGGGGGGGGGGAGCATGTGAAAGAAAATTGAGGCATGATTAATTCTGATGGTTGCTTTGATGATGGTGAATGGGTCGTTTTATCCTGGTTGTTTCGTAACCCACGTTTTGTTTTCCAGCATTTGTGTATAGTTAAATGACTTTTTTTTTTATATGATAAAATAATAATGTTTTATTATTATTTTTCTGTTTGCTCCTTCTTTCCTTTTGTTCATGGATGCGACGCAATAAATTTATGGAAACTTTCCGTGGATAACGTCTGTGGTCGAGTAAAAAGCAAATTATGGCTAGTATATTTCCATCGGTCGGTTCTACAAGGGCAGATACTACATTTACTGATACCTCATGTTTTTTAGTCGTAAAATGAGATTTTGATAATCCTAGCAAGTCCAGGTCAAAACGTCTGAATTTGTCTGCCAAAATGTCAGTAAGATAGTTGCTAAGAAATATATTAAGAATCAAATTGAAAAAAATACACAATTAAATTGAAAACACTAAAAAGCATAATGAAATTACATGCTAGTTCATCATCAGAAAAAGATTGTCATTCATTCTAAATGACAGTGAGGTTTATAAATATCAAATATTGCAAGACATCAATTGAATTCTAGGATGATTGTGGTTAAAAAAAATTCTAAAAATTTGTCTAGCTAAGTTAGTGTTGCATATGCTTAAGACTGTTTTGAACTTGATGGGCAAGGGTTCTTATGAACATTTAAATTTATTTGGGTTTCATAAGTCCATACATATTTGATGGTCATTAATTTAATCTTTGTTTACCTGTATAAATGTTGGGGATGGGACACATGTCCTGCCTCTACATTACAATTTTTCAAAATGAAACATGTCTTATCAAATATGAATTTAGCTTTTATGTAATATTTAAATTTCTATTTGAAAATCATTTATATTGGAAAATATAAACTGAAAGTGTATTTGGTGAAATTACATCACATATAGTTATTTTTAAGTTTCCAAAAAAAGGAAAATAGGAAGGCCTACAAACAGGTCAGCCTACAAGCTAAGATGAAAATTATTTGAAGCTACAGTATTGGCAAAATTCAACTTGCCAATTGTTCAACAAAGCAGTGAAATTTACAAATAACAAAATATTCAATAGTTCAATTTAATTGTAGGTTGATTGAAATATCAATAAAAAAAAAGCTCAAACCCTGTCTAGCCAATTCATTTTAACATATGCTACTATGAATTTTATGGGGAAGGGCTTTAATACCATTTCAATTTATTTTTCTTTTTATAAGTTCTAATCTGTTTGATAGTCCTCATTTTGTAATTGTTTAGCTATATAAATCTTGAGGGTGGGGTCTATTTCATGTTTATCCCTTACAGTTTTTTCCATTTTAGACTTGCCTCATCAAAAATAAATTCAGCTTTTGTGTAATATTCAGTAAAATTTTAATTTCAATTTGAAAGTTGTTTTTATTGCTTGGAAACAAAAAAATGAAATTGTATTAAAATGTAAAAGTAACCAAAGATTCAAATGTGGTTTCTACAAAAAACTTCAACAAAAGAGTTTTTCTACGAAAGGTAAAAAAAGGAGTTAAATCTCAAAATATCAAAAAAAGACACGACAAGTTTTTCCTCCTTATCTCTACACAAATATTCCCAACAAACGTCTTTGCTGCCATCAAGTTTTAAGTATTAACTTCAGACGGGCTATTTTACAGAATCTAAATTCCACTAAAAATTTGTTGTTTTACTTGACACATGAGAATAATAAAAACTACACGTAAGTTTTAAGTAATTACTAATTACGCAGCACACAAGGTTGAAGAATTATATTTAAAAATAAGGATTTCTTTTGAGAAATAATTAAAAAACGGAATCTATTAAGGAAAACAGACCAGCCTCCAAAATCCCCCTAAAACGTTAATGTTCTGAAACAGAACAACACATTCTATACACTAAGAGTGTTGATTAGACGTCGGAATCTTTTGTATTGATCACTTTTTTTTTTAAGATCAACATAAGAGAATCTGTTTGACGTCGTCTAACATCTGTCATCTGTAACATCTGTCAACAAGTAGAATCTGTCTACTTGTTGAAATTTCTCAGTCTAACCATAAATTTTGTCCTAATTTTGGACTTCTTAAAAATATAATGTGAGAAAAACATTAGGCTCTCGAAAGAATAAGTCGGAATTTCCCCGCAATTGAATCTCGAGTAATCTAATTAAGTTAAATGTGAATCGAAACTAATTTAAATATAGACATAAATAAAAAATTACACAAAATTTTTGACACTTATATTAATATACATCAATATTAAAGCCAAATAAGAGATAACTTACGTGTTTCACTCCTCTCCCCTCCCTGCTAGTTTTGAACACAGCTTCTAAATTAACCATTTTACTTGGAATCGTTTTTTATTATGTCATTGTCTATTTAACAATACATTGTAATAAATGAATAAGACCGTGAAAATTAAAAAAAAAATTAACATACGCTGCATTTAGTGTATAAAAAAATGATAATTTAATTATCTTTTATTCGGGGGAAGTAAGGGAAAACGATTTGGCTGTGGTTTAATTTTGGGGCATTGACTACACCGTGCCTACAAGCAAAACATTGCCACTAATAAAGTGACAGTGATATCTTAAATCTCATGAGATTTGACGTAATACACAATACGTCAATATTCTAATCCAAACCCAATTTTTATGTTTAATAGAGAGGAGAAGAGGTTTTATACAAGAATTTTCTGAGTGATAGATCATATGAAAACAAAAAGGATGTAAAGAAAGTGGAGAAAGCATTCAAATATGAACTAAGGAGGTGTAAGTGGAGGCCATGGATGAAATTGCCGAGGATTTGGAAGATGAATCTAGACGGCATAATAGTAAAATATTGTACTGACATGTTAATCAATTGAGAGGGAGTTGTCAATACGCACTTGTCCCAGTTAAAGATAGGAACGGGCCACAATTAGTGATAAGGGAAGAGTTAAAGAGAGATCGCCGGAACATTTTGAGAATGTGCTAAACTGATATACAGATGCAGGAAAAGATACGGGGGAAAATGAAAAAGTTTGTGATACCTTGGATGAGAAGGAAGATTTTTTTTTGTGAGGAAGAATCAGCAACAGTACTAAAATGATTAAAAAATAAAAGGCTCCAGGTGCTGATGGTACGGTAAATGAGTTTCTTAAATATGGTGGCTCTGAGGTTAGAAATAAGTTACTGAAGATTATGAATATGATTTTTGAAAAAAGCGAAAGTACATAGTGATTTTAGGAAAACCTTAGTTAAACCACTGTATAAGAAAGGGGAAAAGAGTGAGTGTTGTAATTATCGAGGCATTAGTCTGGTCTCTGTAGGTAGCAAATTACTTAGTAATATGATACTTTTTAGACTGAGAGATGCTGTAGACAATGTTTTAAGATAAGAACAGTGCGGTTTTAGAAAAGGCAGTGGATGTGTCGACCAAATTTTCACTCTTAGGTTAATAATTGAGAAGTGCATGAGTTGTCAAACACCTATGGTCCTCAGTTTTATAAATTATGAGCAAGCGTTCGATTCTGTTATTAGAAGAGCTTTAGCAGAGGTCTTATCCTTGTATGGTATACCAGACAAATACATTAAAGTGATTAGTGCTATGTATGAGAATAACACTGCTGCGGTTAAGGTAGGAAATGAGGTTAGCAGCTGGTTTTGTATTAAATCTGGAGTTAAGCAGGGTTGTGTTTTATCCCACTTTATATAGATCATTTCGATGGACTTTGTTTTAAGGAGCACAGGAAAGGCAATGGGAGACCACGGAATCAAATTGGGAGGAAAAATTCTCCTGGACTTAGATTATGCTGATGATTTAAGAATCCTAGATAAAAGTGTGAGCAAAATGAATGAACTTTTAGAGGTTTTGCGAGTTCAGGGTGCTAGAATAGGTTTGAAATTAATTTTAATAAGACTAAGTCACTAAGGCTTGGAATAAGTGGAGATGAAAAGGGGACGTTGGGTAACGAAAAGATTGATCAGGTGGGCAGCTTCACTTATTTTGTTAAAGTGTGAGCATTGAAGATGTTAAAAGTAAAATAGCCAAGGCTCAGAGTGTTTTCTAACAGTTAAAAAAAAGTTTGGAAGAATGGGAGGATAAGTCTGCAAACCAAGATTAGAATATTGGAAGGTACAGTGATGACAGTAGTCAAATATGGCTCTGAAGCATGGGCAAACGGAAAAGTGGGTGAAGATTTTCTAGATGTATTCCAGAGAAATTGCCTACGGATTGTTCTGGGTACCCGTCTGACTGACCGTATTTCAAACTGTAGGCTGTACAAAAAATGTGGTTCAATCCCACTTTCTAGGGCTATAAGAAAAAAAAGGTTGAGATGGCTAGGGCACGTTCTGCGGATGAAGGATGACAGATTGCCGTAGATTGTCCTTTTCGGCCAACCGTCTAGGGCTAAATGGAAAGCAGGTTTTCCTCGTATGGGGTGGGAGGATATCATAAAGAAAGATTTAAAGGAAATGGGAACTTCCTGGGAGGGTGTAAACTGGCTGTGTTGGCCTCAGGTGGCTTAGGGGGCGGTGAGTTGTTAGTAGTAGTAGTAGCAATCTTCCTTGTATTAACACATCCCGCAATCTGTGATGATAGATGTAGAACTTGGCTTGTTATGATCAGAGATTGTAGGAAAAAAACATAGAAAAAGAGAAGTTGCCGTAGAGGTACATTGCCTAAACTTATCCTATGCAAATATTTTTTTTTACCTTTTTTTTCTTTTCGCTTCACAAAATTAATTGAGAAGGAAAATGAACTACTAAAAACAAATATTTTATCTAACATGTCCAAATATTATTAACGAAGCGAAAAGACTGGGACTAATTAGATGCTTGATTATATGAAATATTTACAGGTCTTGATTTGAATACTTTGATGGAGATAGTTAAGGTGATAATTATGTTATTCTTCCTCTATAGAGATGCCCCTCCTAAGACCAAAAAGCGTGTATCGTCTTATGCATTTTCTACTTTTAGGCTATTTAGTATACCCCAACCTACCTAACTAAAGTCGGTTATGTTTTTACAAAAGTTATGGTGGTTTGTTCAGGTCCATATTTCAACATAAGCTTCATGTGTCATTGGCAAAATGGCTAAAGAGGTAAATTATTGCCAGTAAAATGGCCGGCAGTCAAGGGGTCACTGAAAGTCCTTGGCTATAAGCAGGGGCCGTCCTGAGGCTTATTTTATTGGAAGGGGGGGGGGGGGGGTGATCTTGGTAAATTTTACCGAATCGCTACCTGATTTATGCCGAATTGTCTGCAAAAAAAAGTTAGGGGGGCGCCCCTAACCGTCCCCTCCTCAGGACGCCCCTTGCTGTAAGTATAAAAAACCTATTTTTATAGTTGAAGAATGTCTTAAATTTAATCCTGCACTGACCAATAATTTACAAGTATCTGTCACTGCTTTGACTTTTGGTCTCCCCACGCTGGCTAACATATTAAATATTAAGTGCTTCTCTATGATGACCTCTCTAGTCCTGTAGACCAAAGATCCTCTAGGACCGAACTGTATAGCGCAGTATTCTTCTTAGAACGTTCGCCCGAGTGAAGTTTTCTCGGATCTGTGTCAGAGGCGTAGTTTCGTCAAAATCCGAGGGGGGGGGGGGGGGCAAATTCGGAGTAAATTTTCCCAAATAAAGGGGAAATGACAGGAAAAACTGAAAAATGAGTCATATATTATCATAAAGTAAGACATATATTAATGAAAACTGACCTGTTGCCCTGGATACTTGAATTATGGAGGTGTATCTTAATTTTGATTTTTTGCAGAAACTAAATTTCAGCTGGGGAGGGAGGCAAAGTGAGGTCTTGGGGGACAAACTTGGGTCTGAAGAGGGCAGTTGCCCCCCTGCCTCATAGGAAACCCACCCACGAAGTTCCCATTTCCTTTAAATCTTTCTTTATGACGTCCTTCCACCCCAAACGGGTGCGACCTGCTTTCCGTTTAGCCCTAGATAGTTGGCCGAAAAAAACAATCTTCGGCAATCTGTCATCCTTCATCCGCACAAACGTTCCCTAACCACCTCAACCTTTCTTTCTTTATAGCCCTAGAGAGTGGTATTGAACCACATTTTTCGTATAGCCTATTGTTTGAAATACCGTCATTCAGCCGGGTACCCAGAACAATCCTTAAGCAATTTCTCTGGAAAACATCTAGCAAATCTTCATCCGCTTTTCGGAGCGTCCATGCTTCAGAGCCATATTTGACCACTGTCATCACTGTAGCTTCTAATATTCTAATCTTGTGCAGATTTATCTTCCTATTCTTCCAGACTTTTTTAACTGTGAAAAAACACCTTGAGCCTTGGCTATTCTATTTTTAACATCTTCACTGCTCCCACCATCTTTACTAATAATACTACCAAGGTAAGTGAAGCTGCCAACCTGATCAATCTTTTCATTACCCAACGTCACCTTTTCATCTTCACTTATTCCTAGCCTTAGTGACTTAGTACATCAAATAAAATTGACAAAATCTAAATTTCAGAATGAATAAATGCTTTAACAACATCCTTTATTGGATATATCGGATAAAATTGACAAAATCTAAGTATCAGAGTGACAAAATTCTATATATCAACATCCTTTTCTCGGATACATAGGATAAAATTGACAAATTCTAAGTGTTAGAGTGAATAATTTTTTTATCAACATCCTTTGCCAGATACATCGGATAAAATTGACAAAATCTAAGTATCAGAGTGAATAAATTCATTATCAGCATCCTTTGTCGGATATGTCGGATAAAATTGACAAAATCTAAGTATCACAGTGTATAATTTATTTTTTAGCAACATCCTTTGCCAGATACATCGAGTAAAATTGATAAACTATAAGTGTCAGAGTGAATAATTCTTTTTTATCAATATCCTTTGTCTGTATATCAAATAAAATTGACAAAATCTAAATTTCAGAATGAATAAATGCTTTAACAACATCCTTTATCGGATATCTCGGATAAAATTGACAAAATCTAAGTATCAGAGTGACAAAATTCTATATCAATATCCTTTTCTCGGATACATAGGATAAAATTGACAAATTCTAAGTGTTAGAGTGAATAATTTTTTTATCAACATCCTTTGCCAGATACATCGGATAAAATTGACAAAATCTAAATTTCAGAATGAATAAATTCATTATCAACATCCTTTGTTGGATATGTCGGATAAAATTGGCAAAATCTAATTGGCAAAACTCTGATACTTAGATTTTGTCAATTTTATCCGACACATCCGATATAGGATGTTGATAATGAATTTATTCATTCTGAAATTTAGATTTTATCAATTTCATCCGATGTATCTGGCAAAGGATGTTGATAAACAAAATTATTCACTCTATCACTTAGAATTTGTCAATTTTGTCCTATGTATCCGAGAAAAGGATGTTGATATAGAATTTAGTCTCTCTGATACTAAGATTTTGCCAATTTTATCCGACATATCTGATAAAGGATGTTGTTAAAGCATTTATTCATTCTGAAATTTAGATTTTGTCAATTTTATTTGATGTATCTGACAAAGGATGTTGATAAAAAAAAGTATTCACTCTGACACTTATATTTTATCAATTTTATTCGATGTATCTGGCAAAGGATGTTGATAAAAAAATTATTCACTCTGATACTTAGATTTTGTCAATTTTATCTGACATATCTGACAAAGGATGTTGATAATGAATTTATTCTTTCTGAAATTTAGATTTTGTCAATTTTATCTGATGTATATGACAAAGGATGTTGATAAAAACAAATTATTCACTCTGACGCCTAGATTCTGTCAATTTTACCCTATGTATCCGAGAAAAGGATGTTGATATGAAATTTAGTCACTCTGATACTTAGATTTTGTCAATTTTATCCGCCATATCCGATAAAAGATGTTGTTAAAGCATTTATTCATTCTGAAATTTAGATTTTGTCAATTTTATTTGATGTATCTGACAAAGGATGTTGATAAAAAAAAGTATTCACTCTGACACTTATATTTTATCAATTTTACTCGATGTATCTGGCAAATTATGTTGTTAAAAAAATTTATTCACTCTGATACTTGGATTTTGTCAATTTTATCCGACATATCCGACAAAGCATGTTGATAATGAATTTATTAACTCTGATGCTTAGATTTTGTCTATTTTATCCGATGTATCTGGCAAAGGATGTTAATAAAAAAAATTTATTCACTCTAACACTTAGAATTTGTCAATTTTATCCTATGTGTCCGAGAAAAGGATGTTGATATAGAATTTAGCCACTCTGATACTTAGATTTTGTCAATTTTATCCGAGATATCCGATAAAAGATATTGTTAAAGCATTTATTCATTCTGAAATTTAGATTTTGTCAATTTTATTTGATGTATCTGACAAAGGATGTTGATAAAAAAAATTTAGTCACTCTGACACTTAGATTTTGTCAATTTTATCCGATGTATCTGACAAAGGATGTTGATAAAAAAAATTATTTACTCTAACAATTAGATTTTGTCAACTTTTTCCTATGTATCCGAGAAATGGATGTTGATATAGAGTTTAATCACTCTTATACTTAGATTTTGTGAAATTGATGTATTGTCTGTCTGGGAAGCGAATTCAATCGATAATGAATCTTAACAAAGAATTTGTTCAATTTTTTTTTCATAATTTCCTGAATTAAATTTCTGTATTGTGCATCCAAGAGGTGAATTCAAGAAAGAGTTTGTTACTTACTTACTTACTTACTTACTTACAATTTTTTCATAATGACATATCCAACAACGGATGTTTATAAGGAATTTATTCATTCTGATAATATTTTCGTGTTTTTTGCAAGCCATTCGTACTATACCTTAAACGCATTCAGATATTTCCTTGATAAAAAAATTTTGTCCGACATATCCGACAAATGATGTTGATAAAGCATTTATTCAGTCTGATACTTAGATTTTGTTAATTTTATCCGATGTATCTGACAGAGGATGTTGATAAGAAAAATTATCCACTCTAACACTTAGATTTTGTCAATTATTTTTGATGTATCTGACAAAAGATGTTGAGAAAAAAATTATTCACTCTGACACTTAGATTTTGTCAATTTTATCCGACATGTCAATTTTAACTGATATATCCAACAAATGATGTTGATAATACATTTATTCACTCTGGTACTTAGATTTTGTCACTTTTATCCGATATATTTGACAAAGGATGTTGATAAAGCATTTATTCACTCTGATACTTATATTTTGTCAATTATATTCGATGTATCTGACAATAGATGTTGATATAAAAAAATTTATTCACTCTGACGCTTAGATTTTTTCAATTTTATCCCATGTATTCAAGAAAGGGTTGTTGATATAGAATTTAATCAATCCGATACTTAGATTGTATAAATTTTATCCCATGTATTTGAGAAAGGGTTGTTGATATAGAATCTAATCAATCTGATACTTGGATTTTTTCAATTTTATCCGATATACCCGACAAATGATGTTGATAATGCATTTAGAGGATGTTGATAAAGCATTTGTTCACTCTGATACTTAGATTTTATCAATTTTATCCCATGTATCCAAGAAAGAGATGTTGATATAGAATTTAATCACTCTGATACTTAGATTTTATCCGAGATATCCGACAAAGGATGCTGATAAAGCATTTAATCACTCCGATACTTAGATTTTATCCATTTTATCCGTCATATCCGACAAATAATCCTGATAAAGCGTTTATTCAATCTGATACTAAGATTTTGTCAATTTTACCCATCATATCCGACAAAGGATGCACATTTTGAATCCGTTCCATAAAATAGTTCACCATGTTCTCTCTTGATATTGTAGTTATTGTCTTCTCTTAGTTCGTAATCAGTAGAATAATCATTATTCCATTTTGAGTCATACACAATTTTTACTGGTGTGTCATTGACAGGCTCAATATGCTTTTCGTCTTTGGTATTATTTGGTTCATTGACTGTTTGATCAATGGCAGTAATGTTTGCTGGTACTTTGTTTTTCATCGATTCATCTTTATATTCTATAGTGATATTTTCTGCCAATGCCTTCTTTATTTTTCTGACAATTCACCGTCTATTATCACATTAGTTTTTACACATGTAACAGTTTAGGCACGTAGACAAGATATGGCTTATGATATTAGTAGAAGAGTAGGCCTTTCTTTTTTGATCTTCCGTTGAATGCTAATACCCGAAAGCTGACGATAGGATGTATCAGTAGGTAATGTGTTACCTGCAACAGTAGCAAGGAGTTGTCATCTATCGTCAACGATTATTTTTATGTTGGCATTCTCTTTGAGTGCAATCATCTCTGGACATCTCAATCTTGCATATCCACCAACATAAGAGTTGAATTTTTTCGGTACTCCAAAGAAATTTAATTCCTTACTGTCATGACAATGCGTGCATACATTTCCAATAGTGCTACCACTTGTACTTGTTTCATAGTTTAAATACTTCTCCTTGTCGACATTCAATGCTACAATAACATTGTCATGTGAACACACTTTATTAAAATGCTCCATCTTAACTTTTTTTCAAGATATGGCTTATGTGTTTATCGTTCCACCGCGTAGAAAAATAATGATCTAATACATGCAATAAACTAGATAGTGTGGATGACCCACCGTAAAGTACCAGTGAGAAAGCCGCATCGTGTCTCTGAGCAAGCATAGAGTACAATTTTTAGAGCCGTATGCATATTTTATGTCATTAAAAAAAAGAGCTAATACAAACATTATTTTTCTAATAGTAAAGGTCATGACTAACATGTCTATAGCATTCTCATTTTGAGTTTGGAAAATATTAAATGTGATTTTTTTTTGTTTTAAGTATGTTTCATCTCATTCTAAGACATGTAAAAAAAGTTGAAAAGAAATATATCATGTTAAAAAAAGAAAAAAAAAGTGAAAAGAAAATTCAAAAAAAGATTAAAAAAATAGGGGGAGGGGGCCAAAAAGTTGGAGGGGAGGGGGGCACGCTTCAAGTTTGGGGATAGGGGACCTTTGGGGGGTTGAGGTCTCTGTTGGTTAGGGTCGTTGGTGCTTATAATCCTTGATGGTTCGTACTCAAATACACCTTACTATTTGATTTGCAAGGATTTCTAAGGTTTGTTCTGAATTTCATTATTAAAATTCTGTTCTTGCCATCTACATCTCTCTTAATATAAACTTTTTAGTATACTATAACGTTAAACTCTATTTTAAATTGACAACACTGTTCAAACACCACTTGTGTATTATACAGAACACATCGAAGAAGTAAAGCTAGGTCAAGTCATAAGACCATTTTATCATCGGTAACCATTTCCATAAAGTGATATTGTTCCTAATTTATAATAAATAAGCTATGAGTTAACACGCTCTTCAAGGTTACTTTAACTGCTAATCGGTTTAACCCTTTTCCCCCCTTCATATGATCCAATTCGCAAATGTTATCTAGCTCTGTTTTTCCCCTATTATTTAAATAAGATCGTTCTACAGTCCAATTCGCGAATCCCTTATCCCGTTTTGCAAATATAGTTAGCTTTAACGTAAAGTGATTTAACAGCATATGTCAATCAATCAATTCTGAGTGTAGCCTACTATTCTTTAATTAGCAGCATCGTACATTTAGTTTAAATACTTATTTTTTCATTTTAGAGATTCAAGATTTTTATCTAACACAAATGAATAGACAAGCTGAAGTATATAAAACGAGCCAACATAGAGCTACGATCACAATGAATGGTACTTGCCATCAGAAAAAATTTCAATTGCCAAAAAAAAAGCATGATTATAACCAACTGTAAACCG
Organism: Artemia sinica; assembly: GCA_027921565.1. Lineage (NCBI taxonomy): Eukaryota > Metazoa > Arthropoda > Branchiopoda > Anostraca > Artemiidae > Artemia > Artemia sinica. The sequence continues at coordinate 5,557,761 of JAPEVW010000022.1, read as the reverse complement.
GTATTTCTAGAATGAGACCATTCTTTGATTACGCAATTTGATAATTTCTAGTTTCTGGCTAAAAACAAAACAAAAAAAAACGTTATGATGAAAGTGTCTCAAAAACCAGTCTGCTTGCGTTATACAATCTCATTTATACTTTCAAAACGTGTTTGATAACTTTATAGGTATATAATATAAAAGGTTTGGTCAATTTTTGCAATGTGCTCGTCAAACTGCACTGTATATTCATGCCGACAGGAGGAAACATAGAGTCGTAGAATAGCACAGGAAGGAACATAGAGTAAGAAAATCCATAAGTACATGCTCTGGAAAGGTTCCAAGGAACGTAAAGTAAGCAAATAGCACAGGAAGGAACATAGAGTAACCAAATTCCATAGATGCATTCTACTCACATCCTCACACCCCAACCGTGTACGACCTGCTTTCCGTTTAACCCTAGACGGTTGGCCGAAAAGGACAATACGTCACCTTCATCCGCATAACGTGCCCTATCCATCTTAACCTTTCTCTCATTACATCCCCAGAAAGCGGGATTGAGCCAAACTTTTCACACAGCCTACTGTTTGAAATACCGTCAGTCACCTGGGTACCCAGGTCAATCCATAGGCTATTTCTATGAAAACATCTAGCAAATCTTCATCCGTTCTCCGGAACACCCATGCTTCAGAGCTATATTTGACCATTGTCATCACAGTAGCTTCCAATATTCCAATCTTGGTTTGCAGACTTGTTTTCTTATTCTTCTAAACCTTTTGTAACTGTGAAAAAAACACCCTGAGCCTTGGCTATTCTACTCTTAACATCTTCTCTGCTCCCACCGTCTTTACTAATAATTAATTAACAAAAAATTTTTCCACAAAATAAGTTTAAAAAAAAAAAGTAAAGAACTTCATTAAACCAAAAATGAACAAAAACAGAATCAAATAATCTACCAAGCGTACAACTCCCACAAATCAGTGTCAATAAATAAATGAAACCCAAAACAAACAGAAATGAAAATAAATAACAGAGTCAAACTCAAAACGAGCAGAAACTAATAAGAGTAGGGTTATAAACCCATATGCTTTCTAAAAGCCAGAATATAATTTGTACTTTAGTGAAAAAAATTTTAATGAATTTACTCAAAAAATTTGTTCATTCTGGTATTTATTCCTTAAAATTTTAATTAAATTTCTACGACAATACTTTCTGTAAAAACCTTATATGCCCCCAGGGCATAACTTAAAACCCTTTCCCTGAGGACTATGGGGGGGGGGGGTATCATCCTCAAAGACCTAATTTCCAAAACTTTCAACTACGTTGACCAAAATGACTATCTAAAAATTGCGATTGGATGTGTTTGGGGAAATGGTGGGCATGAGAGGGTTTATTTGCCCTCCAATCACTTTCTATTCTGAAAAAGGGCACTAGCGCTCTCAATTTCTAATTGAGTGAGCCCTTTTTGAAGTTTCTACGACAACACTTTCTATAAAAACCTTATATGTCCCTAGGGCATAACTTACAAACCTTGCCCTAAAGGCTGTAGGGGGGGGGGGGGGGGGGTTGTCATCCTCAAAGATCGAATTTTCCGAACTTTTAACTACGTTGAATAAAGTGTCTATCTCAAAATTTTTATTGGATGTGTTTGGGCAAAAGGTGGGCGTGAGAAGGGGTGTTAGTTGCCCTCCAATCCCTTTCGACTATTGAAAAGGACACTAGCCCTTTCAATTTCCAATCGAAGGAGCAATTTTCGAAGTTTCTACGACAACTCCTTCGATACGAAGTGACCTGGTCTAAAACAAAGAAAGAAAGAAAAAAATAAATAATACATTGTGTCAACATCGTTCTTTACGGTGACCGACGTTTATTGCCCCCTGCAATTACCCCCCCCCCCCACAGAAAATAGCCCCCCCCCCCCGTGGAAAATAAGGCTTTCCAAATTTGAGAATTTTATTTTAGTTTTTTTTTCTGTTGGGGGAAGGAATTTTGGTACTTGTGCATTATGCGCCACTCACTCATGTTTACGCTGTGTAAAATTCGAATACACGCCGGTTTTTTCGTTAGTTTCTTCGTTACCGTACTTTAGAAATACATTTGGGCTATTGATTTCCACATTAGGGGGGGGGTAAATTATAGCGGGTCTGTATGCATGTTTGGTACAATTATTCTGTATATTAGATAGATAGATAAATAAGTATTATAAGATTGTATATAATATAGTATTTTAAAGCAAAATATACGGCCATAAACACAGTAAAATAACATAAATGAATATAGTGACTAGGGGGGGGGGCGGTGACCCCTCGGAAAGGGAGGGGGGTGACCCCTCGGAAAATACCCCAACGTGAAAATTCCCCTCCCCCTTACGAAAAGTAACCCCTGCGGAAAATACCCCACCCCCCTGTGGAAAATAAGGTTTCTAACTTTGAAACTTTTATTTGAGTTTTTTTTAGTTTCGTTGAAAAGTGCAAAGGAACGGGAAAAAGAGGAATATTCACATCAGAAGTATCTTAACACCTTAAAAAAAAAAAAAGAACAAATCTATTTTTCTCGAAAAGACTTCCATAGGAACTTCTGCAATTTTTGGCAGTAGCGGGCACCAAATTAAAAAAAAATTTGATGGTAAAAAAATGAAGGCGAACAATCATCAAAATTAAGCTAAAATATTTGGCACCAAAAAGTTTAAGAAGGTTTGGCTATCCTTTGAAAGGATAGTCGGCTTTGGCAACCAGCAAATTCTAAATTGTTTAAGTTTTTATGGACGAAAGCGTTGTCAAATTCAAATGTCAAAAATTCAATGAAACATTACATTAACTAATAATGGTACTTAATACTTGGAAAAACGGTCATTGAAAAAAAAACACTTAACACTTGGAAAAAACACTTCAATGAAACATTACACTTATTTTATACTTTTTGTATAGTTAACAGAATTTCCAGATACCTCGCTATTCTTCTCTAATTTTCTAATGGCCATACACCTAGAAAGAATTGTTTTCTGACTTCAAACTATCCAAATAATTTATGCAAATATATAGTCCATATTACATATTTCCCATGTATTCGTTCACTTGTCTGTCTTGTCTCCCGCTAAACTGAAAAAAACTAACGAAGAAACCGGTTTTGTTCTTGAGTTTTACACAGGGTAAACTTGATTGAGTGGCGCATAATACACAAGTACCAAAACACCTTCCCCCAAAGGAAATTAAAAAAAAATGAAACTAAAATAAAATTCTCAAATTTCGAAAGCCTTATTTTCCACGGAGGGGGGGGGGGGTTGTAGTGTTTCATTTAAGTGGTTCATGATGATTGCTGAGCAAAGTTTGTTATTTGTGCCTTTCATTTATGTTATTTTACTGTGTTCATGGCCGTATATTGGCTTCAAAATCCACTTATTTATCTGTCTATCTAATAAGCAGAATAATTGTACCAAACACAATTTGCATACAAACCAGCTATACTTTACACACACACCCCCCCCCCCTAATGTGCAAATATATAGTCCAAATTTGTTTCTAAGGTAACAAAGAAACCGGTTTGTTCTCGAGTTTTACACACCGTAAACTTAAGTGAGTGGCGTATAATACACAAGTACCGGAATCTTTTATGGAGAGGGAGCTGTATTTCCCGGTATTATTTAAAAAAGATCAGAAATTAAATAAAAAAACAAGTTTTTTCAACTCAAAATAAGGAGCAAAATCGAAGCTTGAAATGAACAGAAATTATTAAGTAAATGAAAGGAGTTGCCCCTTCCACAATACTTTCAAATCGTTTTTCAAAACAAAATGTAAATCTCCTTCTGTGGAATTTTCCACCGAGAATCCCCCCCCTCTGTGGGAAGTTGATCCTGTTGAAAGTTCTTCAATGGAAAATTTATGCCTGGAAAACTACCCCATGAAAAATTTCTCTCGTTGAAATCCCCCCACCATGAAAAAATCCCCTTGAAAACGCCAACCCAGCTGAAAATTTTCCAGGAACAAAAACACATGCAAAATTGAGACGACAAAGAGAGAGTATGACAAATAAAAATAGTTTCGCATAGAAATTCTGTCAAATTCCCCTAGCGGCAAGCTTTCCCGAGAAAACTGCACCCCCGGAAACTTCCCTTCCAACGGAAAATTCTCCCCACGGAAAAACTCCCCTCCCACATATAAAAATGTTAGTATACTTCCCAATAAAATGTTTGTATGTATACAATGGGCAAATTTCCAAATTTACAGATCTTTCCCCAGAGGCTGTGGAGGATCATGGTGTCCCCAAAGACATAGTTGATAGACCATTCATTTCTGCTGACAAAAATGGCTATCTCACAATTCTTGTCAGACTACATTAGGAAAAAGGGGCGTGGGAGGGAGAATAGTTACCATCCAAGTGTAAAACTATCACAAATCACCATAAATAAATGAATTGAACCCAAAACGAACAGGAAATTACAATAAGTAACCTATTCAAACTCAAAATATCAACAATTAGCATGAATAAAGCTGAAACGCCCCCCCCCCTCTCCCTGCACTTCCTCAAGACCAGAACATATTTTGCACTTTACTGAAAACTAAATACATTTTAAATGTTTTCACTTTTTAGACTTTAACAAATAAAGAAGTATTAAGACTATAAGGAATAGATATCCGAATATGTACAACAAACTGAGAATACACGATTATTTTTTTTTTTTTTTTTTTTTTTTTTGAGTAAAGTGCAAATTGTTTTCTGGTCTGATGAAGACATGGGTGTTGTCAGCCATACTCCTTTTAATTTTTGCTCGTTTTGAGTTTGACTAGGCTATCTATCGTAATTTCTGTTAGTTTTTGGTTTCATTTATTTGTTAACGGGGATTTGCGGTAGTTTTACACTTGAAAAGATAAGAAAAACAAAACTCGTAGAATTTGACAAAGCCTTCGTCCGTAAAAACTTAAACAATTTAGAATTTGCTGGTTGCCAAAGCCGACTATCCTTTCAAAGGATAGCCAAACCTTCTTAAACTTTTTGGTGCCATGTGTTTTAGCTTAATTTAGATGACTGTTCGCCTATATTTTATTTCATCTTCAATTTTTTTTTAATTTGGTACTCGCTACTGCCGAAAATTGCGGAAGTTCATATGGAAGTCTTTTCGACACAAATAGATTTGTGTGTCTTTTTTATAAGTTTTTAGGATACTTCTGATGTGTAAATTCCTCTTTTCCCGTTCCTTTGCACTTTCAACGAAACCAAAAAAAAACTCAAATAAAAGTTTCAAATTCAGAAACCTTATTTTCCACAGAGGGAGGAAGGTATTTTCCGTTGGGGTTGCTTTCAGTAAGGGGGGAGGGGTATTTTCGCGTTAGGGTATTTTCCGAAGGGTCAACCCCACCCCTATTCACTATATTCATTTATGTTATTTTACTGTGTTCAAGGCTAATTGTACCAAACACATTTTGCATGCAGCCCCACTATACTTTACTTTTTCTGTGGGGGGGGGGGAGTATTTTCCGAGGGATAATCGCCTGGGGGAGGGGGTAAACACCTAGAACTGTTCTTTACTTAGGCAGCGCTATTACGCTGCCTATGATACTATCAATGTAAGTGAAGCTGTCCACCTGATCAATCCTTTCGTTACCCAGCGTCACTTGTTTATCTTCACCTATTCCTAGCTGATGTTAAGGGGGATGCCGATGACGGGGATAGAACACAACCATGCTTAACTCCTGATTTCTCCAATAAGCCAAAAATGAGCAGAAATAAAGTCAATCAACCTTCCAAACGTAAAACTACACAAATCACCATCAATAAATTTAAGAAAACTCAAAAGTAACAGAAATTACAATAAATAACGAAGCCAAACACAAAACGAGCAAAAATTACCATGATTAAGATTGACAACCCCCATGCCTTCTCAAGACCAGAACATAATTTGCACTCTACTGAAAATAAAATTTCCATTGATTTTCAGGTTAATATACACATACTGACATTTATTCCTTTAAGTTTTAACAATTACCTTGAATTACCTTAAATCACATTGTCCAGCGAAATAAGGAAACATCCTATAGAATCGCTGGTCAATTACGATGGGGAGCCATTAGTTCGGTGGCGTTCCCCTCTTTTTCCATGATTTGGTGAGCCAATTCTTATCAATGGCGATCTTGAACGCATCAACAGAGGGAGTGGTAACAGCTGCATTGGGAAGACTGTTCCAGGGGGCCACTACTCTATTGGAGAAATAGTGGTTGCGGAGTCTGCTGTGAGCTCTCTTCCGGAGCAGCTTCTTACCATACCCTCTCGTCCTGGATGATTCGTCAAGTTGGAAAGGCTTCTGAGAAGAGGAACCGGTATGCAGTAGCTTGTAAGCCATGATGACATCGCCCCTCCGTTGTCTATAGGTGAGTGTTGGGAGCTGTAGTTTGTTCAGGCGAGATGGCCAGTCGAGGTTCTTGTATCCATCAACAGATTTGGTTGCGCGCCTTTGAACAGACTCTATTTTCTGTTGGTCACCATTATTCAGGGGCGTGGCAACACACATCCCAGACTCCGACAATGGTCGCACAAGACCCTTGTACAGCTTTGTCATGACTTTGGATGATCTGCTACGTATTGTACGCCTATTTATTCCGAGGGTCTGAGATGCTTTGGCAACCACTGTATGTGTTTGTTTGTGGAATTTTAATTCTTCATCGACGACGATTCTCAAATCTCTTTCAGCTGCCGACGAACCAATCGATTGCCTAGAGCCATCCCCTCCTTTCATATCGTACTTCCGCTTCTCATTCCTTTTTTTAAAATGTACTGTCTTGCATTCTGGATGTGTAACTCAAGCTTCCATTTGCGGACCCAAAGGGAAAGTGAATCCATGTCTTCTGTATGGTGGTTCTTGTCGCGGTCGACTCCGCGGGCCTGATAAGCTTTGAATCGTTGGCATAAATGCTCATCTTATTTCTTACACCCCGGGGAGCATCATCAATGAAAATATTGAAAAGTGTTGGGCTCAAGATCGTCTCTGGGGCATGCCACTATCAACTCCAGCAACATCTGAAAGGAATTCTTGCCCGTTATCCCAAACACTTTAACTATCTGCTTTCTTCCTGAGAGGAACTGCATCACCCATTCAACAATCTTCACATGTATTTCGGTAGCTAAGAGTTTTGCCTCAAACGGTGATGGCAAACTTTGTCAAACGCCTTTGCAAAGTCTAATAAGATCATATCAGCAGGGATATCCAGGTCTAGCAGCTCAGTAAAAATATTCATATGTATCAATAAGATTTGTCTTGACCGAGCGTCCAGATCTGAATCCATGTTGGCTATCAGTAAGTAGTTTGTTGTCAATCAGGTGTTTCATAACAGCGGTATTCACAAACTCCTTCGAGGATTTACTGACAGTCGAGGTGATTCTAATGGGTCGGTAATTAGTGGCACAGTTCCTGCTTCCACCCTTGTGAACTGGTGTAATATTTTCATTTCGCCTAATCTGAGGACTTGTTTGGTATCAAGAGACTTCTAGAAAAGTTTTGCTAGGGGGGGGGGAGCAAGCTCCGAATGAGCCTTGTTCAAAGTTCCGAGGGTGAAAACCCATCAGAACCAACTGACTTATTTGGGTTCAATCTTTTGAGCCGTGATCTCACATCCAAAGTGCTGACAGTAATAATTTGCATCAGTTTCTGAATATCATATTCCCGCATCTGTGGCAAGGGGGCATCTTCTGGAGGTGTAAAAACTGACTTGAACTGCTGGTTCACAGCTTCAGCTGTACCTCCAAGGTCGCTTATGGTATTCCCATTAACTAAGAGTTCGGTTATTGAATGTCTTCCGGGCTTTTGAGTGGAGGCATATATCCAAAACTTCTTCGGATTTGTTTTTGACGCTGAAGCTAAAACTCCTCATACTTGCCTGACCTTGGTTGTAATTTGTATACACATGTCTTCTAAAATCGTTTGTCTGCGGGTACAACTTTGGTCGACAAGTTATGGCTATATGGTTGCTTGTGCCAAAAGGTGGCTCTGGGTCTATACTTTGGATTGCCTCCTCATCTTTGACAAATAGGAGTATCCAGGAGAGATGGGTCCTGGTCCTCTCTGTACCTAGTCGGGAAATCTATTGTCTGATATAATGAATGTTCTTGTAGGCACTCAAGGAGTGGGCAAATCTGGTCATCGTTATCTCCTGTAGCAGCATAACCACCAACCCATTGAATCTGAGGCAGGTTGAAGTTTCCAACAATATTTTTATTATTGCAAGGACGAATCGTCATTGAACTTATAGAATTTGCGATCGCGATATATATTGGAAAACAAGAATCAAAATAATTATAATACATATATAGCACATTTATTTATAAATAATACATATGTTCTTTATAACCTGTCACGTTATTCCAGATATAAAAATATAAAGAGATAAAAAAAATCAAAAAAATAATTCTAAAAAAATATACATAAGGAGAGAATAAAATAAAAGTAAATAAAACAAAAGTCTAAAATAAACGATATACAATATAAGGGGTGTAAAAAAGGCTCAGGGAGTGGACCAAACCAGTAGTCTGTATGAATTTATCTTATAAGCTTGTGCTTAAGCGGGTTAACATGCGTGTCAAGCTAAAATCTCATGTCTAGATACGTGTCTAGCCAGACTCCAATGTCTAGGCAACGACCGTTCACAAGTAAAATTCAGTGCCTAGATTGATACGCTGGACAAGGCGCTTGGCTAGACCTTGAGTTCTAGACTCTAAAAATCTATGTCTAGGATTTTAGATTACCGCCAATCAGAATGTGTCAAGTTCCACTATTTTCAACATCTATGTATACATTTTAGACAGGAATTTAATTTTGTTTTCTCATCAATTGTTTTTTCATTTTAGGCAAATATACAACACCAGACATAATAGTGAAGCACACAAAGGCATTTGTTGGCTTATCTCATCCATTATTTTGTGACAGTAAAAAATAGGGATTACAATTTTGAAACTTCTGCCCAAATAAGCCCCAATTGTAGTTTTAGGTAAGCACCGAATTTTACTTGTGAACGGTCGTTGCCTAGACATTGAAGTCTGGCTAGACAGGTGTCTAGACATGGGATTCTAGCTAGACACACATTTGAAAGCCGCTTTGTTCTTCTAGCCCAAGGGGGTGAGGTGTGATGACCCAGAAACAGCACGCATTGTAAACATCTTAAATGACTTCTCGCAGCAATTCCTTAATGCTTCTCTCTCCTTGTCAGCAGGCCGATACCTGTTTATAAGCTTTTCTTTGGCCGCTAGCTTACACTAGCACTCTCTATTAACTGCAAATTGTTCAATTATATGACGTGTAAGAAGAAAAAAGTATAGCTAACTGCCAACAAGAGATCAAAAATTTAATGCAAAATGAGTAGGGTTATATGTGAAAACACATATAAAACATGCAAAATAGAAAGAAACTGGAAATGGACTGTAAACTGGAAATACTAAAATACCTGAGGGAGGTTTTTGAAGAAATGCCTCCCTTGAAATGGCAGGTAAGTTTATTTACCAAAGAAACTGAAAATTAAGGTAAAATGTTGTTTTGTCAAAATTTCAATAGGCATAAACCTGTCATACAGACAAATTTCAAGACCCTTAAGAGGGATAAGGAGTGGAGATAGGTACTTGAAACTACCTTCCAAGGACACACTTTAGCCTGTAGATCCATACTTGAAAGTTTCAGTTTCCTAACCTAACCCCTTTCCATGATAGCTGAAGTAGAATTTTACCCTTTTGTCTATCTTGGAAAGAGGTTAGCTAAGGAAAAATGAAACTGTGAGGGATAGGTCTGGGCTATGCGCTAAAGTATGTCCCAGGAAGGTATTTTGAAGTACCTACCTCCACTCCTTCCTCTACAGGGTCCCAAAATTTGTCTACATGACATGCACTGTTGCCATATTGGCATATTTCACACCTAACTGACATTTTAATAGTGACTAGAAGGAAAATTTGAGTCATTCTGCCAGGTGTTAATCTTGGCGTATTTTAATTTAACTGGCATATTTTTGGTGTGAAATGCTTTATCTGAAAGAAATTATTTTCCTTATTTGAATCCAATTACTTCTTGTCATGTAATGAAGCTTTGAAAACAAGACAAAGAAAATTTGACAGATTATGTACATCAATATTGTTTTCCCCTGTAAGACTAAGAGTATCATTTCTTCAGGGAAATTTCAATTTCCAATCAAATGAGCCCTTTTTGAAATTTCTAAAACAACTTTCTATATAAACCTTATATGCCCCCAGGACATAACTTACAACCCTTGCACTGAGGGGGTTATCATTCTAAAAGACCTAATTTCTAGAACTTTCAACTATGTTGAACAAAATGGATATCTCAAAATTTTGAATGGATGTGTTTGGGAAAATGGTTGGCATGAGAGGGGGGGGGTAGTTACCCTTCAATCACTTTTGACTATTAAAAAGGGCACTAGCCCTTTCAATTTCTGATTGAATGAGCCCTTTTTGAAGTATCTACACATTGCTTTCTATATAAACCTTATATGCCCAAGGGCATAACTTACAACCCTTGCCCTGAGGGCTGTGTGGGGGGGGGGGGGGTTGTCATCCTTAAAGACCTAAGTTCCAAAACTTTCCACTACGTCAGTTTAAATAGCTATCTACAAATTTTGATTGTATGTGTTTGGGGGAAAGGTGGGCATGAGAGGGGGATAAGTTGCCCTCAAATCACTTTTGACTATTTAAAAGGGCACTAGTCCTTTGAATTTCCAATCAAATGATTCTTTTTCAAGTTTCTACAAAGATTTCAATAAAAAACCTTATATCCCCCAGGGCATAACTTATAACCCTTGCCCTGAAGACTGTGGAGGGAGTGTCCTGCTCAAAGGAATAATTTCTTGCTTTGAACTGCATGGAACAAAATGGCTACCTCAAATTTTGTCCCAAGGCATAACATACAACCCTTGCCCTGGGGGCTGTGGGGGGTTGTCATCCTCAAAGACCTAATTTCCAGAACTTTCAACTACATTGAACAAAATGGCTATCTTAAAATTTTGATTGGATGTGTTTTGGGAAAAGATGGGTGTGAGAGGGGTGTTAGTTTTTTTTGAAGTTTCTATGACAATGCTTTCTATATAAGCCTTATGTGCCCCCAGGGCATTACTTACAACCCTTGCCCTGAGGGCTCTGAGGGAGTTATCATTCTAAAAGACCTAATTTCCAGAACTTTCAACTATGTTGAACAAAATGGATATCTCAAAATTTTGAATGGATGTGTTTGGGAAAATGGTTGCGTGAGAGGGGGGGGGGGGCTAGTTACCCTTCAATCACTTTTGACTATTAAAAAGGGCACTAGCCCTTTCAATTTCTGATTGAATGAGCCCTTTTTGAAGTTTCTACACATTGCTTTCTATATAAACCTAATATGCCCAAGGGCATAACTTACAACCCTTGCCCTGAGGGCTGTGTGGGGGGGGGGGGGTTGTCATCCTTAAAGACCTAAGTTCCAAAACTTTCCACTATGTCAGTTTAAATAGCTATCTACAAATTTTGATTGTATGTGTTTGGGGGAAAGGTGGGCATGAGAGGGGGATAAGTTGCCCTCAAATCACTTTTGACTATTTAAAAGGGCACTAGTCCTTTGAATTTCCAATCAAATGATTCTTTTTTCCAGTTTCTACAAAGATTTCAATAAAAAACCTTATATCCCCCCAGGGCATAACTTATAACCCTTGCCCTGAAGACTGTGGAGGGAGTGTCCTGCTCAAAGGTATAATTTCTTGCTTTGAACTGCATGGAACAAAATGGCTACCTCAAAATTTTGTCCCCAAGGCATAACATACAACCCTTGCCCTGGGGGCTGTGGGGGGTTGTCATCCTCAAAGACCTAATTTCCAGAACTTTCAACTACATTGAACAAAATGGCTATCTTAAAATTTTGATTGGATGTGTTTTGGGAAAAGATGGGTGTGAGAGGGGTGTTAGTTTTTTTTGAAGTTTCTATGACAATGCTTTCTATATAAGCCTTATGTGCCCCCAGGGCATTACTTACAACCCTTGCCCTGAGGGCTCTGAGGGGGTTATCATTCTAAAAGACCTAATTTCCAGAACTTTCAACTATGTTGAACAAAATGGATATCTCAAAATTTTGAATGGATGTGTTTGGGAAAATGGTTGGCGTGAGAGGGGAGGGGGGTAGTTACCCTTCAATCACTTTTGACTATTAAAAAGGGCACTAGCCCTTTCAATTTCTGATTGAATGAGCCCTTTTTGAAGTTTCTACACATTGCTTTCTATATAAACCTTATATGCCCAAGGGCATAACTTACAACCCTTGCCCTGAGGGCTGTGTGGGGGGGGTTGTCATCCTTAAAGACCTAAGTTCCAAAACTTTCCACTATGTCAGTTTAAATAGCTATCTACAAATTTTGATTGTATGTGTTTGGGGGAAAGGTGGGCATGAGAGGGGGATAAGTTGCCCTCAAATCTCTTTTGACTATTTAAAAGGGCACTAGTCCTTTGAATTTCCAATCAAATGATTCTTTTTTCAAGTTTCTACAAAGATTTCAATAAAAAACCTTATATCCCCCCAGGGCATAACTTATAACCCTTGCCCTGAAGACTGTGGAGGGAGTGTCCTGCTCAAAGGTATAATTTCCTGCTTTGAACTGCATGGAACAAAATGGCTACCTCAAAATTTTGTCTCCAAGGCATAACTTACAACCCTTGCCCTGGGGGCTGTGGGGGGTTGTCATCCTCAAAGACTTAATTTCCAGAACTTTCAACTACATTGAACAAAATGGCTATCTTAAAATTTTGATTGGATGTGTTTTGGGAAAAGATGGGTGTGAGAGGGGTGTTAGTTTTTTTTTTGAAGTTTCTATGACAATGCTTTCTATATAAACCTTATGTGCCCCCAGGGCATTACTTACAACCCTTGCCCTGAGGACTTTGGAGGATTTTCCTCATCAAAAACAAAATTTCTATCTGGAATTCAACTATGCTGAACAAAATGGCTATCTCTAAATTTTGATTGGATGTATTTTGGACAATGGTGGGCGTGGAAGGGGTAGTAGTTGCCTTCCAATCGATTTTGACTATTAAAAGGGCACAAGCCACTTCAATTTCCAATTGAATGAGCCCTTTTTGAAGTTTCTATGACAACTTCTCTGATACAAAGTGCCCTGGTCTAAAGGAAAAAAAAAAAAATTAATACATTGGGTCAACATTGTTCTTATATGCCCCCTGGGCATAACTTAAAACCCTTGTCCTGAGGGCTGTGGGGAAGTGTCCTCCTCAAGAACATATTTTCTATCTGGAAATCAACTATGCTGAACAAAATGACAACTCCTTTGATATGAAGTGCCCTGGTATGAAAAAAAAAATAATACATTGTAGCAACATTGTTCTTTACTTAGGCAGCCAATTGTGCTGCCCATGATAAAGACCAAGACAACTGGTTATTGTTCACAATACAAGATCTTGAGTGTTTGTGGTTGTAAGAGAGAAATAAATAACTCTAAATTTAAACAAAGGTAGCTAAAGTGGTTTGCCCATTTACTGAATCCTCAGAGTGTCATATGTGCTGCAAAGTTCTGCCAGGCCATAGACTTTTCTTCCACACATGGTGTAAAGGTTAAGAATTGAGCTTCTTTATAAGTAGACTAGAATCAGAAGTAGGCAAAATAAAGTAAATGACTGTAGTGCTGAAAATGTTGTGAAACACTCATTTCAGCTATTTTAGCACTTCAGGAACTGACTGTGTTGGCAGTCATGGTTTACAAAGGTTCTGGTGTATTTTTGTCATGTTTTGCAGTGAGTTTGGCATATTTTTTGGTGCACCTTCTGGCAACACTGATGACATTTTGTTCAATGTAGTTGAAAGTTCTGGAAATTAGGTCTTTAAGGATGACAAACCCCCCCCCCCCCCACAGCTCCCAAGGCAAGGGTTGTAAGTTATGCCCTGGGGGCAAAATTTGAGGTAGCCATTTTGTTCCAAGCAGTTCAAAGCAGGAAATTATACCTTTGAGCAGGAAACTCCCCCCCCCCAGTCTTCAGGGCAAGGGTTATAAGTTATGCCCTGGTGGCATATAATGTTTTTTATTGAAATCTTTGTAGAAACTTGAAAAAGGAATCATTTGATTGGAAATACAAAGGACTAGTGCCCTTTTATATAGTCAAAAGTGATTTGAGGGCAACTTATCCCCCTCTCATGCCCACCTTTCAACTTTCAAGTTTCTATGACAACAAATTCAATAAAAACCTTGTATGCTCCCAGGGCATAACTTACAACCCTTGATTTCTGGAAATTTGGTCTTTGAGTATGACAGCCCCCCCCCCAGCCCTCAGGGCAAGGGTTGTAAGTTATGCCCTGGGAGCATACAAGGTTTTTATTGAATGTGTTGTTGTAGAAACTTCAAAAGGGCTCATTTGATTAGAAATTGAAAGGGCTAGTGCCTTTTTTAATAGTTGAAAGTGATTGGAGAGCGACTAACATCCCTCTCATGCCCACCATTTCCCCAAACACATCCAATCAAAATTTTGAGATAGCAATTTTGTTTAATGCAGTTGAAAATTCTGGAAATTAGGTCTTAGAAGATGACAACAACCCAAGTGCAAATTATGTTCTGGCCTTGGGAAGGCATAGGTTTTGTGCCCAACTTATGTTAATTTCTGCTTGTTTTGAGTTTGACTTGGTTATTTATTGTAATTTCTATTTGTTTTGTGTTTCATTTACTTATTGATACTGATTTGTGGTAGTTTCATGCTTGGTAGATTATTTGATCTTATTTTTGCTCATTTTTTGTTGAATGGAGTACATTACTTTTCTTTGAAAAACTTATTTTGTGGAAAAAGTTTTTTTAATTAATACCAGACAATATTAGCTTTACCTCAGTGGGAAACTACATTGTAGCTTTATTTTCATTAAATATTTAGTTAGTATTTTGTTAGGTTAGGTGAGGCTTGGTTAGTTTAGGTCACATAGTTAAAATAATGTGGTCTGGGTGGCCCCCTTCCATAATTCTTTGTTGAAGTTTTCATAATTTTGTTGATAAAGTATTAGCCTATAATGATTTAGTCTTAGCCTATAAAGTATTAGCCTATAATGAAGTATTAGCCATTAATGATTTTATAGGTCTTATTATCTTTCAAAGCAAAGTAGGGATATCTCCACCCCCATAACAAAATCTAAACTAGACTACTGTATATTAGGCTAGGTATGCTTCTTTCAAAAGTAAAAAAAAAGTCTGCAAAAAGTAAAAAACTTCTATTCACAACAAAATAAAGTTCTAGTTCATACTCAAGAAGAAACCATTTGAATTTTTTCAACTAAATAGCAAGCTTACAGTGTCTGAATGACAAACAAGGATTAATGACATTGTGTTAACTAGACTCAATAGGCTACAAGTTTTCTAAAAATCAAGAAATGATACTCTTTCCAAGATAGACAAAAGGGTAAAATTCTGCTTTAGCTACTTTCAGCTATCTTGGAAAGAGGTTAGGTTAGGAAACTGAAACTTTCACATAAGGATCTACAGGCTAAAGTGTGTCCTTGGAAGGTATTTTCAAGTACCTATCTCCACTCCTTCTCCCTCTAGAGGGTCTTGAAATTTGTCTTTATGACAGGTTTATGCCTATTGAAATTTTGACAAAACAACATTTTACCTTAATTTTCAGTTATCAGTTTCTTTGGTAAATATTTTGTCATTCATATTATTGACTTACAAAAAGTAAACATACCACTTGTTGCCTTTCTTATGCTCTTTCTAAATATAATACTCATTTTTGTTAGAAATGAAGGTAAACATTCACCAAATCATATTATTGACTTATGAATAAAGTGAATATACCACTCAATGCATTTTTTCTATGCTCTTTCCAAACATAATACTCATTTTTGTCAGAAATAAATTTACCCCCACCCCAGACCTGTCATGTAGGCAACATAATCTTCTAAGTTGCTAGAAATCAGAAAAAGATAGCCTTGATGTATCAGGATGCATTCCTGAAATCTTTATTTATGCTACTTGATCTAACTACTTTCAAACAGTTTGTGGTAACGAACTGTAAGTAAGGAGCGACCCGGCTCAATGGTAACCAAAACTCTAGAAAACGGGTTTTTGATACCAATAGATATATCAAAAGAATCAGATTTCAATGCTGATTTCAAATATATAACTTTCATCAAGTTTAGTGCTACCCATCAAAAGTTACGCGCCTGAGAAAATTTGGCTGATTTTCGAAAAAAGGGGGAAAGACCCCCTAAAAGTTATAGAACCTTAATGAAAATCACACCATCATATTCAGCGTATCAGAGAACCCTACTGTAGAGGTTTCAAGCTCCTATCTACAAAAATGTGGAATTTTCCATTTTTTGCCAGAAGAAAGATCACGGATGCGTGTTTATTTGTTTGTTTGTTTTTTTTTTTTGTTTTTTTTTTCCAGGGGTGATTGTATCGACCCAGTGGTCCTAGAATATCGTGGGAGGGCTCATTGGAACGGAAATTAAAAGTTCTAGTGCCCTTTTTAAGTGACCAAAAAAAATGGAGGGCAACTAGGCCCCCTCCCACGCCCATTTTTTTCCCAAAGTCTCCCGATCAAAATTTTGAGATAGCCATTTTATTCAGCATGGTCGAAAATATGATAAAATGTCTTTTAGGATGACTTGATCCCCAAAGTCCCCAGGGGGAGGGCTGAAAGTTATGAACTTTACTCAATGTTATTATATAGTATTGGTTATTGGGAAGTATACAGACTTTTTCAGAGGAGATTTTTTCTGGTAGGTGGGGAAGGAGAGGGTCGGGGGCTATATGGAGGGATCTTTCCATGAAGGAAGTTTTCATGGGGGAAGGGAAATTGCCATGAAGGGGGCGCCGGACTTGCCAGCATTATTTATTGGTTATTGGGAAGTATACAACCATTTTCAGGAAGGATTTTTTCTGGAGGGGGGGGGCTAGAGGAGGGGGTTACTCTGGAGAATATTTCCGTGGAGGATGTTTCTTTGGGGTAAGGGATATTTTCTATGAAGGGGGCGCCGGATTTCCAAGCATTATTTAAGAAATGATCAGAAATTAGATAAAAAAAAACAAGTTTTTTCAACTGAAATGTAAGAAGGAATATTAGAACTTAAAACGAACAGAAATTATAACGTATGTGAGGGGGTTCTCCCCCAAGTCAATACCTCGCTCTTTACGCTACAGTTTTTTTAGTGCTTTCAAAAGAGCGATCTATTCTAATTAAACGGCCTTTGTGATTCAGGGGTTTGTGAATCAAAATTTTTTTTAACTTTTAACGTAAAGAGCGTGGTATTGACTAAGGGGAGAACCCCTTCATATAAGTAATAACATATACGTAATAAAAAAAACAATAAAAAAACAAGCAATACAGCTCAATAGTAATCGAAACTTTTAAAAACGAAATTTTGATGTCAATAAATGTATCAAAAGAATGTGTTTATAATGCTGATCCTAAATATATAAATTTTATTAAGTTTAGTATTACTCATCAAAGGCTACGAGCCTGAGAAAATTTACTTGATTTTTTAAAGAGGGGGGAAACATCCCCTACAAGTGAAAGAATTTTAATGAAAATCACACCGTCAGATTCAGCGTATCAGAAAACCCTATTACATAGGTTTCAAGCTCATATCTGCAAAAATCTGCAACTTTGTATTTTTTGCCAGAAGAAAAATATACGAATATAGAAGTTAGTTACGTAAGTTAATTTGTAAAGACATCCATTTAGCAAAAGAAAAGTAAAATTTTTATGCAAATAAAAGCTGCATTAACTAAAAAACGATCAGAAATTAAATTAAAAAAAAACAAGTTTTTTAAACTGAAAGTAAGGAGCAACATTAAAACTTAAAACAAACAGAAATTATTCCGTATATGAAAGGGGCTGTCCCCTCCTCAACGCCTCGCTCTTTACGCTAAAGTTTGACTCTGTCTCACAACTTTATTTTTTAAAACAATAAAAAACTTTAGCGTAAAGAGCGAGGTGTTGAGGAGGGGACAGCCCCTTTCATATACTGAATAATTTCTGTTCATTTTAAGTTTTAATGTCGCTCCTTACTTTCAGTTTAAAAAACTTGTTTTTTTTTATTTAATTCAAGATAGAAAGAACCCCTAAACCATAATTTTATCCTACAGCTATATGGAAACACTAGTGGATCCAGGGAGGACCCTAGGCCCAATCCCAAGATTTTTCTAGTGCCATGATTCTATGTTTTTCACTCTATTTTTTAAATAGACTTGTCAATTTGGTCAATTATTGGCACCCTTGTCACATTCCCCCCCCCCCAGTTTTTTTTTTTAGATCCATCTGTTTGGAAAAAGCATAAAAAGCTTTACAAAGTAAGAGTAGCCTAGTGTGTATATCTTCTAGGCTACCAGGCAAAATAACTGAAGAACTAGAAATTTACCAAAAACATTGCTGTTTCAAAAATAAGCTATAAGAAAGGTTGGTAAAATTTTAGTTTAGCTAGCTCCTACTCTTTGCTATCTTGGAAAGGGGTTAGGTTAGAAACACAAAACTTTCAGTAATGAATCCAGGGCAAAAAAAAATATCCTGAAAAGGTAAGCAATTGCCAAGCCTCCATGTTAACCCTCTTTTGATTTCTAAGTCTTAGAAATTTGCCTTGGCTACTTGACAGGTCTAGGCTATACCTATTAGAATCTCAGTAAAACAACATTTTACCTTAATCTTCAGTTATCAGTTTTTATTTCTGTGGTTTTAGTTCTAAAAATGCAAATCCTGGAGGAAAATTAAAATAGGCTCCCAACCTCTACTCCTCCCTCTAGAGGGTCCTGACCTTAAAAAACTGTGCTATAAAAATGAAACCTTGCAAAATAAATCTTCTGCTTAAATTAAGTACAACAAAATTATTTTCAGCTTCAAAACTTTGCTTAATCCCAATTTATAAGGTTTTAAAGCTATGCAAATATTTTTCCTGAATTTTGGAAAAATAATATTGATATGGCTTAAAATTCTACTCAAATAACAGGTATTGCTTTTTCAGAACTAAGGCCAGAGAAAAAGAAACTGATAATGAAATTACCTATTGAAATTTTGATAAAACAACATTTGACCTTAATTTTCATTTATCAGTTTCTTTTTCTCTGGCCTTAGTTCTGAAAATGCAACATTAGGAAATTCTACTGAAATAACAATAATTCTAGGCTAAAACCAGAAAATTAAAAACTGAAAATTGCAGTAAAATTTTGTTTTGTCAAAATTCTAACAAGTATAGACCTGTCAAATAGGCAAATTTCTAAGCCTTAGAAATCAGAAGAGGGTTAACAAATATGGTTGGCAATACCATCCAAGAGTATGCTGTTGTCTGTGGTTTTGTTACTTAAACATTTCAATTTCCTATTCTAACCTCTTTTCAAGATAGCAAAAAAAAACAGGAATTTTAACCTTTAAAAAAAAAACAAACACAAAATTGAACTTTTGTTTTGGCTAATAGATAGCCTATATTTAAAATTGACTTTCTAATAAATTTGCATTGATGCAGCAAAAATTGCTTTGTGCTGTTTGAGATTTGATTACCTTAAATTGCAGCTTGGAGCAATCTAAGGATTTCTCCTTTTGGGATGATCAGTAGCATCCCAATTGAGTTTACACTCTCTGGAGAACCTCAGCATCTAGCCTTTGTTTGGAAACATCAACAGATTCAGCAGAAACTGTTGCTTTGGATACCTTGTTCTAACTGTTGACAATTTGTAAGGAAAAGAAATTGAGTGAAGACTCTGAATATGATAGATTGCTTGACAAGTTTCATGTGATGATTTCTAGTTCTTGAATTTGGACCAACAGTAGGGAATAATGCTGGGAAAGCATCAGCCCTAATTAACTTATAAGTTAAAATGGCATCCCGTCTATTTTTCCTGTAAATAAGTGTGAGGAAGTTCAGCTTTGATAGTCTTGCATGGTAAGAAAGCTCCTTTATGCCAGATATCACTTTGGTGGCATATCTCTGCATATATTCAAGAACTTTTGTGTCTTTTTTCAAATAAGGAGACACTAGACATTCCAATTTCATGCTTGGGATGCACAAATTTCGTATATTGAAGACTGATAATTTTAGGGGAACAATAGGAAAGAGTGCACTTAATCAGTCCCATAGTTGAACTAGCACCAGCAGCAGACCTCTTAGCATTAGTGCTGAATTTTGATTCATTGTCAATAGTGACACCAAGAGATTGCTCATTATATACAGAGGCAAGTAGGTGGCCTAAGAAAAAATAAGAGTGATAAGGATTCATTTTGCCAAAGTGAATGATCTGGTACTTGGCTACATTGAATTCAAGAAGCCAAGCCTCAGTCCATTGACTAAGCAGTCCAAGATTATTATGTGGAAGAACATGATCATCACAGGACAAGGCTGGTCCCAGAAGCTTCAGGTCATGAGCATTGAGAGTTGAGATTTGATTTACTGCTGATAATGGATGGAGCATTGTTGATGAAGATATTAAATAGTGTAGGACTCAAAACTGTTGCTTGAGTCATCAAATAACTGAACACATTGAGATTGCAGATAAAGAAAATCAAGGATCCAGAGCAGAGATTTCTCTTCAAGCGTGACTATGTAATTGACTGCTTTCACTGATGCTAGGAGGGACAGACAGTTGCATGCCGTTGTGAGTAGTCATTGGTCAAAGTAACAACAATTCCACACCATGCAGGGTCCAATAAGCAATCATGTTGTATTAACCAACCAGTTGTTTCAGGGTTGGCTTTGAAGATGTTCTGCCATGATTTAGACTAGCATCTAGGTCTTTTTTCCAGACTGGAAGTGGTTTGCACCAAAGTACTCCATATACCTAGGAGTTATCAGGCCTGCAACACACATGGTTGAACCAGTAGACAGCAGCAGCATATAATGATTTCTGGGTTAAACTTCTGTTCAAAATATTGTCTTATTATTTTATTCAGGACTTTGTCATGTATATATTTATGCACCTATGGCAAAACAAAATCAGAACCTGAGTTTTGGATTGTTTTGTTAGCCATGGTTTGCATCCATGTAGGAAGACAGAGAAAATAAGGGATTCATACACTCTGCTTTTAGTCTTAATACTAATCACCCTGGTTTTCTTGAGCAGTCCACTCAGTTGTGAACAGACATATGAGGCTACTAATATGCTGGCACTGATTTCATCACTGCATCCCCCATTGTTTATGATTGAACCTTGATATTTAAATTTGTCAATTAGCTGGATCTGGCAGTAATTCAACATTGGAAATGAGTAAGACTCATCATTGGTCTTCATTAATTTTAGAGGGGACAGAGGTCAAACTGATGGGTCTGTAAATCGTGTCATCTATTTGCTTTCCTGCATTTTTAGGGAAGAACTACTGAGCAGCAAGACAACTTTCATGTAGTCCAAATTGGTGACATTGAAATGCAAGCTGATATTAATTCCAATGCCAATTTCCATGGTTTTCTTCAAAATCCAGTCCATTTTAAGGTTGAAAAGTTCTGAAGAGGATACATTCTTGTCTCACTTATTCAATATTGATCCATGTCAAATAAACAATAAAGAAAAAAACAAATGGATTATTGCATTGAAAAGATCCTGAAGTAGTGGAGCTGGGCTTGAGGCTCTTCTGAGATTTCTATTTGGGATTAAGTCATCTACCTTAAATCTCATCTTCTAGCGACTGAGGTTGAAGAACCTGTAGATGTTGCCAGGTAACGTTGACTTGACAATCTTCACATCACAGTTTGTGAGTGGATTGTCACTATTTACATATATACATGACAGTTAACACAGTTCAAAACAACAGTTAACAACAGGACAGTTTAAACAATTTGATATCACAGTTCATAAGTGGATCATCACTATTTTTGTATATACAGGACAATTTGGTTTCTTTGTTGGGTGTCACTAGATGTATTGGTGGCCAGGCGTATTTGAGGGCTAAAGGGGGGCAGGTGACACCTAATTAGATCCTGCTCAATGATGCTGGTTCATCCCACTGCATTTTAACTGACTTGCCACTCCTATCATGGTCAACACCAACCTTGAAGCTATCAACTGATCTGGCAAACATGGTAGATTTGCTGAGCAAATTCCACTGTGGAACAATACAAAGATGAAGAAGTTGAACTTATCATGCTTTCTGTTAAATTTTTATGCAGTTTTATGGGATTTCTTTGTGTTCTGGTGTATTCACTGTTATCAAAAACGGGCTCGATGGTGTCACTGGTCATTGTCTTAAAAGTGAGGATGACATCTCCTCTCTTTCTGTGGTATGTTAGAGTAGGTAGGTCAAGCTTCTCTGGTTGTTGCTCACAGGAGATTTATTTTTTGGCAAAAGGAAGCTTGGTTGCTCTACACTGGACCTTCTGAACTATCTTCATGTCACACTTAAAGTGCAGGTTGGCACCTGACATGGCAAACTCAAGATGGGGGTGACCAAGGGCTGTGTAAAGCTTCTTGATAACTCTTTTTTGGCGACTTGGTACTGAACACTTGATCAAACCAAGGACCTTGTTTGCCTTAGCTGCTTGGTTCCAACAATGACTATGAAACTTGAGCTTATTGTCAATTAATACCCCAAGATCATGCTCTTCCTCGGCACTCTGAATGGGCGTATTGGCACCTGCAGAGTCAATCATGTGATAACTATTGCACGGATTGTTTGGACCAAGATGAAGGACTTAGCATTTTAATGGGTTGAACTCAAGCGTCCAGGTTGTTGCCCACAGGCAGATTTTGTTAAGATCATCTTGCAGAAAAGAGAAATTTTCTGTAGAGGCTGCTGGACCAAAGAGTTTGGAATTGCCCATATACAGTTCCAAGCCATTCTTGACCACCACAGGAGCGTTGTTTACAATTTCCTTGGGCTTTGTGATTCTTGAGTTTCTTGATGACTGCTTAGATCTCCTGCTAAGTTGTTTGTCTAGCATTGGCATCATCATAGGGGTCATGCTTACTTGTTCTTCCCTAGTGGGTAAACTGGCAGATCTGCTGTTATTGTAAAATATTATTGATATTTGAGGGCTTGATGGCTTGTTAAGATCATCTTGCAGAGAAGAGAAATTTTCTGTAGAGGCTGCTGGACCAAAGAGTTTGGAATTGCCTGGATACAGTTCCAAGCCATTCTTGACCACCTCAGGAGCGTTGTTTACAATTTCCTTGGGCTTTGTGATTCTTGAGTTTCTTGATGACTGCTTAGATCTCCTGCTAAGTTGTTTGTCTAGCATTGGCATCATCATAGGGGTCATACTTACTAGTTCTTCCCTAGTGGGTAAACTGGCAGATCTGCTGTTATTTGTGAAAATATTATTGATATTTGAGGGCTGGTATAGGAGGGCCGCTGCAGATGTTGTAGAATTATGTAAATTTTGAAGGTGGGACATCCGTCTTTTGGTAATATTCACCTTAAATTCTATTATGCAGGCATGAAAGGATGGTTCATTGTGATATGCCTGCCAGTGATCACTTCAAAGTTTGATTGATGTCTCTTGGATATTCCAGTGTAGAGGCCACTCTTTCTTCTCCAAGTCCTTGTCTGCACCATGCTTGAATGACTCCAGGGTTTGAGATTGGATGGTTTGATTGCTTAAGGAGTTTCAAAGTGGAGCAACGTGGTTGGAAAAGAAGTGGTAGTATTATCTGCAGTTGGTAGCTTATTTGGTAGTTTTCTTGGAGGGTCTCTTGGCTCTCTTGGTGGGGGTTGATGGGAAGAAGGCTTGAACTAGAATTCACTTTCAGATACTTAAAAGCTGTGACTACATTATCCCTTTTCCCTTGGTAAACAAAGGTTAGAATTTTCAATACTGCAAGACTCTCATGGTAAGGGGGAGTTTTCAAGCTGCTTGGAGTTTTTGTCACATGCCACTGGACACTTTCAAAGAGTTGGTGGTTTACCTTGAATTGAGGGGTGGCAAGTGTCATACCATAATACTCCAGCACTGGATGTACAAAGAGGTTGGTTGCTGCTGAAAAATGCTTTTTTGATATTGCCAAGATGTCTCCTTGCATTTGTAGCAGCCAAGAGGTATGCTGATTGAGCTTCATCTGGGAGTCAACCCTAACACCAAGATTGCGCTCTTTGCCTGTTGGTCCTAGATTTGAGCAGCAGCAAAGACTGGTGCTATTCAATATGTAATGTTGCTGATGGTTATTGGGTCCTTGGTGAAATACCTTCAATTTTTTTGCATTATCCTGTAGAAGTCACTTTTCTAACCAGTTTGCTGGGTTTTCCAAATCTTTCTGTAGAGAGGCTGTTGCCTCAGCAGTGTTGGCCACCCCTGCAAGCTCGGAGTCATCAGCACAGAAGGTTATCTTATTTTTTGTCCTATCAGAGATATCACTGGTATAAAGTTGGGCCAAGCCAAGTGCCCTGAGGTACTCTGCTGTTCACTGGTTGTGGGTTGGATTAAACTACTGAGCCATTAGAAGTATAAACAACAACCTGTGTTGTGTCTGTCAAGAAGGTCATAACCCAGTCAACAACTTCCCCAAATGCCTTAGCTTAGTCAAGTAGAAAACGATCAACTGGAATCCCTTTATCAATGAGCTTAGTAATGTCATTGTAGTATTTTATAAGATAAGATAATTTTATTTGAAAAATACATACAGAACATTATGCAGATTTGTATCTATTGACCTGCCTTTTCTGGAGCTGTGGTGGCAGTTGGGCAATGCAATGCGGTGCTGACAATTTGTTACAAACATTCTACAAAAACATTCGAAAAATAGTGGAGCTAAAATTAGCTTTAAGAATGGGCATATGTAAATCTGATTAATTTTGGATTTTGCTATATATATATATATATATATATATATATATATATATATTATATATATATATATATATTATATATATATATATATATATATATATATATATATATATATATATATATATATATATATATATATATATATATATATATATATATATATATATATATATGTATATAATGTATATAAAATCATATAAAATGGTTTTAACCAGTTTAGAAATATACCATAATCTAGCTTACAAACTTATTGTTTGAAGCCTTGTTTCCCAATTGGATATACAATATGCTCTCCTCCCCAGTGACTTCCAATGAATTTAGGAATTATTAGAAGACATATTAGGTTAGGTTATGTGGGAGGATCTTTCCATGAAGGAAGTTTTCATGGGGGAAGGGACATTGCTATGAAGGGGGCGCCGGATTTCCCAGCATTATTTAAAAAAAGTCCGATGATTTTGAATTGAAGTTATCAAGTATTTTGCAATAGGTTGTATCAAGACGCTGGGTAATTGTAGACAGAGAAAAGCTAAGACAGATAGTCCAAGTAATTGAGAGGCAAATTATTAAATGGCTGGGCCATGGGTAAAAGGCAGGAGTATGCATGACTCTCTTATTGGACACATACTTGTCAGGTATGTGTCCTTAAGTATGTTGGTACACCTGTTGGTAACCCTTACTAAGCCAAGATTTGCTATACTTTTTATTATAGCTTTTATTTGATATTGGTGTCAATGATATAGTTATTGTTTCTGTTAATTAGCCCTCTGTTTTAAGTCAATTTGGGATGCAAACCTTTTTTTTTAAATCGAAATTAATAATTTATGTTTGGTGGTTGACACCCTTTGCTCGGTCCAAACGATAAGCATCGTGTCCTCGAATGGAATGGGACATTGGTTATAAGAAAATATTTAAAGTAAATAGGAACTTCATAGGAGAGAATAAAAAATAAAGCTCGGAAGAGAGTGAGGTGAAAGAGGAGAGTGCGAAGCTGTGTTAGGTTCAGGTGGATTAGTCCTGTGGTATATGGTCAGTAATTGAAATGGTAATTAGCAAAGTATTCTTAAATAAAGATATTGGATTTGCTCTCTTTATTTGGATTGATTAGAGGCTATTGGAGGGACATGCTTATGCTGAATTAAAAACAGGTTTAAAAGAATGGGAAGGCTTCCAGGGATTTAAGGGGAACTGAAGCCTTAAAAAGGAAAAAAAAACAAAATGAGATAATATTGATGGATTTTCCCAGATGTTCCACTGCTTGTTGTTGGGGGACAAAGAATACAGGTCTTTCTATAGAAAAAGGTATTCCAGTATCCTGGAGAATCATGGAAAAAGCAATTTTGAGGTTAATTTCCAGAACCCTATTATTATAAATGATACCTGATTATTTGTTACTATTTTCGTTCCAAGACAATGAGTAACACAAAATTATTAGCTATAACTGTTGAACGGACTATAATGTTAGCCCCTGTTATGTAGCTTAGGTATTTGGGGGCTAAATAATGGAATAATAGCAAATAATTAGTTATGACTATGTTCTGCAATGTACCCCATGTCTCTTGGAAAACGAATTGGTTATCTGGAGAACCGCTGGAAATCTCGCATTGAATTTGCTATTTTCACATGCCCTGCAGAATTCAAATTGTTCATGAGGATCCTGGTTTCCTCAACAATTCTTTTTCCCTCTTTAGTTCTCTGAAATTATGGCCCAATTCCCAAATTTATTAGAACTTTAGCACTCATTAATCACCTTAATCCATTTGAGAGCTTTAAGGTCCTCCGGACCTGTAGTGCTCTTGAGTCGACGACTTCCAATTGAACCTCCACTGCCTCTTCTCCCACTCCTTGTCAAGGTGGCATTTGAATGACTGGATGGAGGGAGTGCTGACAGTTGAGTCCTTCAATTGATTCCAATGGTTTATGACTCTTCTTGAGAAGTACATTTGACAGGTTCTTGATCAGGAGCTTAACTTTGGTAGCTTCTTGGAGTGTCCTCCTGTGTAATGATGGCTGGTGCTATGACTGCTGCTAAAGATGGCAGAGTTTTCTTCTCGAAGTTTGTAAGTCAGCATCATATCGCTACGCATGTGTCTGTAGACGAGAGTAGATAGCTTAAGTTGCTTGAGGCGGTCAGAGTTGAGCCAAAGTTGATTCAGAATAATTTCGTTATGGTATTCTTTTCTTTTCAACATTGGTTTATATTGCCCAGCAGTGTTTCATTTTTTATGAACATACACAATATTTTAGTGCTATACTACTATTCCTTCTCGTACTATGTTTACCTAAGTGCTTGCTGGTCAAGATTCATTGAAGCTTGATTGTTATTAATACCTAATGGAAACATTAGTTTATTTTATCCTTACTCTTGTTTTTTTTTAATCTGAGTGCGGTGGCGTGCATCATTTTAATTTCTGAATTTCAGGATGTTTTGATCTTCATGCTGCAAATCCAAATCTTCTTTTGCCTGGTGTTTGGCCTTCCATTCCTCATATATCATGTAAGTTGTATCAAAATTTCTCTATCTTAAATAAATTGCCTATTGTTTACTTGTTGTTGTTTTTAAGAAAATTTCTATAATTGCGGAAAGAGGGGAGGGGATTCCTTAGACTTCACTTGTTTTTCTAATTCCGTATTAATGTTAATATTTTTATCTTTATTTAAGGTCATATACATGTTTATGTTTCTAAGATGTTTCTAAGATTCCTAAATAACGACAAGTATTAAATGATATTTATTTACTTATTTTAAGTGTTAATTATGATATATATTTATTATTTCTATCAATTGAGATTTAGGGATGCAACACTAAACGAATCTATAAAGCTTGTCATAGTCTTACACCAGTTTCGACTTTAGTAACTGTCAGTGTACAATTGAAATTATCTTATAAAACATAAGCGTAGAACTAAATATTTTTTAATAACCGCGAAGTAATTGAACAGTATACAGAAATATTGGATTGATTTATCAAGCAGTATTTTGCTCTCACCAGCTATAATACCAATAGTGGGTAATATAAAGTCTTAAATTGTAAGAAATATGCTTTAGTATCACTTGAAATGAAGATCAAATAAGACATAATATGAACTCTGGAAATCCGATTATTTCTCTCTATACAAGAGTGAATTTCAAGCTATGATGCAAATTCTAAAGCTAGTCTATAGTCCTAATACTATCAATATGGCCTTACTTCGAACTTGTGTACAAACTAATCATGACATGTCCTTTTAAGAACCAAAACGAGAGCCAGTCATTGGACTGAGCCATTGTGCAGAAGTGACACCAAATTAAACGTAAAATAATATAGAAAATCCTAAAGTGGATTGTTGTTTTATCTTAAAATGGATTGATCCTAAAAGGGATTGATAATATTTTGATTCTATAAAAAGTGTTCTTAATTGGTTTGCTTTTACTGTACCATAGTCCTATATTATTTTGTGTTTTCAGTAAAGCGCTAGTTTTGTATAATCCTAAAAGCATAGGGGAGCATAATTAGTTGGTTTATTTATGTTAGTTATATTAATATATATTAAATAGGCTGTAAATTAATAATTTTTATCCGTTTTAAGTTTCAAATTCGCTCTTTACTTCCCTCGGAAAAACTTAGTTTTTTTAAATTAATCTTTGTTCGTTTTTGATTAAAATTTAATGCAAAAACAACGCTGCCATGATCTTTTTTATTTATACGGAATAATGTACGCTCGTTTTAAGTTTTGATGTCACTTCTTAGTTTCAGTTGAAAATATTCACAAATATGACCAATGATTCAAGTGAACATACCACTCCATGCCTATTTTTAGGTTTCTTCCGAATATAATAATCGTTTTCGGTGCAAATTCAATTTTAAACCCTTATGAAGAGAAGCTGTAACCACTTTGCATCCTACCTTTTTTATTGTTTTTTTTTATATAAATAGTTTTTTCTATTTTTCTTTCCCTACTCAGCTTATCAAAAACTTGCATTTCCCCCTTAAATCAAAGAACAGTATATTTCCGCTATTCGCCGAAACAATTGATAAATAGCAGAAAACACTCCCTAGAGAATATGGAGAAAGTAGGTCACATTTAGACGTTTAGCAATTAGCACTGAAAATACTTCCTAGAATACAATATTTCTTATGCCATTGCCCCTTCTCTCTCTGAAGAAATAAAATTTCAAACAAAATATCATTCAAAACATTGAATATAATAAGAAATCACTAATATTCTAATGAAGGGAGTGTGCAGGAGAAGCAGGCTTGCCACCCCTAGTGATTTATCACTATTTCTAGTGATCTTTGATGTTGCCTAGTGATTTTTTTCTAGTCTGTGCTGTGACGAGATACTTAATAAAACTTATTGATATTTCAGAAAAGGCGGGAATTGCGTGCTGCAGGGATTGAAATTGCCAAACGCCGGTCCAAAAAACGATTTATTGACTACACTGCTGAAATCCCCCTAAATTCTTCAGATTCAAATGTATATCATTCAATCAGGGAAGCATAGTTTTGATTCTCTCTGTAAATATTGTTGCGAAAAAAGAGATTTATTTCCCTAAAAAGTTCACAAAATAGCTCTTAATAGAACTTTTCACTGTGGACTCCAGTTTTTAAATTTAATAAGCGAAACACCTGTTCTTGTTCTTCAAGCTCATTGTCTTCATCATATTCGACAAAACTGAAAGTGAGAACCTGTAATCGACACCACTTACACTAGGCAGCTAAGCGTATACAAAAGGAACTCAATTTGCAATTTAAATTTCATGGAATCTCTTTAATTATTATACAGAATTTTATTGCAGATTTTAAAATATGTTCTCGGTAGTGACACTTCCATGCCAGATGGCAATCAAGATAAAAACCAAGGTAGCGGAGACGATCAACTTGAACCAGATGAACCAGATTACCAACTTGCTGAACCAGCTGAACCAGATTACCAACCAGCTGAACCAGATTACCAACCAGCTGAACCAATTGAATCAGCTGAACCAGATTACCAACCACATAAAGTTACCTCAGAGGTTAGTATGAAATTGACTTAATTTTTGATTTTCTTAAAGTAGGTTTGTATGTGTAATAGAAATGAAATCTGATTGCTTAGGTTGGTTAAGTTGAAACTTAAAAGTTTGCCAGTATGCAAGTTTTGGTAGTATGAATGTGCATTGTCAGTTTAATATACATATACTGATATTTAGCAATCAAAATGTTAATATTATTTGATTTATTAAAGTTATGAAAGTAAAAACATTTATATTTTTTCATGGAGTTTTTCTGTTTAATGGCCTTTTGTTTTTTGATCCTCATTTCTAAATATAATTGACCTTGAATATTTTGATCCTCATTTTCAAATATAAATGTTTTTACTTTTATGACTTTAATAACTCAAATAATTTTAACATTTTGATTACTAAATTATCAGTATATATATATTAAACTGACAATGCCTGCCTTAAAAAAAAATTAACCAAAAACCTGCCTGTCACTTGACGGCAAAAAACTTTCCTAGAGAATTTCACAATGGAAATAAGAATGGGCTGATCATGGGTTTTGACACTTTGAAAAGAGGAAAAAAGCAAAGTTTTCAGATGCTTTTTCAGTAGTCAGAATACCCTTTTATATAAGTGAAACTATCCAGTCACTTCAAAATTTTGGGATGGATGGCTGTTTCTCTATTTTATTCCTGTTTTATATATTTCTCACGGTTCACCTTTTGTCGCGTTTTACCCGATTTATTCGTTTTTGGTAGCAACAGTAGATGAAATAGGTATTTTCGATGGTCTGGGGTAAACACAGTAAACGACTGGGGTAAACCAGTGGTTCCCCGTCGATTTTGGGCCATGCCCTACCTAGGCATTTCTAAAATCCTGATACTACAATTACTACTACTAACAACTCACCACAGCACCAAGCCGCAATGGCTTGGTCATGAAAATTGTCATGACTTCATATGAGTCATGTCTTGACTGTTGTCATGAATAATATCATATTTTATAGACTATCTTTGCTTTCTATTGAATACATCTGATACTTTTTGGCTGGTAAGACATGGCTCATTTGGAATAACCCCCTTTAAAGTGGTTCAGCGATACGGATATCTTCATGATGTAATTATAATTTCCTGGTTAAAACATAAAAACAAATGAAAGCAAAGAGGGACATGAAATTTAATTCAAAGAGAAATTATCCTGTATACGAGGGAAACTGTAAAATAAATTGAGTGCAGTAAACAGCTGGTAATTAAAGTCATTTTATATATAGATTTCCTTTCGAAACATTTGAAAGGAAATTTTTATTTTTCAAGCAGTTACGAATAAATACGCCCTTGCTTTCTTGAGCCATCATTAAAGTACTTCTTATCACATTGTCCTTGTGCTAGGGCCACTTGTTCTTTAAAAATCGAAGAATGAAGTCAAACTTCAGCGTAAATAGTGTCATTTGAGGGGGGACAATACCCCTTTCAGAAACAGGATAATTCCTGTTCTTATTAAATTCTAATGTCGCTCTTACCCTTCGTTTAAAAAATTTAAAATACTATCTGGAGTTATCCTAAGTTTGAGGGGGAGGGGGCTAAGACCCAAACAGTCTCTTCTCTTTCTGTTAAAGTTTTACATTTTGCATAACCATGCTTCGAGAAAAAAGAAAAACCATGCTTCAACTATTGACATTTAAACAAGGGGCTGGTGTTGAAATATTCATAGTTCTGAGTGATTCTTTGAATGATTCTTTAAGTGAAACATTCTTTGAGTGATTTCTCTTTTTTTTTTATCATTACCGCCCTGTGGACATTTCTCAATCTAGCCTCTTCTGAGCTCGATTTCAAGCCATGACCCACCTAGGTATTTCTAAAATTCTGGTGTCCCCCTCGTGATATTTAAATTTTGTTAATGAAAATTTAAGTTAAAACGAGAGCCCGTTGCCATTCGCTAGTAAATGTGGACAATAAGCTCCAAAACTGTTATTTTTCCTTCGCCCAACTTTTTCTACGACAGTGAAGGAGTAATTACTTTTTCAGTGTAATTAGTTTTCATTTCAGTCTAATTGAGTGTAATTAGTTTTCAAGTTAAGTGTCGTTTCTGCCCTGAGCGGGATCTTGATTTCTCTCGGCAACTGTACTGCATGTTTCATCCGATATTCGTCCGCTCTTCCAAATGAAAAAGGCAGGAGGTTGGAACCATATCTAAATGTCTATCCAATTCACTTGAAGTACCTTTCATTGTTAGTTTGAAAATGCGGATCGGAAAACAAGTTGTTGATATTTTTGGTACCTCCCCTCTCTCCTGCACTCCATATAACTTCCTTCCCTCCCTATAAAAGAATCTACTGCGTGTGTGTGTGTGTGTTAGCGTTAGGTGGTTTGCAGATGAAAGCAAAAGAAAACGTTTTTTTTTTATACCTGACGTCTTAAAGTAATCAGGTCTATCTCATCGGAAAGAGCGAAAACAGTCAGAAAGTTTCATTAAAATAAACAAGTTTCATGTCGTTAACATATTTGTGAATAAAAATCATATTTTTATGGAAGTTTCATTAAAATAAAAAAATTCCTCTGCTAAATTCCAGTAAATTTCTTTTGCCTATTTCTGGTAAATTCCCTTTGCCAAGTTTTTGTACGATAGATCATTGTTTCAAATTTAATAAATGTTTACTGGCGGAGTTTTACCACCATTAAAAATTTGCTGTATCAGTCAGGGTCTCCGTAGTTTTTGGACGAGGGCTTCGTGGGTCTGAGGGGGAAGGGTGTGCAATGCTTAGTGCATTGGCTAAACTGTAATATTTTGATACTTATGTACCTGAATACCAAGTTTCGTCTTTATTCGGATTTATGCAAAAATGGTTGGTTCTGAGTAATACTATGATGTCATTGACATTAAAATTTTTGAAGGTAGTGTCGCCAAAGATAGATTTATGGATAGCCTACTATGTAAAAGTATATTATTCCCTGTTTGTTACATTTTCTTTCTTAATTTGTAGAAACCAATGTCAAGAGTGATTAAATATAGACAAAGGATATAGACAAAGGAGGGGAATTTGTAACGGGCAAAGTTTCCTGAATTCCTCTACAAAATTCTTTTTATGTCTTATTTTCTCTTCGCCGACTCAGCTTGTGGACTTCCCCCATTTGGTTCGACTGTTTCACTAGGAATCTTAATTATCTTTACTTCAGGCCTAGAAATTTGATTGAAATTTTTCCACGTTGAAGAAACACCATTCTATGCAAGTTCAAAAGCAGAAAAGAAATAATACTTCTTAGCATCTCATTTTTTCTTTTCAACGATATTTCGAGCTAACTTCAATAATTTTATCATGTTCTGTAACACAATGGTTAACCACGGACGTTTGGATTTTTTCTTCTTAATCTACTCTCATGTGGTCCTTCAAGCATGCAACATTCGTGGATTTCAATAATCTCACTAGAAAACAAAACATAACTTACTTCAGTCATTCTGACTAAAAACATCAGTCCAATCTTGTTTTCCTACATGATCTTTTGATCCATATAAGTTTGACTCATTCAATCTAAATATTTCTGTGCTGCTCATTTGGATGAAAAATTGCTAAACAACACCACCATAAAAGCATGGGGATGATCCAAACCTGGCACAATTAGTACATTTGCTGATTTAAGCCAGCAAGAAATGTCTTAACTGATTAATATGCTATCAATATACGTGGTCGTGCCGTCTGCGATTTGTACGGTGATGTTAATCAACGGGAAAATACTAAATAATAGTGCTTGATTAAGATTTAATGCCTCATATAATTAATGGCTCAAGTGATGAGCTTAGTTTCATTGTCAGACACTACGATTCTACAGTGTATTTCTCAGCTACAAATGATTATTCAGTAGTGGTATCAAGTAGTCGAAGTCTCATCTATTCATAGTTGCCGCGGTAGCGGCAATCTAGTAAGAGATCGTAGTAAAAAACAGTCTAATTCTTAGTCCCAAGTTGTTCCAATTCCAAGTATTCATAGTCGCAGTCGTAAGTAATCAAAGTGACTAGTACTCGCAAGTAGTCTGGTCTCAGTAGTTTAAGTTTAAGTATTAGCTTGTACATAGTGTTTTGTGTTTAGTTCAAAATACCTTTCAAAACGGCCAGAAAGTTTAAACTTTTTATCCTAAGCCGTTCCTAGAATATAGCTGATACAGAGTTTTGAAAAACCTGCATATAGTGTTTTTGATTTAGCTTGACATCATCCTCAACATTCCCTGAAAGCTTCACCCTTGTGGCCTTAGCCTCAGCAGTAGTCGTAGCAAAAGTAATAGTATTTGTATCTGCATTATCGGTAATAGTATGCGCATAATACCATTTGATTAGCTCAACATCCGTTAAATAGTTGTAATATCTGTGTTAGCAGCATCCAGATGCTTCCTTTTGTTTGTTCAACATCCCCTGACAGTTTTCACAGCTGTAACCTTAGCTTTAGAAGAAGTAGTAACAGTTACACAAGTAGTATCAGTGGTAGTAGTAACAGCAATATTATACACACGGGATATTGCTTTAATGTTAGATGAACATCCCCATAAACAGGTCCTGACAACTTTCACTTAACACTCGAAGTCGTCCATATGATATTACTTATAGGCTCTATTGATAACCTGCATACACAAAGTGTTTGGGTTCAGCTTAATATCCATCTCAGAATTTCATGAAAGTTTCACACTCATAACCTAAGCCCTATCAAAAGTAGTGGGATTAGTAATAGCATGCACAATATTGCCTTTCGATTATTTCAATATTTCCCTCAACTAATGTTGTAACTGCTGAAATTGGGTATTTTACGTATTTTACCGTAATTTTTGGATCCCCGTAAAATTGGTATTTTACCTCTTGAACGTAATTTATCTATTTTACGCAATTTACCTATTTTATCGATTTTTGACGTATTTTACCGGTATCTTGCATATTTTTCTGACATATTTTACGAGGGCTTGCAGTTTTCCCAGCACAAAAGCGCAGAGACTTGCATTACCTGTATAGCTGTATTACCTGGTTTAAAAGGTCGTCTGTCTGACTTCAGTCTCTTGTTATCAGAACGATAAACTGTATTATATTACAAGAAATTATAGTTTTGAAATGGTGAAATATTAGCTGAAATAAACTTGTCTACTGACTTAATTTTCATTAAAAATGTGGCCAGATGATCTTAATTTAACTGAAGAAAAAATGTTTTTTGAATTCTTTAATTTTAAGTTATTGTAAATTGGGTTTATAGGAATATCTCCAGCATCTCTATTTAATGCAAGGTCTCTATTTATTGATTTTTTTTTTTTAGTTTCAATTGCCTTCCTAAAAGAATATGGAAAGCCATTTGCTTCAGATATTAAAAGTTGCATCATCAAAAATAATTAAATAATCTGGATTTTCAACGATCTTGAGGGCCAAAGCAGAATCAATATTCTCATTTTTATTTTAAATATTTCATTTTTATTTTAAATTATCCCAGAGAAACCTTGTGTACATGTCGTTGTCCCCCCCCCCCAGAGCCGACTTTTACAATCTCCCCCTTGGAGAATTCCCCCTCTCCCAAGAAATACATCCCCTGGATAAATCCGGATCTTCAATAGAAGGGAAATCGAAATTCCTACTTTCCTGTTTAAGTCAGAAGCAACCGTATAGCATTGCTTAAGTAAAGACCCGCAAGGGTTCAAAGAATTAATATTTGTTTATTTATTTTTCCCCAGAGGGACTTCACGTGGAAGTGATGGTCGAATAAGATGGGTTCATGGAAAGGATGGGCTTCGGAACAGGCACAGTCATGTGAATCAGAGCCTGAAGGAGAGGAGTTCGATTTGCCAGCAGATCCTGTTGTAGACAGTCTTAATGACTGAATGTTCTGTTATTATGATCCAATGCTTAGTTAATCAAAGTCATCCAAGTGTTACACACCACTTTTTTACTTGTATTTGGTGCTTTTATAAATAAATGAAAAATAACATGCATGTGATATGGGAAATATGGCTGAATGAGGCTATTTAAATACGAATGGTTGTTAGGGTAACATTTCTTAGGTTTAAATATTGATAGCATAATTTTAGAAAAAAAATTTGCTAGTATGATTTTACTCCCAAATAATGTTTTTTTGTTTTTTTATTGGATACCCGAGATCAGGCACTGTCCACTTGCTGAGGTATTACCATAGGCCAAAAATTACCAAAGGGATAAACAAAACTGTTAATTAGATTGACTAAACTCTAGATGAAGGGGCATTATCTTTTTTGAGCCCAGGAAAATCAGAATCATCAAAACATTTCATTAAAAGCTGAAAACGATGCTTAAAAAGAAATGATCAACTTGTCTTGTAGCTACAGGGCAAGTCTAAAATACCAATTTTACCCTATATTTGTTA
Organism: Artemia sinica; assembly: GCA_027921565.1. Taxonomy (NCBI): domain Eukaryota; kingdom Metazoa; phylum Arthropoda; class Branchiopoda; order Anostraca; family Artemiidae; genus Artemia; species Artemia sinica. The sequence goes on along the minus strand of JAPEVW010000022.1, from coordinate 5,521,771 downwards.
GGGAGTACCCTATTTTACCACTTTACTTTATTTTACCAATTTTACTTAGCAAGATTTTATTTTACGGTAATTTTACAACACTACCTTCAACAGGTCCTGACAATCACAACGTAATACTCTAGAGATATTGCTGATACGCTCTATGGATAACCTGCATAAACATACTGTGTTTTGATTTAGTTTTGATATTCTGCTTGAGAATTAATGAAAGTTTCAACCTTGTAAACTAGGCCTTAGTAAGCACTAGTACTAGTAGCATTTACATATAGTATCTTTAAATCAATTCAGAATGTCCCTCAATATTTTCTAAAAGTATCAACATTGTACACTGTGAAACGCTGTATTGAAAACCTCCATAAACACAATTTGTATTGAATTTAGCACAACACCCCCCTTAAAATTTCCTGGAAATTTCGCATTAATACCCTCGCGCTTAGCAACAGTAATATAGTACTGTCAGGAGTAGAAGTAGTATCAGTAGCAACCAAACAATGCCTTTGTTTTTGTTCAAAATTCCCCCTGCCCCAAAAAATTTTCGACTTAATGTCCTAAGGCGAACCTTAGATATTACTGGTACTCTTTTTTGATAACCTGCCTACACATTGTGTGTTCGGATTTAGTTCAACATCCCCTAAAAGCTACTCCTTAAAGCTCCTAGCCTCAATAGTAGAAGAAGAGGTAGAAAAAGCAGTAACAGTAGCATGCACACAGTGCTTTTTCGTTAATTCAACATCCCCGTCATCATGCCAGGAAAGTTTTAACTTAATACCTTAAGCTATTCCTGTGATACTTCTGCTCTTTCTATTAGAGTAACCCGAAAGGGTGTAAGTGCATCCATGTTTTTTTTTTAAAATTAGATTTGATACAATGGCTTATGAACAGAAGAGGATATACAGTTTTTTTTTTCAGGGAAAGTTTGGTTAGATGTGAAACTAAACCAAAATATACAACGTCTATCAGGATTTTCAATCATAATTTTTTTGCAGAATATGGTAGGACCTATACCTAAGCAGGCTAAAATTCGGATGAAAAAGACTACATTATTTAAAATCAATTTAAAACTCTTTCCATAAAAGAATTTTTTTTTCAGAAAAAATTAAAGAGCTACATTAAACTAAAAATAAGCAGAAACAAAGTCAAATTATCTTTCCAGCTTAAAACTACCATAAATCCCTATGAACAAATAAACGGAACTCTAATCGAAAAGAAACTACAATAAAAAACCGAATCAAACTCTAAACGAGCAGAAACTGAGAGGAGTAGGGATGACACCTCTCCGTTCTTTCTTCTAAAGATGTTTATCCATACTCAATTCCTTTTTCAGTAATCTTGGTTAAGATGGTGTTGTTGCTTCTTTAGTTTTCCATATTATGAGAAATAAAAACGCATGGCTTGAAACAGAGATTGTTCTGAGTAAAGTGCATATTATTTTCTGTTCTATAAAGGCATGAGGGGCGTCAGCTGTACTCCTTTTATTTTCTGCACGTTTTGAGTTTGACTCAGTTATTTATAGTTATTTCTGCACATACTGAGTTTCGTTTATTGATTGATAGTGATTTATGGTAGTCTTACACTTAAAAAATTATTAACTTTACACTGATACATTTTTTTATAAACGCTGATAATGTTCCAGTATCCAAATTTTGACTTATCTGCAAGCAGAGTCGTTCAAACAGGGGGAGCAGGTAATAAGGGCATCTGCGCCAGGCACCAAGGCTAAAGAGGGGGGGGGGGTTTACCCACTTTGATCAACTTTTTGTCTTCAGTTTCCCTTTTTTTGCTTATATTTGAGTCGGGAGGGGAACGCTGTAATTGATCTTTCCCGGGAACAACCAGACCTAGGAACGGCTCTGTCTGCAAGGCTGCTACCAAATAGTTTTTCCAGGTTGTAAGAAGTAAGTGTTATGTGTTTTGATTTTTTTATTATTATTCTAAAGCTTCCTACGTAGAAATCCATGAAGAAAAAAACAAACCTACAAATTATGTGTGTTTTGAATCTAAGAATGTAAATAGAAGTTCTTTCAATCAAGTTTTTAGCAACATAATCTTGGGAGTAAACTTCGCTTAGGTGGGGCATGCTTGTAGGGTTTCCTTGATCGCTAGTTTTCCTGGTGCGACTTCTTCTTTAGCCTGCCTCGAATCTATGTGATTTTTCGGGGTATTTGAGCAACTTTTGATAGTTCCAACAATTTATTCGAGTTCAGAACTTCCTTCTTTATGACGTAAACAAAATAGTACAACATACATGGTTTTAGAAGATTTGTATGTAAAATGATCAACTACAATTGATTGTAAATAAAATCCAAATAAGTTATCGGTCTCTCAGTTTGAGTGACCGATAATTCTTATTGAGCTAAACAGTCAATAAAATCATCAAGTTAATAGTAATTTCTAGGATAATATGATATTTAGTAAAGGCAGGGCATCCAATAAGTCGCGTTTATCTGACCAGTCGATATCCTTTATCCAGTGCAGGTGCCGAAGCTTTGGACAATATTTCTTTACAGTTTCGAGCGTTTTGCTAGTCACTTTAGGACAACCCTGAAAAGAAAAAAAAAAATATATGACTAACGATTTCAGAAAATAAGATAACAATTCAAGGCCATTTAAAGGAAATCAGTATTACTCCAAACCGCTTCACCGAACTTTCACCTACTGAGATTTAGGACTAAAACATCCAATGCTGCGTATTCCGAGTTTGATGTTTTTATAAAAATCAAATTTAGCATTCGATCTTTTTATTTTTTTTTTATTTCCTGCTGTTTTGATTCTGGGACTCGCTCGACAAGGGTACAGGTCTATGGGTCTATCTTCCTTCATCGGTATTCTATGGAAAAAATACAACCTTGAAAGGTACACCAGAAAGACAGTTAAATAAAATATAAAAGAGGCAATAAAGCAACAGAAATATTTACAATGGATTTATGTATAAAAAAGGTTCGATACTGCTGATATCCTTTTTTTTTTTATAGCAAATTCGATGTAGAAGTTGCAATGCAGTTTCTCGGTGCTCACCGTGTTTGATTATCTGCAATGCCATTGAGCCTATTTTTTTGCATTTCTCAGGCTGTTGTGCACATTTAGTCTATTTTGAAATTAGTAGTAAATAAAGAGGATGGGATAAATACATGGATGCCAAATTTTGGAAATATACTTCACAATTAAATATTGCAGAATTTTCGTTCCGTGTTGAATATAAAATAAAAACACAAATAGCCAAAACAAGAAAAACAATAGGGAATTCTGTTCGTAAGACAGTGAAGATAATCTGAACGAACATTTCGGCCCGACGTCCAAGGGCCGTCCTCAGCAAGACAAAATTATATAAAAGAAGAAAGACTCACCACAATATGCAACCAATAAAACTAAAAAGCTAAATTTTTCAAAACAGTCCCAGCATTCTTAAGCAAGCGAAGTTCAACCAGGACTAATGAAAAAGTGAGGTAAAACAAGGCGATTCATTGAGATGAAAGAAAAATAATTTAAAAACACGTTCTTATTGCTAATCCAGTCTTTTTGGCAGCTAACCTCAAAGGTCTTTTTGAGACCGGTTCTGTGTTAATGTCTATTGGTTTTTTAAAAATTTTTGTAAGATCATTTTTTATTCAAATTGTGCATAGAGCATTTAGTGTATATCCCTCAAAGTCCCTATTTAAGGAAATATTATTATTAATCTTAGGTCTGATTTCAATTGCTTCTCGAACTACCTGTTTTAGGCCTAGGTCATTGCTAATAAGAGCATATTCATCAAAAATTATTTTGTGGCTGGGATTTTCAAATGCATGGCTGCCTAAAGCAAAATCAAATGAAACAGTAGCAATATTAAAATTTAGAGCTTTGTCAATATTCAAAATCGCTATTTTCAAACTAAAAACATTAAATCATAGTGGTAATGATTTTGATAAATCTTTTTCAATAAGACCCTGAAACCCTTGAAATAGAGTCTGATGAAAACATCATTGTCAAAAACCTTGTACAGGAAACTTACAGCCCCCCAGCTTGAACAACAAGGAAAAACACTTTCTAGCGTGGCTAGAACTGATCTGTCCACCTTTTTTCCTTCCGAAAAAAAGGACAGGAAAAGAAGGAAACAGCAAAAAACATAAATAAAACATAAAAATAAATAATTTTAACCAGAAAACATAAATAAAAACAGAGAAATAAAAGAAAAGCAAAAAAAAAAAATGGCCACTAAGATCCGATGAGAAAGCTTCAAACCCAGAAAAAGGCTTCAAACCTATTAACATTCCAGATACGGTCCTGGTTGCTACCCCTTTAGCCCCCCCCTTCCCCATTCTGAGCACTTAAATTATGAGCTTTTACACAGTTGCATTAAGAGCGGACGCTCAAATAAAAAAATAATGTGATAAGTTTACCTTCTTTATTAGTAAAGACAGTTGTAATTATCGATAGAATTCAATCTCAGCTATTGAGAGATAGATTTTCATGATCCACTGAGATGTTAAAACTAGCAGGGCAGGAAAACGAAATACCGAAACTTGCACTGAGGCCATAAATTTTAGCTGTTTTAACTTAGAAATAAATTGATATAGTTATAAAATTAAATTTGTTTATTTTTACACGTAGATGGTACATAAATGTGGTTTGCTGTTTTAAAATTCAAAGATACAACTGAAAGTAGAGCGAACAGTATTGAAAAAAAACTTAAAAAAAACTTCCTTCAAAATATTTTTTATAAATAAACTAGTTTTTATAGGGTTCTTTTTAAGAAACTATGCACATCCAATTATCCTGATGAACGTATCCCACAAAAGCTTTGCCCAAGCAAGACGTTAATTTTATATCACTAGTTGAATATATATCTTCAATTTAACCATTGTTAAAACTGAATTTTGTTTCTACAATTGAATACCATTGTTATGGTCCCCCTAAAACTTTGGAAATAATACATATAAAGAAAAACGCAATCTAAAAGAATGGAAAGGAGTAATCTTAACACTCCCTGGGTCTTCTAAGGACCAAAACATGATTTTCCTTACACTGACAACAATCTCCATTTCAAACCATGTGTTTTTATTTCTCATAACGAGAGAAAAAAAAAAAACATAATATGTAACATGTAAAACGTGTGTAACATGTAAACATGTAAACATGTGTAACATGTAAACGTAATATGTAACAATATGTAAACATTGGGCAAAGTTCATAACTTGCAGCCCTTCCCCCGGGGACTGGAGGATTCAGTCATCCTCAAATACATAGTTATTATATCTTTCGACCATGCTGAACAAAATAGCTATCTCAAAATTTTGATCAGGTGACTTTTGGAAAAAATGAACGTGGGAAGGGGCATAGTTGCCCTCCATTTTTTGGGTCACTTAAAAAGGGCACTAAAACTTGTAATTTCCGTTTGAATGAGCCCTACCACGATATCTTAGGACCACTGGGTCGATACGATCACCCCTGAAAAAAACAACAACAAATAAACACGCATGCGTGATCTTTCTTCTGGCAAAAAATACAAAATTCCACATTTTTGCAGATAGGAGCTTGAAACGTCAGCAGTAGGGTTCTCTGATACGCTGAATCTGATGGTGTGATTTTCATTAAGGTTCTATGACTTTTAGGGGGTGTTTCCCCTTTTTTCTAAAATAGGGCAAATTTTCTCAGGCACGAGTGTTTCGGTTGAGCTTAATGTCCACCTCAAAATTTCATGAAAGTTTCATATTCATAACCTAAGCCTTATTAGAAGTAGTAGTGGGATTAGTAATAGGATGCACAATAATGCCTTTCGATTAATTCAATATTTCCCTCAACTAGTGTTGTAACTGGTAAAATTGATCACGGTAAAATTGGGTATTTTACCGTAATTTTTTGGACCCTTGTAAAATTGGTATTTTACCTATTTAACGTAATTTATCCATTTCACGCAATTTACTTATTTTACCTATTTTATCGATTTTTGACGTATTTCACCGGTATCTTACATTTTTCTGACATGTTTTACGAGGGCTTGCAATTTTCCCAGCACAAAAGCGCAAAGAGGCTTACATTACCTGTATAGCTGTATCAGTAGCAAGCAAACAATGCCTTTGGTTTGTTCAAAATCCCCCCACCCCAAGAAATTTTCGACTTAATACCCTTAGATATTAGTGCTTACTAAGATAATACTGGTAGTCTTAGGTATTACTTATATACTATATTACTTATATATGTATTACTTATATACTATATACAGATATCACTTATATACTATATACAGAAATTACTTATATATTATTACTTGTTACAGATATTACTGATATACTACATTACTTATATATTACAGGTAGTCTTTTTTAATAACCTTTTTTTAAAATACTGGTAATCTTAGATATTACTTATATACTATATTACTTATATATTATTACTTAGATATTACTTATATACTACATTACTTATATATATATATTACTTATATATTATATACAGATATTACTTATATAATACTGGTAGTCTTTTTTAATAGCTTGCTTACACATTGTGTGTTCGGATTCAGTTCAACATCCTCTAAAAGCTACTCCTTAAAGCTCCTAGCCTCAATAGTAGAAGCAGAAGTAGGAAAAGCAGCAGCAGTAGAATGCATATAGTGCTTTTTCGTTAGTTCAACATCTCCCTCATCATGCCAGGAAAGTTTTAACTTAATAGCTTAAGCTATTACCGAAAGGGTGTAAACCGAAAGGGTGTAATTGCATCCATGTTTTTTTCAGGGAAAGTTTGGTTAGATGTGAAACTAATCCAAAATATACAACGTCTATCTGGATTTTCAATCATAATTTTTTTTGCAAAATTTGGTAAGACCTATATCTAGCAGGCTAAAATTCGGATAAAAAAGACTACGTTATTTAAAATCAATTTAAAAGGTCTTTCCATAAAAGACCTTTTTCTTCAGGGAAAATTAAAGAGAAACATTAAACTAAAGATAAGCAGAAACAAAGTCAAATAATCTTTCCAGCTTAAAACTACCATAAATCACCTCGAACAAATAAACGGAACTCTTAAACGAAAAGAAACTAAATAAAAAACCGAGTGAAACTTTAAACAAGCAAAAACTAAGAGGAGTCGGGATACCCCCTAAACCCCTCCGTTCTGTCTTCTAAAGATGTTTATCCATACTCAATTCTTTTTTTAGTACGATTGTTCTGAGTAAAGTGCATATTATTTTCTGTTCTATAAAAGGCATGAGGGGCGTCAGCTGTACTCCTTTGATTCTCGGCACGTTTTGAGTCTTACGTTTAAAAAATTATTAACTTTACACTGATATATTTTTTTATATACGCTGATAATGTTCCAGTATTCAAATTTTGACTTATCTGCAAGCAGAGTCGTTCAAACAGGGGGAGCGGGCAATAAGGACATCTGCCCCAGGCACCTAGGCTAAAGAGGCGGGGGGGTTACCCACTTTGATAAATTTTTTCTCTTCAGTTTACCTTTTTTTGTTTATATTTGAGTCGGGAGGGGAACGCTGCAATTGATTTTTCCCGGGAACAGCCAGCCCTAGGAACGGCTCTGTCTGCAAGGCTGCTACCAAATAGTTTTTCCAGGTTGTAAGAAGTAAGTGTTAAGTGTTTTGATTTTTTTTTTATTATTATTCTAAAGCTTCCTACGTAGAAATCCATGAAGATAAAAACAAATCTACAAATAACGTGTGTTTTGAATCTAAGAATGTAAATAGAAGTTCTTTCAATCAAGTTTTTAGCAACATAATTTTGGGAGTAAACTTCACTTAGGTGGAGCATGCTTGTAGGGTTTTCTTTAGCCTACCTACGACTTTCTTCTTTAGCCTACCTCGAATCTATGTGATTTTTTGGGGTATTTGAGCAACTTTTGATAGTTCCAAAAATTTATTCGAGTTCAGAACTTCCTTTTTTATGATGCAAACAAAATAGTACAACATACATGGTATTAGAAGATTTGTATGAAGATATTGTTAGAAGAAATGATCAGCTACAATTGATTGTTAAATAAAATCCAAATAAGGCAGTCTGAGCTTGAGAGACCGGTAATTCTTATTGAGCTAAACAGTCAATAAAATCATCAAGTTGCTAGTAATTTCTAGGATAATATAATATCTAGTAAAGGCAGAGCATCCAATAAGTCGCGTTTATCTGACGAGTCGATATCCTTTATCCAGTAAAGGTGCCGAAGCTTTGGACAATATTTCTTTACAGTTTCGAGCGTTTTACTAGTCACTTTAGGACAACCCTGAAAAGAAAAAAAAAATATATGACTAACGATTTCAGAAAAATAAGATAACAATTCAAGGCCATTTAAAGGAAATCAGTATTACTCCAAACCGCTTCACCGAACTTTCACCTACTGAGATTTAGGACTAAAACATCCAATGCTGCGTATTCCGAGTTTGATGTTTTTATAAAAATCAAATTTAGCATTCGATCTTTTTATTTTGTTTTTATTTCCTGCTGTTTTGATTCTGGGACTCGCTCAACAAGGGTACAGGCCTATGGGTCTATCTTTCTTCATCGGTATTCTATGGAAAAAAATACAACCTTGAAAGCTACACCAGAAAGACAGTTAAATAAAATATAAAAGAGGCAATAAAGCAACAGAAATATTTACAATGGATTTAGGTATAAATAAGGTTCGATACTGCTGATATCCTTTTTTTTTATAGAAAATTCGATGTAGAAGTTGCAATGCAGTTTCTCGGTGCTCACCGTGTTTGATTATCTGCAATGCCATTGCGCCTATTTTTTTTGCATTTCTCAGGCTGTTGTACACATTTAGTCTATTTTGAAATTAGTAGTAAATAAAGAGGATGGGATAAATACGTGGATGCCAAATTTTGGAATTATACTTCACAATTAAATATTGCAGAATTTTCGTTCCATGTTGAATATAAAATAAAAAACACAAATAGCCAAAACAAGAAAAACGATAGGGAATTCTTTTCGTAAGACAGTGAAGATAATCTGAACGAACATTTCGGCCCGACGTCCAAGGGCCGTCCTCAGCAAGACAAAATTATATAAAAGAAGAAAGACTCACAACAATATGCGACCAATAAAACTAAAAAGCTAAATTTTTCAAAACAGTCCCAGCATTCTTACGTCAGCGAAGTTCAACCAGGACTGATGAAAAAGTGAGGTAAAACAAGGCGATTCATTGAGATGAAAGAAAAATAATTTAAAAACACGTTCTTATTGCTAATCCAGTCTTTTTGGCAGCTAACCTCAAAGGTCTTTGAGACCGGTTCTGTGTTAATGTCTATTGGTTTTTTAAAATATTTTGTAAGATCATTTTTAATTCAACTTGTGCATAGAGCATTTAGTGTATATCCCCCCAAGTCCCTATTTAAGGAAATATTATTATTAATCTTAAGTCTGATTTCAATTGCTTCTCGAACTACCTATTTTAGGCCTAGGTCATTGCTAATAAGAGCAGATTCATCAAAAATTATTTTGTGGCTGGGATTTGCCTTTGGTTAGTTCAACAACCCCACAACGTACTCTTGAGGTTTCAGCTTAATGCACCAAGTTATTCCTCAGATAAATAATTTCTTAGACCACACTGCTTTTCCATTTACAAAAAATTAAACAAGAAAAACGGGTTTTAATTTCTATAAAGCAGTGAATACAACACATTTAATTAAACACAAATACTCCGAATATGAGTTAAGACTTAAATTAATCACCCCAGGCCCTGGGGTGATTAATTTAAGCAAAAAGGAGTTAACCAAAGAACAAAAGGAAATCCTTGAAAGAGGTATAAAATTTGGACTAAATCCTAAAAATGTACCGATAGAGGAAATTATTTCAAAGATTGAAACAGGGGTTCATAAGTTTCCAAAAGATATAAATAATGTAGATGATTTAAGACTAAGGGTAGTGAATATTTTAACAGATTCTGGTAGTTATCAAGAAAACGTTAAGAACAAAGATATTAAAGTTTTAAAAGATTTAAAAAAAGTTGATTCTCTAATAATAACGAAAGCGGATAAGAGCAATACAGTAGTAATCCTAGAAAAAGATGATTATGATAGTAAAATAGAAACAATTCTAAGTGATACTTCAACATATTAAAAACTTAACTCGGACCCAACTGAATTGTATGTTAAAAGATTAAGAAAAGATTTAGAAGACCTTAAAACAAATGGAAGTATTACACCCCAGATGTATCACAAGTTCTTTCCAAGGCGATCAGTTAGCCCTAGAATATATGGTTTGCCAAAAATACATAAAACAGGTATCCCCTTAAGACCTATTGTTTCAACAACCAATTCACCAACGGTAAAAATCGAGAAATGGGCAGCAATGACACTTAAACCATTATTATATCTCCAAAATTCGTATATAAAAAACTCGGAATTTTTTAAAAGATAAACTTATAAGTGTAGAAATATCAGACGAATCTAGATTGTTCAGTTTTGATATCAAATCCATGTATACGTATATTCCTTTTGATAAATCGTTTAGTATTTTATCCAAAAAACTTGAGGAACGAAAAAATGAGATAGAAGAATTATCTTCGGGAATTGAACTGGAAACTATATTAAATTTAGTCAGAATAACTAGCAGGTATACTAAATATTTCACGTTTAGAGATAATTTTTACCATCAAATTAGGGGATTAGCAATGGGAGGGCCTTTAAGTCCGTTGTTAGCAAATATTTATGTAGAGTATGTAGAAAATTTAGCTATAGAAACATATTTTTTAAAACCTAAATTTTGGGGCAGATATATGGATGATATTTTAGTTATTTGGAATTACGGGGAATCAGAAATTGAAGTTTTTTTGGAACATTTAAATAATCTGGGAGGAGAATTAATTTTACAATTGAAAAGGAAACAGAGAATAAGTTACCGTTTCTAGATATATAAAAAAAAAAAAAAAAAAAAAAAAAAAAAAAAAAAAAAAAAAAAAAAAAAAAAATCTTGGAATATGAATGGGAATTTCGCAGAAAGGCACCCAATAGTTTGTGAAATGCTAAAAAGCAATCAAATTGTGTGTATCCAAGAGCACTTTGCTCTTCCTATTTCTGTAGGTCAACTGGCCATTTTCCGTGCTAATAACATGTATATTGTTCCTGCTGTCAGAAAAAAGGACCAAGGAAGGCCCTCCGGGGGTCTCGTGACGTATATTAGTAACGATGTTGAATCAAAGTTGTTTTTTTCAACGCAAAACATTCTAGCGGTTCAAGTGTGTAATTTTGTTGTTGTGAACGTATACATGCCAACCGACTATCGTGATGACGCGTCTCATTCCGAATTTGCGCAAAGTTTACGTAAATTAGCTGAATGTCTTAGCAAAATCCGATTAGAAAGATTGCCTTGTGTAATATTAGGTGATTTTAACTGTCCTATGAGTGCTGAATTTACTGAAACTAACGCGCTTTTTACTGGTGATCGTGAAAGTATGGTACATGGTCTCCTAGATGATACATTTACCATTTTAGAAAAAAACCAAAATTTTACATACATACATAACACAGGAAGTACTTCTAATTTAGACCATGTTATTTGCTCTAAAGACCTACTCCCTACTTCAGTACGGGTGTCTGACACTACTTTTACTTTTGACCATTTTTCAATAGAACTGCAAATCACACCTCCCGCTACACAATCTGAGCATCCACTCCAAAATAAACGCAGCAAAAACTACAAAAAAATGGACACAAATACGGGATTGGAATAATGTTAATACGTCGGTTTACACGCAAGTTTCGGATGAAATTTTAGCTAAAATTAAAATCCCATTTAACCTTCTGATCCAGTCACGACGAATTGAACCGAAAGAGGCCCGACTTGAACTTGATATATATGCCGCCCAAATTACACACGCTCTTCGCTCAGCTGAGGAAGCTGCTGTTCCCATAAAGAAAATTAAGACTGGTACGCAAGTTTCAGGTTGGTCGCAAAATGCTGGCCTAGTTAATGCATGCAACCAGGCAAAATTTTGGCTTTCTGTTTGGAAGGAGTGTGGACGGCCGAGAATTGGGGTTGTAAATGCCGTTAGACTCCTTACAAAAAGAAAGTTTGGAAAAGAATTGGCTCTCCACCGGTCTAATGTAATTGCTAAGTCTTCTGAAGATGCTCTACGAAATCCTGACCTTATATGGAAGACTCTTTCCGAAAGAAAGCCGAATTTTGCTGCATCTTCAATTTCCCTTGAATCTTGGAGAACTTATTACGAACAAGAGTTTAAATCCCCCTGTCCGACTCTTAGCGCAAAATACAAGGCAGAGCTGCATAATTTCCTATCAAGCACCGACCGTTCTGACGTTACTGTGTCGGTATCCGAGGTTCAGAACGTGCTCCGTCACATTAAAAAGAAAAATTCACGTGGTGCTGATGGAATTTCTGCTCTCCATTTAAAAAACCCATCTTCAATGCTCATTCAGCACCTTGCCCTGCTTTTTCAGATGATTTTTGTGCAAGGTGTGGTTCCCAGTAATTTTTGCATAGGGTCCCTTACCCCTGTGCCAAAAAAGGGGAAACCCCTGGAAGAATGTGCGTCTTTTCGACCCATTACTATATCAACAACTTTTTGCAAAATTTTTGAGCTACTTATAATTAAAGAAATAAATGAGAAATGTTATGCACCACCCTCCCAATTTGGCTTTCAACCTGGTCTTGGTTGTGGCCATGCGCTAAGCGTCGTGGCTTCTGTCCTTATTGACGCTGAAAGCTCAGGCGAGTCGGTCGCGATTGGTATTCATGATGTCAAGCGTGCGTTTAGATTCCCTTATCCACGACCAAATTATTCTAGAAATGGGAAAGAGAGGCGTCCAACGAGATGTCTTAATGCCATTAAAGGACATGTATGAAAACCTCCAGGCACAAATAAAAGTTGTTTCGCCCGAGAAGAATATAAGTGAAATTTACCCAACCGTCCCAGTACGAAAAGGCGCCCGGCAAGGTGCTCCTACTTCTGCCCGGCTTTTAATAACAGTGTTCTTCCAGCACAGGAAAATTACCAAATAACGTGTGTTCTGGATGGTATTGACCTTTTCTCTTCTTTGTTATGCTGACGATATTTTAAATATGAGCCGGAATATTGGTGGCATTGAATGCAATTTTGCTATTTTTCAAAAGCAATATGCTGCGATAGGCCTAGAATTTAACGCTGCAAAATCAGAGGTATTACTGTTTAATTGGCCCGAAAACCAAGTCCCGCCTACCATAGACCTTGGACAGACAAGTATTAAGCCAGCAGATCACATCATTTATCTTGGACTACCGATTGGTAAAACGCTGAGACACACACGACAGCTATCAACATCTAGAAAAGCGTACCGGTTTTGCATACAGCAGATTGGTTGCAACGAAGTTCAGCTTCAACCGGTTTATCCTTGCTCGGCTGTATACTGCACTAGCATTGCCCCATTTTTTATACCTGAGCCCTTTTTGGCGAACATTTCCATGCACCACTAAACAGAAACTTCGAGCAATATTTTTTAAATATGCTAAGTACCTTTTAAGACTCCCCCCCCCCCTGGACGCGTAACACATACCTCATTAATAGGTATAAACTGGCAGATCCCACTCTTATAATTGAAAATCAGATATCCCGTTTTAACAGTAAAATTGGTAACCACCCCTGGCATAGTTTACTCAAGCAGTAGTCAAGTGTAGAAATGTTTCTTATTTCTTGTCAGTTTAGTGTTTTTCTCGTTTGTATCCGTTGAAGTATTATTTGTCCCTTTTTTTTCTTTTTTATTTTTCTTTATCTTTATTGTACTCTGTCTTGTGTTTTTGTAATGACGGGTTATAAATAAATAATAATAATAATAATAATAATATTTTGATCCATAGAAATGATAACGAACTAGCGTTTTCAATTTACCGTAAACCTACTAATAACAACCGTTACTTGTCTTTCGCATCAAATCATCCGATCCAGGTAAAAAGGGGTGTTGTTATTTCTTTAGTTGATAGGGTATTAAAATTAGCATCACCAGAATACATAAGCAATGAACGAATTTTTATTAAGGATATTCTAGTAGGTAATGGCTATCCGGAAAATATGATTTCTCAAATAATTGAAAAAAGGAAAAAAAAGTTGACGGAACCAAAAATATTAAAAGAAGATGGGTCAAATCAAGAAACAACTCACATAACTTTACCTTTTATTCCAATATTGTCACAAAAATTAAGAAGAGAATTAAAAAAAACATAATAATATAAATACAGCATTTAAATCAGGACAAACTATAAGCTCGTTGTTAAATAAAAAGAAAGACAAGGTACTGAGAAATTTGCAAAAGGGAGCATACAAAATTCCATGTTCTTGTGGTAAATTTTATGTGGGAACATAAAACAGAACATAGAACGCAACAGATTTTAGAAAATAGGCTACAGCAACACAAGAATGCCAACGATTGCGCTCTAAAACAAAACAAAACACCAAAAACGTTTGAGTCAGCTGTTGCAGAACATCTTTATAATTTTCCTCATCACAGTATTTTATTTGATCAAACAAAAATAGTAGATACGTCTTTAGGACTTTTACAAAGCTTCAGGGAAATTATAGAAATAAAAAAGATAATATATGGGGGTATTAGTATCAATAGAGATGAAGGGAATTTTAGGATCAATTCGATTTATAATAGTTTAATTAAAAAGCAGGTAAAATTTTCAACCAGTACTATTTTTGATAATAGTTCGGATACGAATGATGACCTTGCGGACAAAGGTCAGACTGGGTTAAATGCTGGGAAAGGTAAACGAGCTGCAGCTAAGCTTGCAAGCAAACGAATCTGTTCAATTTATAATTCAAACATTGGGTGATGAACCTGTGAGATCTATTTAGGGGTTATGGGCCGAGGGTTAGCTGACCTTTTTTGTTTTAGTTTAAGTATAAATATATTCTCATTTTGATAGATGTCAATTTATATTCTGTGAGAAGGTGTGTCAATATAAGCATTCGATTGTATACGGCAGTGAATGGAGTTTGTTTATTTAATATGTGAGTTTTTTTTCCTATTTATTTATTTTTTTCTTTCGTTTTGTTTAGTATGTTTTTTATGTTTATGTAAGAATTCTTTTTTTCCATTGAGAAAGGCTCCCGGATGTGGGGCCGAAATATTCGGAGTATTTGTGTTTAATTAAATGTGTTGTATTCACTGCTTTATAGAAATTAAAACCCGTTTTTCTTGTTTAATTATTCCTCAGATATTGCTGATAAGCTCTTTTGACAACCTACTTACAAATAAAACGTTTTATTTAGTTTCACTATCCCTTTTAACTTTGCCTCAATGCCCTTAGTCGTACTAGTAATAACAGTTGTCGTAGTTATAGCAGAATTAGCAACAGTAAATACATTGTATCTTTTTTTTGCAGCATCACCCTCTACATACCCTGAAAGTTTGAACTTGATGCCGTGAGCAATTTCTGGAATATTGCTGATACGTCCTTTTGACAACCTATTAGAGGTGGTGGGGTAGCATTCAGATGGAAAGTACTGACGTGTGGGGTTACTGACACCAAAGCTTAAAGTATCCTCAAAGTAAAACAACCCAAGTAAGTCACAAATTGAATGGTTATATCCGTAAAACATAAAAAATTGTCTCAGGAAGGAGCAAACTTCTTGTTGAAAATCTCCCTTGTAGTCTCTACTTACCCGTTATTTCAGACCACCTACATCGGTGCTAGGCTGGGGAAAAAAGAATCCCTCATGTATAACAGAACCGGTATTTTTATCGCTGCTCAATCTTCAGTACCAAACCAGACTTTCAGATATCTTTTCTTACAGAAGATATCCAAGTAACATGGGCGAGTAGAGCTCCCATAACAAACCACATCAAACTTCCCAAAGCTAAAACCCAGGCGATAAAAAAATATAGGCACTTGTGATAGATAAGAACTTATCTCTCCCAAACGTACAAATAGGAACTGATTAGTAAGAACTTGCAAAAATCAAAAAACACAAAACAAACATTATGTCATGGAAATCGTCTGGGGCGACTTCTTTTCAAGGTTCTGATCGAAGCAATCCATCCACGGTCTTAGCTACATATGTTAGAGAATTATCGATTGAAGCTGAACAATGTCTGACGAGGTTGCTTTATAACCGTCTGACCTGCTCTGATGAATAATTGTTTGGTTGAGTTTTATACATGTAATAAGTAGCAGCTTTCCCCCTGGAGAAGTGACAAATTACGAAAGAAAAAGAAAGAAATGGGCAGTTGTGTGCTAATTAGTGGTAGCGGTTACCTTTTACTTCATTACTCGGGAAAGTTAAACTTTTTAGAGCTGCACGATGTATGTATTGATATATCTATACATGATGTATGATACATGAGCTGAAGATGTATTTTGTTCACTCATTTTCTGCGGATTTGTCATGCTCATTCAATATTTTTAAACTTAGCACCCGGTAAGTGCTAAGATTGCACAACTGCACTTAAAGATCTTTTTCATAAACGATTAATTTCCTTTGTTTGATATTTGTATTTAGGACTCAAAATTTAAATAATAGTAAAACTAAGAAACTTTGAATGGATGTACATGGGGAGAATTACTCATATAAACATATGGATGATCTTAACATTTTCTTAAGCTTCTAAAGAGTTGATACAATTCTGACCCCTTTCACACTGCGACCTTAAGTATAGATAACTAATGATTGCACAAATCATTAATTAAACACCACCCCATAATAATACCCTGGAATTTTGAACTTAATAAAAACTTGTGGTCTCGTCCCTTGCAGTGGCAATTTTTTTGTCTGGTAGTGATATCCTTTTAGGATTTCAATCTGTATGATTGGAGAACTAAAATGGGACAGTTGCACCAACTACGTCTTCACTACTCTCGCCTTGATCATTTAATTGAAAAGTTAGACATAATGCACATCTATGAATCAAAAATGTATTTGGATTTTCAAGCTATATGAGAGACTGATCCGTGACGCATCAAAGACTGTGAAGGCAAAAACAAAAAGGAATTATCTTTTTCTATAGTAGAGAAGACAAAATAGTGTAATTGAAATATCTTTGAAACTTCCAGACAATGTTGAAAAGAATTTTGAATTAAATATGAAAATAGTGTGTGAATACAGGTTGTCAAAAGAACGTATCTGAAACCTTCCGAATGAATATTCTAAACTGGGTATGGAGTCTAACTTTGAAAAACCAGAGGTTCTTCTATTTAATTGGAACAACTCGGGTCCCACTCCATCAGTCCAGCCGGGACGTCCTTTCGTACAGCCAGTTGAACAACTTGTTTACTCCTTATTTCCCACCTTGAAAAAGTGTGGTGCGTCTTATGCTTTAGTTGTCCGAAATAAAAAAAAAAAGTTTCAACCAAATAATCCTTGCTAATTGCTAATAATCCAATAATAATAATCTTGATAATTGGCGATTACTATTAATTGCCAAATAATCCTTGCTAATTCATCAACACTGCCACGTTTTCTGTACGTAAACTGATAAACGAAAACTCCGTACAGTATTTTTCAAGTTTACAAAATATTTACTCCATTTACCCCTCTCTATTTTGTACTCTGCCTCTGCGACCTTTTAAATCTGTTTGAAGGATTAAAAATAAATAAATATAGCAATATCAAAGAAACAATGTGCTTAAAAAAGGAATAATGGGAACAGCCTACTAAAAATTACCTCCAACTTAAGTACACGCAGTCTTTTTAATTCTGGAAGGAGTTTCGACAAACCCAAGTCAGTAACTCTATCGCACCGACTTAAATCTAGTTCTTCTATAAATCGCTTGAACGACTCTGGTTGTGCTGAAAGGTTCACAAGACCATAATCAGTAATCTGGAATTAGAATAAAATAAAATTTGAACATCATAAATGCCTTTACATGTAAAACTGGCAAAAATTAAATTGCAGAACAATGAAAAGTACGTATAAGGGTAAATGAAAAAAAATAATCTTGTTCTTTACATAGTAAAATATAAGATTCTTGCATATTTCATATACTTTGAATAGAATTGCTTCAATATTTTTTTCAGAGGTGTGTAATTTTATATCTAAGGGCACATAACTGACAGAAATTATCACCAGTTCACCAGTAGGTTAAAACATTCCCTACTAGTAAGTTTAAATATTTTATTATTATAAAACCTGACAAATAAAATCTTTACTCTGAAGTATATAGCCTAGTAATCTATTTTCTATTATTACAAAACTCTTAAGGGCATTCTAGAGACTTCATTTTTAAATTTCAAGCTTAGTTTTATAATATAATGCCTTTTACAACTTTTTCCTATTTATCAGAACAGTACTCATGCTGCTAAAGTTTTTTGACACTGTGGATGTGAAAGAATATTTATTTTGCAAGGAAAGACATTACTAAAAGGATAAAACAATAAAACAATAAATCACTGAATATAGTGGTTACGAAGCTAGTGATAATTAATTGAAGATAGTAAATGAGATTTTTGCAAATGAGGAGGCACCTGGCAATTTCAGAAAACCAACTAAAATCCTGAATAAGACGGAAGATACAAGCAAATGTGCTAATTATAGAGGCATTAACTTGATTTTCTGTAGCAAGTAAATTACTTAGTATGATGATACTGCTTGGACTTAAAGATGATTTGAGCATTCTACATGAATGTTAATAAAAAAATGAATTTTTGGAGGTTTTGAGAGTTTATGTAAACGTACATACAAGCATCACGTATCTACGAAGAGAGAAAATTACAAACCTGAGAACAGCCTTCTAAAGAAAGTTTCTTTAAAGAACAAAGCGTAAAGGCTGACTTCAAAGATACGTCGGTCACTGTATGGCAGTAAAAAATTTTAAACTCAGTCAGTCCTGCAAAGTAAAAAAAAAACAAAAAAAAACACAGCAACAAAGACAGTCAGAAAACGACAATTAAACAAATAAAAAGTTAAAAATTAATACTTTAAAATACCAAACTAAACTATACCCCCCCCCCTCCAACTTCATATTTTGTGCCAGCATACAAATAAAATAATTGTTTAATTTAACAATGAGAAAAAATTAAGCAATAAGAATGGAGCTATCCCCTAGCAGTGCTCTCGCGCAAACTTCATCCAAACAATGAGATAAGAATTTATATCCCCCCCCCACTCCAACTCCAAGACAATCTTCTATATTTACTAGAAGTTTGACTGAGAGTTAGAGAGCTAAGGCCTAAAAATGTGCTTTTTGAGGAAAGTAGCACCCATCTCCAACAAAATGACCAACCACCCCTCATAAATTTAACACCACTTTAGTGCGAATTTAGCACCACTGTGCTTACATTTTTCAAACATCAAGTGAATCATTTCAATTAAATGAAGCTTTAAGATAATGTTAATAAAACAAAAACGTTAACCAATTAACCGTTTATTAACCATTTGTTTTTTATAGACTCTGTGGCTCTTGTGGAAAGAGCTGCCACGCTGTATCGTAAACCGGGAAGCTCAGAACAAAGTGTTTTGATCATTTTAAATCGATTGATCATTTCAGAATTTTTATTCAATACCAACATGGTCCCTTTTAAGGCAATTTGGTTTTGAGCCAAAAAATGGTAGTGAAGCCACTTTACTGTGGCACAATTCTTTCGGCTTCTCAAGAAGGGCAGATGAGCTTAAAATTTCTATTTATTTGACCTTCCTCTCGATTTTTTGAGAATATTGGTTTGATACATTAGCCCGTGAAAAAGACAACAAATAAATTTTAGAAATTTTAATAGGAATTCATAGAAATGTTCCATGTGTGTTATTAGGGGGCGTAAATTGTAAGAAGACTAATATCAATTATTTATTAAGCCACAAATTGATCTCAAGAGCCACAAACTTAAGCCAACTTTAAGCCACAGCCTGATCTCGAGAGTTTAATCCACGAACAAAACAGATAGGCAATTCTAAAAAATTAGGTATCAATATGATGAAGTTTTAAAAAATAAACTAAAAGTTACCATATAATAAGAGATTTTTTTTCTAATTTCTCTTTGTTTCTCTAATTACGGTTCTTTAATGCAAATTTTATAGCCTATTGTATACCTGTTAAAAGGGAAGACTGTTAAAACCTAATGTATCCCAAGAAGCAACAAAGCAATTTATATTTTAAGCCACCCTGGGTTTCTTGAGCATATGTCTGTCCTAAAAAGTTTTTTGGGTCTATGCACTCTGTTTGCGACTAACAGGGATACGTTTAATCTCCTTTTGCAAGTATTTTAATAAGTATGTTACATATTTCACAAGGCTCACCTATCTTAGGAATACCATATTCAACAACGTTTTGAGTTGACAATGGCTTATTATAACATCTTATGATGGCAACTAACTAAGATGTTGCTTGTACATGGATTCTTCTTTTTGGTTGATTGAGCTAGCTATACTGTTGGTCCTGAGTGATTGGATAGATGCGTAGGGTAGAGACTTGGTTTAACTACTTAGCCTATCTGTTCGAATTACTCAAAATATTCAAAAATCAGAGAGCAATCTGTTCAAAAGATGTGCTAGATAAGGCTTTTTAAATCAAATATAATTAACTGTAGAAATATTACCAAGACTTTAGATTAAGGATAAATTTTGTAATTACTGAAGACCAATTACTGAAAAGGCAAATTGATTTTTTAAGTATTATTTACCTTGTTGCTCACAAGTTACTTTTACGTTTATTACAACATTTGTTGCTCAAAAGTTACAATAGAACAATGCTTAAAAACACTTAATAAAAAGATGGAGCAGCTGATGAATACCGGGATCAGGACGACCTCAGCCCCCCGGCATAACGAATGTTTGACAATGACTTGAAAATACAACCTCACCCCTCCCCCTACTAATTTTTAAAAGATTCAAAATTACTCTTGAAAACTATGGCTGAAAGTGTTCCTACATAAGTGATAAAAATACACATTAAAAAAAGGTCCAAATGATTTCATTGTCTTTTTTTCTTTTCTGATGAATACCATAATTCTGTCTACAAATTTGATTCAGAAATTTCTAAGATTTTTCCTTTTAATTGCTAAGACGAATATTCATCCCTGGCTGCACTGAACCTCAAAATTAATCCTCTATCCGCAGCATTAACAGTTTCTTCATCACATACATTACCCACACCTCTTATACAAAAATTTATCAAAGAAAATTTGCAAACAAGATTTCTGCTCAAATTTGGACTTTGATGTCACTTTTAACTTTTCTTTGAAATATTAATTTTTGAACAGTATTCTCTTTTATCTCAGTTTAATTTTTTTTATTCATGATCTCATCACGGGTTTAGCTACCCTGTTTAAGAACTAAAATGTTGGATTACAATTTAGATTGCAGGAAAAATTTTAATATTCAGAAAAAAAAAACAAAAAAACAATGTGTCGTTTTTTAGTGGAAATTATTTTTAGCCATAGATTATTTGGATCAATTTTAAACAGTTTGGAACAGCATTACATTTGGATCTTATTTTAGGGGGCGTCTTCCCAATCTAAGAAACATATGCATAAAAATAATTGTGGTTTGAACCAAGAATTCACTGATAATTGACAAGTAATTTGAAAATAATGATCCTATTTCAAGCCCCATCTATGAAAACTAATATTACTTTTCTTTTTATTTCAAAGGGGCCCTTCTAGCTGAAAGACTGAACAAAAACAGGTTCCTAATGGATGAGAACATAAGAAAAAAGACATTTCGGCATGGGTCCTTTTTTGGGTAGAATAAATAAAAAGTTTTGCTTGATGTTCGTTAGGACCAGTTCGTGCAAAGGAAGCTCGGCTCTAAGCTTCATTTTTCTTCTAATTTAGACAGATGATGATAAAAAAAATTAATTAAAAAGTAAAACCTTAAAGTGTTAGGCAATTGACACGATTTTACTGTGAATAATTCTTCGGTAAAATAGAAACAAAAATCCTGCATTTCATCTGCGCTCACTCTGGATAAACTATATTAAAAAATGAATTTACGTACTTTTCAAATTGCTAAGCGGAGGTCTGGCAACGTCAATTCCAACATTTTGGAGTCCAGTCAAGGCATCGTCACTTATATTACAGTTTATCACTTTGAGAACAGCCAAATTGACTAAATTTGTAGTTATTTCTCTAAATAAATTTTCATCCAAAGAACATGACCTTAATTCAAGAAATTCCAATTTTAGGAGCCGTGAGGCAATAAAGTGGAGGCACTCCTTGACATTGTCTATGTCTCCATCCATCTCAAAGTTCATGCTTAAATATGTCAACTGTATATCCAATCGTTTATCAAACTGTCTTTTTAAAATTCCCCACCCTGGAAAGTTGTTTCCACAAAAGCTACGTAATCGAAGACTTCTAAGTTGGTTGAAGTATATTAAAGACTCTAGCGCATTGAAATCAGGTACTATACCATTGAACCAAAATGTTACTAAATTTTCCAGTTGACGACAGAGAAAATTAAAATTTTCATTAGAAATTGTAAATTGATCTGTAATTGAACCGAACCACTCTTGGTTTGCATTGATACATAGATGGACTATTTTGGTTTGGTGAGTAGCAATAGCGTTAATAACAGCTTCAAAGTGATCGCGAAAAATCAAGCAGCGATATTTCAGGGTCAACGTTTTTAGTCTCAAATCAGGCATTTTTAATAAACATATTAACTGGTCACTGTCTTCACTATGTTCAACAAGCATCTTAATTGAAACAATAGTGGCACATCTCGGTTCAATTATACGTCGTACTATTCCTAATGTATCATCAGTTACCAAGGAAAGGTCAATTAGTTTTGGCATGAGGTTGGTCAATTTTATAAGTGAAGTATCACTGAAAGTCGAACTATCCCAAACTCGAAGTTCTTTTACACTTTCTAAGTTTCTCAAATCACCAACTGAATTCGTTTCAAAATCAGCTGAATTACAATAGCATAAATTGAGGTTCACTAAAGAAGTACAGGAACAAAGGAAGCTCTCAATTTGCCTTTCATTTATTTTGCACTCGTAGAAACTTAAATGATTTACATGATGTGAAAAATTCTTCCAATGATTCAATACTTGTTCCCATTCTCTTTCTGAAGTATCCAGACCAAAGTTTTAAACACAGAATTTTTTTTTTTAATACGTAACAGTAATCACTGTCAGCCATAGTGCCGTTTACTAAGAATTTACAGTAACTTAGAAAACTCAATTTATCTTTTATCTATTTTAGACTTATTGAATCTAAGATGATTGACCTGGCATAAGAATATCGTCTAGCCGCCCAAAATTTATACCTCTTCGGCTCCTGAAGCACTGAAAACAAACATCTTAGCTAAGTAGCATTTTAAGACTACAGTAATATAATGAGTCAAATGGTAAAATAATATGGTCAAATGGTAAAATAATAAAGTCAAATGGTAAAACAGTAATATGGTAAAAATGATAGTAAAAATGAGTCAAAATTGAACATATTTAGTAAAGATCGAATTTATCCACATACCGTGGCAATTTTCAAAAACATAATCCTAACATTAACAATAGCAAAGTTTAAGAAAAACAAAAATGAATAAGAATGTACCTATATAATTGGCCCCATCCCTAACTTAACAGAATACCTGTATATAACACAGTCCTTTAAATTTTGTTTTTTTACGAGTCCTTTTCAAGACGATAAATCAAGAAGGTATTTATTGTAGCCCCATACTTGACACTTTCTGCAATCAATAATGGAATTATGGTATAAGTTTCTTCCAATGGTTGAATAATTGTTTCCTTTCAATTCTTTAAGTTTTTAGACCGAAAACTCAATTGCACAGAAACAATCGCACAGGCTCCTAAAGCCCTGAAAAAAAATCATAGTTATGTAAATTTCGGCGTAGTTGATTTCCAGATAGAAAATATATTTTTGAGGACACTCCCCCACAAACCTCAGTGCAAGGGTTTTAAGTTATGCCCTGGGAGCATAGAAGAACAATGTTGGCACAATTTATTATTTATTATTTTTTTCCTTTAGAGCAGGGCACTTCGTATCGAAGAAGTTGTCGTAGAAACTTCGAAAAGGACTCATTCAATTGAAAATTGGAGGGGCCTGTACCCTTTTTAATAGCCAAAAGTGATTGGAAGGCGACTAACACCCCTTCCACGCCCACCATTTTCCGAAACAAATCCAATCAAAATTTTGAGATTTTATTCAACGTAGTCTTAAGTTCTCGAAATTAGGTCTTTGAGTATGACAACCCCCCCCCCCCAAGCCCTCAGGGCAAGGGTTGTAAGTTATGCCCTGGGGGTATATAAGGTTTTTATAGAACGCGTTGTCGTAGAAACTTCAAAAAGGGCTCATTCAATTGGAAATTGAAATGGCTAGTTCCCTTTTTAATAGTCGAAAGTGATTGGAAGGCAACTAACACCCCTTCCACGCCCACCATTTCCCCAAACACATCCAATCAAAATTTTGAGATAGCCATTTTGTTCCACGCAGTTTAAAGTTCAGGAAAGTATACCTTTGAGCAGCATACTCCCCCCAAAGTCTTCAGGGCAAGGGTTAAAAGTTATGCCATGGGGGAATATAATGATTTTATTGAAATCTTTGTCGTAGAAGCTTAAAAAAGGGCTAATTCAACTGGAAATTCAAAG
Source organism: Artemia sinica (assembly GCA_027921565.1). NCBI lineage: Eukaryota > Metazoa > Arthropoda > Branchiopoda > Anostraca > Artemiidae > Artemia > Artemia sinica. The sequence continues at coordinate 5,497,313 of JAPEVW010000022.1, read as the reverse complement.
GTCTAATACCCTTTTTAATAGTCAAAAGTGATTTGAGGGCAACAAACCCCCCTCTTACGCCCACCTTTTCCCCAAACACATCCAATCAAAATTTTTAGGCTGCCATTTTGTTCAGCGTAGTTTATTTCCACATAGAAATTATGTTTTTGAGGAGGACACTCCCCCACAGCCCTCAGGGCAAGGGTTGTAAGTTATGCCTTGGGGGAATCTAAGGTTTTTATAGAAAGCGTTGTCCTAGAAACTTCAAAAAAGGCTTTTTCGATTGGAAATTCAAGAGGAGGTATTGAAGAGGAGGCAACCCTTCATATACGGAATAATTTCTGTTCGCTTTGAGTAACAGAAATTATTACGTATATGAGGGGATTCGTCCCCTCATCTCTTTACACTAAAATCACAAAGACCGTTTAGTTAGAATAAATAGCTCTTTTGAAAGAACAAAAAAAAACTTTAGTGTAAAGATCGAGATATTGACGACAGGACGAACCCCCTAATATACGTAATAATTTCTGTTCGTTTTAAGTTTTAATGTTGCTCCTTTATTTTCAGTTGAAAAAACTTGTACTTTTAAATTTAATTTCTGATCGTTTTTTGAATAATGCTGGGAAATCTGGCACCCCCTTCATGGAAAATTACCTTCTCCCATGAGAAATTCCTCCATAGAAAGATCCTCCCATTTAAACTGCCCTCCTAGCTGCCCAACAATTTTTTTGGTCACCTTAAAAGGGCACTATAGCTTTTAATTTCTGTTCGAATGAGCCCTGTCACGATATTCTATGACTACTGGGTCGATACGATCACCCCTGGGGAAAAGGAAAAAAAACAACAACAAATAAACACGTATCCGTGATCTTTCTTCTGGCAAAAAAATACAAAATTCCACATTTTGCAGACAGGAGCTTGAAATTTCTACATCAGGGTTCTCTGATACGGTGAATTTGATGGTGTGATTTTTATTAAGATTCTATGACTTTTAAAGGGTGTTTATTTTGAAAATACAGCAAATTTTCTCAGGCTCGTAACTTTTGATGGATAAGACTAAACTTGATAAACCTTATATATTTGAAATCAAGATAAAAATTCTTTTGATGTATTTATTGGTATCAAAATTCCGTTTTTTAGAGTTTTGGTTACTATTGAGCCGGGTCACTCCTTCCTTATAGTTCATTACCACAAACTGTTTGATTTCAACATTACTCATAACTTTCATCAACAAACTTTGTTTTTCAAATTGGTCTTTTGTCATCATTATTTAATGAAATTCTCTTAAAAAAAGAATCAGCTGTAGATTCAGTTATTTTTAATAGGTAAGAAGGCTTTTAAAACCAATCCTAAATCAAAATAAATAATACAGTATGATTTAATCTACAAAAACCTACGTAACCTACGTAACCTAGGCATCTTTTTTTGCCCCTTCAACCCCAAAGAACTAAAGTTTAAATATTTTTCACGGAGTGAGCAATACCTCACATGGCAGAGGAAACCTGCAGGCCAATCCACAAAGGGGATTACTCCATCATTACCCTTCACTATATGTGAGAAACCTATAAGTACAAATTTAATTAAAATGCGTTACCTCAATTCTAATCCTTTTGCAGCGACTAGGATGTCTTGACAAAGCACCAAGAGCCTGACTATGTTTTCGGCGGATTACAAAGTCAACATTGTTATGAATCTTACGACTGTTGATGAATGCTCCATACCAACTTTTACAAGTCTGACTGGCGGCTTCTACATCTCTGAAGCTAAGGTATTCATAGAATGTGCTTATAACCTAAAATGGTATATATTAGACAAAAGAATGTGTATGCAATGTGCAATTTCCTTTTTTTTGTGGAACTAACGTTGACAATTAACCCTCATTAACCCTTGTGATCTATGCCTTGCACCACCCATATTTGAAAATGTCACATAATTTTTTTTATATACAATAGCAATATTTCCCTTGGCCAATTTATCTATAAAAAGATGGTCCTAGAAACTTGGGAAAAGGCTCATTTGACTGGACAACATTTTTAAGATAGCCATTTTATTGCTAAACTTCATAGGATAAAAAGATAAAGTCCCGTCTTGGGTCTCAAGTTGGCTTGAAATTTGCAGGATTTTTTTTCTCTTTGCTTGAAATGAATAGAAAAATGCTTGAAAAATGCTTGAAAAAGTGAAAAAACACACGGGAAATATTTAGTTTTGGCTATATACAAAGGTGGTCTAAAAAGTTTCTGACCTAACATGGATAAAAGAATTTTTATCTTAAAATTTATTTTTATTTTTCTACATGGTCTCCTTGTGGCAATACACTTCTCCTATCAATGCTCCCATCTGTTTAATCCGTCCAAATAGCACCCAGAATTCTTCTCGCTAAACAACTGTTCATGAAGGGGATTGCCTCCTCATTTGACAAAAATCTTTGTCCTCCGAGCGCATTTTTAAGTTGAGGGAACACGAAAAAGTCACTTAGGGCTAGATCTGGAGAATAAGGTGGATGGTCAAGCAGTTCAAACCATAATTCATGGATTTTTGCCATGGCAACTGTTGAGGTGTGAGATAGGGCGTTGTCTTAGTAAAACAGGATTTTTTTTTTCTGAAAATCTGGCCATTTATCCGCAATTTCTTCCTTCAGCTTGTAGAGTAAAGCTGCATAGTAATCTTGTGTAATGGTTTTTCCTTATTGAAGAAAATCTATGAGGATATCTCATGACTATCCCAAAAATCAGTTGCCATGACTTTCCCAAATGAAAAAAAGATTTTGCCCTTTTAGAAGCCAGTTTCCCCTTTGCAGTGCACTGTTTTAACTATACTTTTGTTTCAGGCACATAATGGTTCGTCCAAGTTTCATCTACAGTAATTAATTGGCGCCGAAACTCTGATTTATTGCACCTAAACTGCACCAACAGAACATTGCAAATGTTTAGTTAAACACGTTTTTGGTCCAACATTAGCAAACGCGGCACCAACTGCAGACAACTTATAGTTGTTGGGCGTCCTGAACGTTTATCATATCCCAAGCTCTTATGGCCACATTTAAATTCATCTGCCCAGAATTTCACTGTTGTAAATGACTGTGAAGAGTCCCCATACACAGAGTCTAACTCATCTTTGATTTGCATATGTGTATTTCCTTTCAAAAACGAATATTTTATAACAGCTCGATACTCAAATTTTTCCATTTTTACACAAAAGACTCACATCAACTCACTCAAACGACAGTCAAATAAAAACAACAAGTCCAAAAAGGCTGAAACTTTGACATGTTGCAGTCGAACGATGCACAACTACATTCCCTGACTTTTATTGACAAGTTCTGCCATCTTCACATTGAGGTTGGAAACTTTTCAGATCACCCTTGTATTTCACCATTGGGAGAGGGTAAAGCAATGTGAAGCACTTTTAAGGAATGATATTAGTATTTCATAAACTTTTTTAAAGTGGTTTTCACAATTTTATGTTTTCCTTCTGGAGAATTAATTGTACACTTGGTTTCTAAAAAAAAAAAACAAAAATTAAATACATTGCATCAAAGTAACTAGATTTGTTGGTGTAATGTTTCTCAAAATCTATATTTTATAAAAGCTTCTTTTTTTCTTGGATAGAAGTTGATTCAGGTGAAAGAAACTCATAAGAATAAATCCAGGGCTGTTACCATATTCTAAGAAATTATTGCCAAGCTATTATGTCTACCCTTTTCTTAGTTCTTGGGCTAGGGAATTCTATACATAATATGTTAATAGCTATCTGAAATCTGGCGAAAAAGGCTAAATTATGGGACATGTTGCCAAACCATCCTGTTTCTACAAACAATATTACAGCTTTTAAAATAGCTTTGGTTAGAACCTCTTTTTACAAAAGGCAAACCACAATGAATATAATGTTAGTATGGTTTCCTTTACTTAGTGCCCTCTAAGGGAACTGCTAAGAATTTCTTTGTGTTAATCCTGATGTACCTATTTGTTTTTATAATATTATAAGACTATAGAATTTATTCCTTGTGGCTCCAATCAATACTCAGATAACCAACTCTTGTTTACTTTGTTCATTGACTTTTTTCTTAATTGCAAAGTTTGCTCTATATACTGTTCTAAGAAGGATTATTGTTGTTTGTAACTATACAGGTCTATGGAAATGTACTAACTATGGCTTTGTTGCTCAGAATAAAAATAAAGTTAGTCTCTTTTTGATTGTTGTTATTTTGTAATGTAATAGGCCTATTGTCAGAGCTGTTCCTAGAGGGGGGGATAACTGGAGCTATGAATGCTACAGCAAGGAGTTGCCTACTTTGAATTGGCTTTTTTTGTGCATATTTAAATTGGGAGGGGGTGGCTGTAATTAATATTGCCTTACACACTACCAACCCTAGGATCAGCTGTGTCTATGGTAATGTAACATTTATGTTTTTTTACTGTATTTTTCAATCATTTTTGTAACAAGACTATGCTTACATCATTTTTTATTTACAATAAGAAGTAAAGCCATTAAATTCTTAATTTATGCTCCTTTCCAAAATAAGTCATTTTGTGGTATTGCACCGTAACGAAAGTTAGGATGGATTGTCTCAAACACAAATTAAACCATGAATAAAAACCCACAAAATTGGTAATTTAAAATCCCTCTGTTTGTGTTCTAGCATCCCTCCTTTGAGAGAGCAGCTATTCAGCAACTGCATCCTTTTATTGTGCCTCATCTTAGTAGAAGACCTATATTCAACGGTTTTACTTTTATAATAGCTGTATAAATATATATATATATATATTATTTTTGATCAAATTTAGCTACAAAGAAAGCAAATACATCATTTAATATCTTTTTTATGTTCCTTCCAAATATAGTAATTGCTCTTGAGGCAAATTCTATTTTGAACCCCAAAGGGTAGCTTTACTTTTTAGACTATGATGTAAAGTTAAAAAACTAGGTAGGCTACACATAAAATTAGCTTTTAAACAAACTCTTAAACAACTCTGCAATGTTTCAGTGCCCGGCTAGCAACAAAGAAAGAGGGTTTTGAACCCATTGGAAAATAATATATTATATTTCTTATTGTTCAAGGTGAAGGCTGTAAGTTTCCTGTTTATCTTCTACTTCTTAAAAAATACCTGGAATTGTGAACAGACTCCTTTTGGCTTCCCACTGCACAATTCCATAGCTGTAACACTATTCATATAAAACATAATACAATTCAATTTTATCAGCTTCTGGGAAGTGCAAGCACTCGAGCTGCCTTGTCCCTACAGTTTAACCCTTCATGGCCCAAGGGGGGGGGGGGGGGGGGGGGGGGTACAACTGTACCCCAGGGTGTAATTTTTGTTATTTTTGGAACTGTTTTTTGGAGATAATCACAATTCCTTTTAGGACTTTTATTTATTTATAATTACGCACTGGATACATATAGTTATAACCTATACCGGTCCTTGGGCTGCTTCCAGTGGACATAAAAAAATACAGGTTCCAGTCCTTATAGGCCGGTAAGAGCGGATATTATATTTTGACTGTATTAGACATTGTCGGTTAGGAGCGTCCAAACATACATCCTTGTCCTCACGTGTTATCACTCTATTCAGGTTGCAGGCTTAGAAGGTTGTAGCTATAGTCAGGCCGCTAGCCTAGAGGCCTACAACTGTAGGCCCTTGTGCTCTTGCCGGCATGTCACTTGATTTCTAGTAGTAGACAGTGGTGCTCTTGCTTGCAGGTCGCTTGATTTCTAGTAGTAGACAGTGGAAGATAATTATACCCACAGTACTAACCTAGTCATTTACATGTAGGCTCTATTTAGTGTGTATATAGCTATTTACACTATATCAATCAATCAATGAGCATTTAACGTCAGGTTCCTCACCCAAAGGCGATGTCAAGGGCGTCATCACAGATAGATAGGCAGAACACAGAGAGATAGATGCAAAACTGTAAAGGGTGTATCAGCATTTACTACTACTACTACTAACAACTCACCGCAGCACCAAGCCGCCTGAGGCCAACACAGCTACGCACGCTCCTCCTCCACCCCAATCTATTCGAAGCCTCCCTTTTTACACCCGCCCACGAAGTTCCCATTTCCTTTAAATCTTTCTTTATGACGTCCTCCCACCCCAGAAGGGGACGACCTTCTTTCCGTTTAGCCCTAGATGGTTGGCCGAAAAGAACAATATTCGGCAATCTGTCATCCTTCATCCGCACAACGTGCCCTAACCACCTCAACCTTTCTTTCAATATAGCCCTAGAGAGCGGTATTGAACCACATTTTTTGTATAGCCTATTGTTTGAAATACGGTCAGTCAGCCGGGTACCCAGAACAATCCTTAAGCAATTTCTCTGGAAAGCATCTAGCGAATCTTCATCCACTTTTCGGAGCGTCCATGCTTCAGAGCCATATTTGACCACTGTCATCACTGTAGCTTCTAATATTCTAATCTTGGTTTGAAGACTTATCTTCCTATTCTTCCAGACTTTTTTTTTAACTGTGAAAAAACACCCTGAGCCTTGGCTATTCTATTTTTAACATCTTCACTGCTCCCACCATCTTTACTTATAATACTACCAAGGTAAGTGAAGCTGCCCACCTGATCAATCTTTTCATTACCCAACGTCACCTTTTCATCTTCACTTATTCCTAGCCTTAGTGATTTAGTCTTCCTAACATTAATTTTCAAACCAATTCTAGCACCCTGAACTCGCAAAACCTCTAAAACTTCATTCATTTTGCTCACACTTTCATCTAGGATGCTTAAATCATCAGCATAATCCAGGCCCAGGAGACCTTTTCCTCCCCATTTGATTCCGTGGTCTCCCATTGCCTTTCCTGTGCTCCTTAAAACAAAGTCCATCAAAATAATCCATATAAAGGGGGATAGAACACAACCCTGCTTAACTCCTGATTTAATACAAAACCAGCTGCTAACCTCATTTCCTACCTTAACCGCAGCAGTATTATTCTCGTAAATAGCACTAATCACTTTAATGTATTTGTCTGGTATACCATACAAGGATAAAACCTTTACTAAAGCTCTTCTATCAACAGAATCGAACGCTTGCTCATAATCTATAAAACTGAGGACCAAAGGTGTTTGAAAGCTCAGGCACTTCTCAATTATTAGCCAAAGAGTGAAAATTTGGTCGAAACATCCTCTACCTTTTCTAAAACCGCACTGCTCTTCTCTTAAAACTTTGTCTACGGCATCTCTCAGTCTAAAAAGTATCATATTACTAAGTAATTTGCTACCTACAGGGACCAAAATAATGCCTCGATAATTACCATACTCACTTTTATCACTTTTCGTATGAAGTGGCTTAATTAAGGTTTTCCTAAAATCGTTAGGTACTTCCCCTTTTTCAAAAATCATATTCATAATCTTCAATAACTTATTTCTAACCTCAGAGCCACCATATTTAAGAAACTCATTTATCACCCTATCAGCACCTGTAGCCTTATTATTCTTTAATCCTTTTAGTACTGTTGCTAATTCCTCCTCACAAAACAAATCTTCCTTCACATCCAAGGTATCACAAACTTTTTCATTTTCCTCTATATTTTTTCCTGCAACTCTATCTTGGTTAAGCAAGTTCTCAAAATGTTCGGCCCATCTCGCTTTAGTTTTTTCCTTATCGCTAATTGCGACCCCATTCCTATCTTTAACTGGGACAAGTCCGGATTGACTACTCCCTCTCAATTTGTTAACGTGCCAGTACAATATTTTACTATTATGCCGTCTAGCTGCATCTTCCAGATCCTCGGCAATTTTATCCATGGCCTCCACTTCACACCTCCTTAGTTCATATTTTAATGCTTTCTCCACATTCTTTACATTTCTTTTGTTTTCATACGATCTATCACTCAGATAATTCTTGTACAAGTCCTTTCTCCTTTCTATTAAACATAAAGCTTTTTCACTAATATTCTTAGCTGCAGTTCTAGCTTTCTTCCCTAATACACCTTCAGCAACTTCACAAATTATTTTTCTAAAATCATTCCAACCATCTTCCACATTATCAAATTTTAAACTCTCAAGTTTAGTATTCAACTGTTCCTGGAAAGTTTCTCCCAAATTCTCATCCTGGAGTCTACCAACATCATAACTTCCCGGGAGGTAGTTACCCTTCCGATATTTCAGCTTTAAATTAACCCTTGACACTACTAGATGGTGATCTTTACTTTTAACATCAATAACAGCACTCCTATATACCCTAGCATCTTGTATTGATCCTGCCAGTCTTTGGTTTACTATAACATAATCAATAAGGTTTGCTGTCTTACCATCACGTGAATACCATCTTAACTTATGAGCCATTTTATGACCAAACACCGTATTGGTTATAACTAGATTGTTATACCTACAAAATTGCAAAAGTCTGTATCCATTACTGTTTTCTTTTCCTACACCAAATTTACCTAGGCTGGGATGCCATCTATCTCTATTTCTACCAACCTGGGCGTTAAAATCTCTCAGTAATAACATCATATTTCTACCTGGGACCTTGTCTATTTGCTCCTGTAACTGTAAGTAAAATTCATCTGAGTCACTAGTATCTCCGTCAGTCGGTTCTACAGGGGCATATACTACTATAACTGATACCCTGAACTTTCTAGTCATAAAATGAGCAATTAGTATTCTATTATTAATACCTTCCCAGCCTAGACAAGACTTAGCAGCTTCCTTATTCATCATGAACCCTACTCCCTGTCTATGTGCCCCATCCTTCCTGCCTGAGTAAACAAATTCTATATCACCTAATTTCATGCTTCCTACCCCTGGGATATGAGTTTCTGAAACTCCTAATAAATCCAGTTCGAATCGTCTGGATTCATCAGTCAAAATGTCGATACGATAGTCATTTTTTAATGTCGTAACATTCCAAGTTCCAATTTTCATGTTCTTTAAATCATTGAAATTATTTTCGCCTCAGAAAAAGCAATGATCCCAGATACCAGTGCAGGATGGGGATCACATATCTTCTCAAGTCTACACCGAAGTGCTTAAGCCGGCTTAGAACCGGACAGCAATAAGTCCCTGGGACCTCCATGAATGGAGGCTTTGTGCAATCCTGGGCCCATCTTGGTCACAACAAGGTTTTCAGCACTTGGCGATGCTCTTCTATCAACAAGAGTCAAAATCCAGCACAGACAGTTTCAAGCCTATTACCTCCGACTCATTATATATTCATGCCTACAAATACTATGCTACTACTAGATAGTAGACATATTAACAAAATTTAGCTTTCGAACATGGTAACTGTGAAAAACAAATGGGTTACAGTTGTACCCCCCGTTGGGCTTAAGTGGCATATATTTGACCTTGGGTTTTGAAAGGTTAAGGCTCACATGCCAGCTGGTACCAATACGGCTCTTCCTTCTTGCTCAAACTCTCTTCTGCAAAAGGTAAAAAATCAACTTTACGAGTTAACCAGTACAAGATAAATCCCTCAAAGCACATCTAGATTGTTTAAGATACCAATTGCCTCTCTGTAAAACACCTTTTCAATGGAAGCTGGTAAAGCTGCATCCATAGTCTTCTTAATGTCTGGTGGAAGTTTATAATTTTGCAATAAGACATGCAGTTCATAAATTCCAGTAGTACTTGCTGTGGATTTGAAGAGGAGGTGTTGCAAGGTTTCTTTGGTCAAAACGCAAAGCCTACAATTTAGGTCAGTATGTTGCCACCATCTCTATTCTTCTCGCCTCAGTCTACTGCTAAGCTTTTTATTTTGAAGTAGGTTTGAATATTTTCAGATTCTTTGAAAATTAAAACATTTGAAACTCTGCAAATCAGGTGTTCTTTGTGTTCCGGGTTAAAGTTTTAATTAGTTCGAGAGCTGTCTGAGAATCTGAGAAATATGCTACTTTATATAAATGGGAAGGTATATTTTTTTACCACCTCCAGCAAATCAACTATTGCTGCTAATTCAGCTGTCAAAACTGAAGAGTCCAGTGAAAGAGGCTTTTTAATGGTTAGAGAGGTGTGTAGGATTATTGCTGCTGTGGCGGGTTTGTTCACTACTTAAGTATAAGCATGTAGATGATCTTTGAAATCTGTAGTTTTTTTTTCTTAAAGGTTCAGCCTTAATTAATTGATGTGTAATGTGCTGCTTTTGTTTCTGTATTAATTAAAAAATCTTTTTAACAAAATAAGTTTTTCAAAGAAAAGTAAAGAACTAAATTAAACCAATAATGAGCAAAAATAAAATAAAATAATCTACCAAGTGTGAAACTACCACAAATCAGCATCGATAAATAAATGAAACCCAAAAGGAACAGATATTACAATAAATAACCGAATCAAACTCAAAACGAGCAGAAATTGACATGAGAAGGGCTCAAAACCCCTGTGCCTTCACAAGGCCAGAATATAATATATAGTTTACTTTATAGTTTGGTCTGCTATTTGTATGCTGGAGAAAAATTTTCAGCAATGTGTAACAAAATTCACCCTTTTAAAAATCTTGACACAAATAGTAGCGGCGTTTAATTTAGTTTCATACCTCCTCTAGTTGACCTAAAATGGAAACTTAATACCATTCGCACAAAAAATCTGTTAACTTTCTTTGATAGCTTGGATACACTTACGCTATTTTGATTTGGTTAAATTTTAAGAGCAAAAGTAGCCCCAAAAGTTTGAACATAATACCCTCAGTCATTCTTGGGATACTCCTGAGATGCCTTATTGAGAATTAGCATTAACACCAAGCATTTTGATTTGATCTTATGGCAACATTTAGTTTTTAAACATAATGGGCAAATAGGAGGATGGGCGTGGGAGGGGGATTAGTTGCCCTCCAATCACTTTCAACTATTAAAAGGGGCATTAGCCCTTTCTATTTTCAATCGAATGAGCCCTTTTCGAAGTTCTTATGACAACTCCTTCGATACAAACTGCCCTGGTCTAAAAAAAATAGTAATAATAACACATTGTACCCAAATTGATCTTTACTATAAAAATGTCAAGCCTTCCAATCACTTTTGACAATTAAAAAGGGCCCTAGCCCTTTCAATTTCCAATCAAATGAGCCCTTTTTGAGTTTCTATGGCAATGCTTTCTATAAGCCCCCTAGCTTTCTATTATCTGCCCCTATGGCATAAATTACAACCCTTGCCCTGAGGGCTGTGAGGGGGTTGTCATCATCAAGGACCTGGGGCGTTAGTTGCTCTGCAATCACTTTCAACTATTAAAAAAGGCACTGGCCCTTTCACTTTCCAATGGAATGAGCTATTTTGAAGTTTCTACAACAACCCTTTCAATAAAACCTTATATGCCCCCAGGGCATAACTTGAACCATTGCCCAGAGGGCTGGGGGGAGGGGGTCGTCATCCTCAAAGACCTAATTTCCAGAACTTTCATCTAAGTTGAACAAAATTTCTGTCTCAAAATTTTGATTGGATGTGTTTGGGGAAATGGTGGGCGTGAGTGGGGGTTAGTTGCCCTCCAATCACTTCCAACTATTAAAAAGGGCACTAGCCCTTTCAGTTTCCAATCAAAAGAGCCCTTTTTGAATTTTCTATGACAACGCTTTCTATAAACCCCTTATATGCCCCATGGCATAACTTACAACCCTTGCCCTGATGGCTGTGAGGGGGTTGTCATCCTCAAAGACATAATTTCTGGACCTTACATTTATGTTGAACAAAATTTCTGTCTCAAAATTTTGATTGGATGTGTTTGGGGAAATGGTGGGCGTGAGAGGGGGGTTACTTGCCCTCCCATCACTTTCGACTATTAAAAAGGGCACTAGCCCATTGCACTAAGAGCTGTTGGGAGAGTGTTATCCTCAAAAACATAATTCCTGGACTTTTTAACTATGTCAAACAAAATGGCTCTCTCAAAATTTTGATTGGATGTGTTTGGGGAAATGATGGGTGTGAGAGGGGTGTTAATTATCCTCCAATCACTTTTCAATATTAAACAGGGCTCAAACCCTTCTAATTTCAAATGGAATGAGCCCTTTTTGAAGTTTCTACAACATCACTATCTATAAAAACCTTATATGCCCCCAGGGCATAAGTTACCACCTTTGCCATGAGGGCTTTGAGGGGGTCATCATCCTCAAAGACCTAATTTCTAAAACTTTTAACTACGTTGAACAAAATGGCTATCTAAAAATTTTGATTGGGTGTGGTTGGGGAAAAGGTTGGTGTGAGAGGGGGGTTAGTTGCCCTCCAATCACTTTTGACTATTAAAAAGGGCTAGCCCTTTGAATTTCCAATCGAATGAGCCTTTTTTCAAGTTTCTATGACAAAGCTTTCAATACAAACCTTATGTACCCCCAGGCGTAACTTACAACCATTACCCTGAAGGCTGTGGGGGGAGTGGCATCCTCAAAGATATAATTTCTGGACCTTTCAACTACTTTGAACAAAATGTCTATCTCAAAATTTGATTGGATGTGTTTGGATAAATGGTGGGCATGGAAGGGGTGTTAGTTGCCTTCCAATCACTTTCAACTATTAAAAAGGGTAGCAGTCATTTCGATTTCCAATCAAATGAGCCCTTTTTGAAGTTTCTATAACAATGCTTTCTATAAAAACCTTATATGCTCCCAGGGCATAACTTGCAACCCTTGCCCTGAGGGCTGTGGGGGGGGGGGGGGGGTGTCATCCTCAAAGACCTAATTTCCAGAACTTTCAACTATGTTTAACAAAATGGCCATCTCAAAATTTATATTGGATTTATTTGGGGAAAAGGTGGGCATGAAAGGGGGGTTAGTTGCCCTTCAATCACTTTTGACTATTTAAAAGGGCACTAGCCCTTTGGCACTAGGGCACTAGTCCTCCTCGAAAACATAATTTCTATCTGGATATCAACTATGCTGAACAAAATGCTGATCTCAAAGTTTTGATTGGATGTGTTTGGGAAAATGGTGGGCACGGAAGGGGTGTTAGTTGCCTTCCAATCACTTTTGACTATTAAAAAGGGCACAAGCCACTCAAATTTTCAATCAAATGAGTCCTTTTCAGAGTTTCTACAACAACTCCTTTGATACGAAGTGCCCTGGTCTAAAACCAAAAAAAAATAATAAATAATGCATTATGCCAACATTGTCCTTTATTAGGCAGCACAATTGTGTGAGTACAAGCCAAAAGCCATTTGGAGTACCATGTTCTAGATTGTTTCCAATTTGAACAAGTTTATTTTAATGGTATGGTCAAAAGCAACTATCCTATACTCCAAATTTGGCCTTAAGTATTGTTTGTAGAAGTTTACCAATACAGTTCGTGAGTTGCCCCCATTTGTAGAAACAAGTCTTTTGAGAATTACAATCCTTTTCAGGCTAACCTCTTTTGTCATCTCTACTTGTTTATTCCAAGTCCATTGATGGTCAATTGTCAAGCCCAGAAATTGACATTGTTTAAATAGTTCAAGTCTCTCTCCTCCAATACTTATTTGAGACAGTGGAGTGGAAATATTTTTATTATTGACTATCATTGTTTTTATTTTTTGTGGTGATACACTCACTCAAAATGTTTTGGAGAATCTAACTACTTCTTTTAAGACGGAGTTTAACTTTTCAATTACTTCATTATTACTGTCTCCTACTTCCCAAATGGTAAGGTCATCTGCAATAGTTACTAGCCTTATACTCTCACTTGAAAATTCAAGCTTGGGTAGAAATAGGAGGAAAAGAAGTGGGCTAAGTGACAATCCTTGCAGTAAACCCCAATGGAGCCTACCAATGCTACCAAAGTCAGGAGCCTACCAAAGTCAACCAATGCTGCTACAAGAATATTTTTTTACTTTTAGCACTATTTATCCTCATGCATAGCAATACAATCAACTGTGTTAAAGCCTTTCTTAAAGCTGCACTGCTGTTGTGGAGACAGGCCATTATGTTCACAAACCCATTCAAGTCCTTTCTTTTTTAGCTTTTCCATAATTTTGCCCAGAACAAGTAAAAGTGATATAGGCCTGTAGGAAGATAGTCTTTCTGATGGTTTATTCATTTTTTTTGCCTTCTTCCAGATCAAGGGAAAAGTATTCAGCTTCCAGGATTTATTATATACATCCATTAGGGCTTTTCTAAATGTTGGTTCTGAGTTTATCAGCATCAAATAACTCATTTAATTCTCTCCAGATGCAGAGTTCCCATTGACTTCCTCCAGGGCTTTGGCAAGCTTTTGTTCTGTAAACAGTTCCATAAGCTCCTCATTGCCCTTTGTTTGATTATGGAGTTTGCAGACATGCAGGGTGAGATGAGAAAATTTACTTGGGGCTGGTTGTTGGAAATAATTCAAAAAGCCATCTGCTTTTTGTTGGTTACTGGTAAGGAGAATATTATTATGCCACAGTGTTGGTATAATACCATCCTTTGGATTTTTCCAGCCATTCAATTGATGAGGCTTTGGACATTTGACAGTGGGTGGTTCATGTCTAGTTTATTTGAAAAATGCTTCCATATTGATCTCTTTGCAATCAGGACTACCTTTTCACTTTAGCTTCTGCTCTATGGAGACATATAAAATTTCCAATTCTAGGAAATCTCTGAAAACTGTTTCTAAGTTGGCAGTTTTCTTTGGCAGCTACTTTACAATCATTATTCCACCAGACCTTATTTGTCTTATTAGATGTGTGCAATGTAGGCTGGTTGGAAGATCTTGGTATGGACTCTAAAGTTGTATTATTTAAGATACTGGTTATGAGTTTGGCTTTTCAAACCTCTTCATAATCTGAATTTCTTAAGATATGTTTGAACTTTTGCCAATCAGCTTTATTATAATTGAATCTAATTGTAGAATGGTCTGTTTGTAGATGTTATACACTATGGATTGTTAGATATGGAAGGAGATATGCTGGTCCTATCTGTAATTCTATTGTTGAGAACTTCCCTGGGACCTCTAGAACTACTTTTTCAATACACTTTCCTGTTGTGTTTGACTGATCTATATCTTTCCATAAGTGACTATGGGCAATAAAATCACCAAACATAATCATGTTTTGCATTTACAGTTTTTAATAATGGTGAATCAAATAGCATGATTTTTATTTCTGTGATCCTTTTTTAAGGGGTTTTAGGCCATTTTTAGTAATTTTTGCAAAATTTGCTTTCAAAAGTATCAATTTCTATTAGGCTAGGACTAATGGAAGTAAAAATAGGCCATTCTTGAATCAGATACAAATGAGTTTTTTTTTTCCTGTAAGGCATTTTTTAGGGACATTTATAAGCTTCTGAGTACTGATTACTTTAAGCTGTTTTGACCCCTACAAGTGTCTCAAGAGGAAACTTGGGTAAAATTCTAGTTTAACTACTTTTTGCTATCTTGAAAAAAGGGTTAGGTTACAAAAATAAAAGTTTCAGTAGTAAATCCAGGGCCAAAAAAACACTCAAAAGATATTGTTCTTCTATTGACCTTCTTCTTCTATATTAACCTTCTTTTGATTTCCAAGTCTTAGAAATTTGCCTACTTGACAGGTCTATTACATATTGAAATTTTGACAAAACAATGTTTTGCCTTAATTTTCAGTTATAATTTTCTTCTTCTTTGATTTTAAGATATTCATTGAGAGTACAGATGCTCCTGAATCATGGAGTAAAGTGAAAGAGATTATTGTATCATCTTGTGACAAGCATATTACAACTACATGGATTTGTAAACCAAGAACTCTTTCTTTTCTCACCCATGATATTAAACAGGCAATACAGAAAAAGAAAAAGCAGCAGAAGAAATATAAAGATGTGCCAACACAAGCAAATTATAATAAATTTAAGCAATCTGTAATAGAGCTCAACAGCTTTCAAGAAAATTTACAAGAGAGCATGAAGAAGCAATTGCAGATGCTTCCAAATCAAATCCCAAGAAGTTTTGGAGGTACGCTTTCCTGCAGAGACAAAAAAGATACCCAGTAACTTAGCTTTCTGTTGATGGAACACCCATTACCAGCCTTAAGGACATTAGGCCCGTTTTTTAGCACTAAGATCTTACATCTAGGATCTTTCATCTTTCTGCAAAGATTATCGTTTTTTAACTCATCTTTGTTAAAAGATCTTACAGCTCACTGATGTTAGCAAAAAGTGTGAAGACCACCACTGTTCTGCCATATAGAACAATGATGAGAGAACTTTGATGATATACTCATCATTGTTCTCAGACCGCTGATCAGAGCAGAATGATGAAAGACGTTTGCATAAAACAACAAAAGATTTAAGATCTTAGTTCAATAATTTCACTTTTAAGCATTTTCTGACAAAAGATGTAAGATCTTAGCATATTGATGAGTAAAAAAATGGCCCTATTGCTGATATGCTGAAAAATCAGTTCCAAAAAGTCCACTATCCTAGATAGAGATCCACTCTCTTAATCAATCCAAGTATACAGCTGATAAGCCAATGCTATCAATTGCTATCAGTAAAGATGATGTTAAGGCTAGACTGAAAAACCTGAACCAGAACAAATCTGTAGGGCCTGATGGAATACACCTTTGGACATTAAAGGAAGCTCATGCAGAATTGGCCTTGCCTCTCAGAACCCTTTTCCAAAAGTCCCTGGATACAAAGATATTGCTTCAGGACTGGTGAAATGCTAATATTACTCTATCCAAATCAAACCCAGCATTTTACCACCCTATTAGTATTACATCCATTGTTGGGAAAGTTCTGGAAGGAATTGTAAATACTGCCATTGTCAGACACCTCACCTCTAACAATCTTATTATGCAGAGTCAGCATGGATTTAGATTGGGACAATCTATTGACACAAATCTGATAGATGTGTATAATTGTGTTGGTTCTAGGCATTTACTCCTCCCCCCAGAAAATACCCCCCACCACAGAAAATATCCCCCCTGGGGGAAATAAGGCTTTCCAAATTTGAGAATTTTATTTGAGTTTTTTTTCTGTAGGGAGAAGAAATTTTGGTACTTATGTATTATACACTACTCACTCAAGATTATGCTGTGTAAAACAGAGAACAATCCAATTTCTTTGCTAGTTTCTTTCAGCTTAGTGTGAGGCAAAACAAAGACAAGTGACAGAATAGATGGGGAATTTATAATTAAATACATAAATTTGAGCTATACATTTGCACACAAGGGGGAGGGGAGGTAAAGTATTTGGACAGTTTGAAGTCAGAAAACCATTCTTAATTAATAATATGCAGAATAATTGTACCTAAGACATTTTGTATGTAGACCAGCTATAATTTATCCCCCCCCCCCTAATGGGCAAATATATAGTCCAAATTTATTTTTAAGGCAATGAAGAAACTAACAAAGAAACCAATTTGTTCTCAAGTTTTGCACATTGTAAACTTGAGTGAGTGGTGTATAATAGGCCTAGACAAGTAGGCTACCTGAATTTTTAATGGAGAGAGATGGATTTCTAGGCATTAGGTCTATTTATAAAAGATCAGAAATTAAATTCTAAAAAACAAGATTTTTCAACTGAAAGTAAGGAGTAACATCAAAGCTTAAAACAAAAATAAATTATTACATATATGAAAGGAGTTGCCCCTTTGGTAAATATTTACCAAATCATATTATTGAGTTATGACCAAAGTGAATATACCACTTGATGCCTTTTTTAATGCTCTTTACAAATATAATAATCATTTTTGTTGGAAATGAATTTTAGCCCCCACCCCTATATATACAAATTCAGGGTATATATTTTCACATTAGTGGGTTGGGGGGGGGGAGTTTAAATGGTAAATATTTAACAAATCATATTATTGAGTAACAACTAAAGTGAATATACCATTCAATGTCTTTTTTTTATGCTGATTACAAATATAATAATCATTTCTATTGGAAACAAACTTTAGCCCCCTGACCCGTGAATTGGCATATATAGGGGGGGGGGGAGGGCTTAAATTCATTTCTGATAGAAATGATTATTATAGGCCTATTCTTAATTAGCAAAAAAATGGCATAGAATGGTATATTCACTTTAGTTGTTCACTTGTATTTGCGCAAAGAAAACGGTTTTCCTATGTATTGCAATATGATTTGGTAAATATTTACTGTTTAAACTTACCTCTCATTTACATCAGAAATAAAATCACCCCCACCCCCCTAATGTGCAAATATATACCCTGAATTGGTATATATAGGGGTGGGGGCTAAAATTCTTTTCCAACAAAAATGATTATTATATTTGTAAAGAGCATAAGAAAGGGCATTGAGTGGGGTAAATTTCTACCAAATCATATTATTGAGTTAGGAATAAAGTGAATACACCATTTAATACCTTTTTTTATGCTGATTACCAATATAATAATCATTTCTATCAGAAATGAATTTCAGCCCCCCCCCTATATATACCAATTCAGGGTTAGGTTAGGTTGTAGAAATATATACCCTGAATTGGCATATATAGGGGGGGGGGGGCTGAAATTGATTTCCGATAGAAATGATTACTATATTTGTAATCAGCATAAAAAAAGGCATCAAGTGGTATATTCACTTTATGCATAAGTCAATAATATGATTTGGTAGAAATTTACCTGGCTGTTTAATCAGAACAACAAGCTTTATTTTAAAATTCTATAAGAAAAAACTTTAGCATACAGAGTGAGGTCTTTAGGAGGAAACCCCTTCATAGGCTAGCCTATAGGCTAAATTAATTCATTTATTTATGGTGACTTGTGGTAGTTTTATGCTTGAAAGATTATTATTAATTTATAATTAATTACTGTTAATTAATTTTAAATATTAAAATTAAAAAATTGTATACGCCTAGCCTAAGCTAACTAAAAACATAGGGAAATAATATACAACTTTGAAAATCAACTAGCCTAACTTTGCAGGCTAGAATAAGCATGCAACACATTTTGATCAGATATGAAGACTCTAACCTCTTCTGGTAAACAGCTCCAACGTCCTTCCAATCTTTGTTTCTTCTTACTTCTTGTTTCCATGCTTTCTTCCAGTTCAAAAAAGGGAGGTTTCCAATATAGAAGTCTGCGAAGTGCCAAACCTCTAAAAAGAGTGCAAATCAAAGCAAAAGAGGATTTTGCTCAAAAAGAGTGCAAGTCAAAAAATTTGCGCGCGCGGCTACCACCTAGGGCACAGCCTCTCTCACGACTCTTAAAGTATTCACTGGTAATTATAAATTATTCTGCGATCAATAAAACTATTATCTTTAAATTTTTGTTGGTGGATCGAAACCTGCTACACCACATACAGTAAATCAAAATGGGCTGACTTTATTGAATTGGAATTACCGTATTTTGACGTTACCACACATCTTTACGTAATTAGCAGATTAATCATCTGTACATATTCATTTATATTTTGAATATTTAAATTGATAAGTAGTTTTTATAATAGTAACTAATTTTTATGATGCAAGAGAAACTACATAGTAAGGCAACATCTCATTCTGCCATAATTGAATTGTCCTAAGAAGAAGTTTACAAATTTATTGTGAGAAAGAAAAGAAACAACAGATTTGGATACTACCAACCCAACTCGGAAGGAAGAGGGGCAAATGATCTGATTTTCGGAACGGAAACCCTGATTCTCTACACTTGATTGATGTTGTTAAGCACCCATCAAAACACAAACAAATTTATGTATTGAAAAATCTCTTTCTTCCAGCATATCTCTTTCTGAAGAGCTGCTATTGTCCTTTGACTTGTGTTTCAAATAAACTTTGCCTCCCATCCCCCTCAATTTTTTTAATTTATATTCTGAATTGCCTATATACAATAAACTATTTTTTGTTTCGATAAAAAATTAAAGAAATGTGAACAGAAGAGTGACTTGCAAACACTTCGCAGCAAATAAAAAAAAAATTAAAGTAGGCTGTATGTTTAATCCTTAACAGGTTTAAAGTTGATTTGCAACCCAAATGAATGTTAGCCTGTCAGTGAAATTTTGACGAAATTTTAACTATGAAAATTTCTAGACCTTGTCCAATCTAAACTGTGAGCCGATTTTAACTTTCTGAACTAATTTACATGACATCTAGGATTTGAGCATAGTAGCCAACATAGCAATTAAAAACTACAGACGAAAATGCCGCAAACCTGCTTGTAACCGCTGTTCTACGTAATTTTATCTCCATATACAACCAGGGGTGTCCCGAGGGTGGGGGACTGGGAGGGCGTATCCTTTTTCTAATTTCACGACACATGAGCCATTTTTGAAGTTTCTACGACAAAGCTTTCAATAAAAACTTTATATAACCCGAGGGCATAACCTACAACCCTTACCCTCAGGGCTTTGGGGGGAGTGTCACCCTCTTAGATATAATTTCCGGACCTTTCAACTAATTTGAACAAAATGGCTATCTCAAAATTTTGATTGGATGTATTTGGATAAATGGTGGGCGTGGAAGGGTTGTTAGTTGCCCTCCAATCACTTTCGACTATTAAAAAGGGCACTAGCCATTTGAATTTCAAAGCAAATGAGCCCTTTTTTGAAGTTTCTACGACAACGCTTTCTATAAAAACCTTATATGCCTCCCAGGCATAACTTACAACCCTTGCCCTGAGGGCTGTTGGGTGGGGTTGTCATCCTCAAAGACCTAATTTCCAGAACTTTCAACAACGTTAAACAAAATGGCTATCTCAAAATTTTGATTGTATATGTCTGGGAACAATGTGGGCGTGAGAGGGGGGTTTGTTGCCCTCCAATCACTTTCGACTATTAAAAAGGGCACTAAACCTTGGAATTTCCAATCAAATAAGCCTTTTTTGAAGTTATTACGACAACGCCTTCAATAAAAACCTTATATGCTGCCTGGGCATAACTTACAACCCTTGCCCTGAGGGCTGTGGGGGAGTGTCCTCCTCAAAAACATAATTTCTATTTGGAAATCAACTACGCTGAAAAAATGGCCATCTCAAAATTTTGATTGGAAGTGTTTGTGGAAATGACTGGCGTAGAAGAGGTGTTGGTTGCTTTCCAGTCACTTTCGACTATTAAAAGGGGCAAACCCCACTCCAATTTCCAATCTAATGAGCCCTTTTCGAAGTTTTCACGACAATTCCTTCGATACAAAGTGCCCTGGTCTAAGACCAAGAAAAAAAAAATAATACATTGTGCCCACATTGTTCTTTACTTAGGCAGCGCTATTGCACTGCCTATGATTATGAAAATTTATATGTCCTTTTTGTTTTTGGAACAACAAAAACTAAACATAAGAGCATATCATATCACTTATGTTCAAACAATTAGGGCTGCTTTATACAATTATGAAAATTGAAGATGTGTAATTTTTGCTTTTTGAACAACCAAAACAAAACATAAGAGCATATCATGTCACTTATGTTCATACAATTATGGCGGCTTTATACAATTATGAAAATTGAAGATGCGTCCTTTTTGTTTTTGGAACAACAAAAACTAAACATAAGAGCATATCATATCACTTATGCTCATACAATAATGGCTGCTTTATACAATTATGAAAATTGAAGATGTGTCCTCTTTGTTTTTGGGACAACAAAAACTAAACATAAGAGCCTATCATGTCACTTATTTTAATACAATTAGTTCTACTTTATACAATTAAAAAAATTGAAGATGCGTCCTTTTTGTTTTTGGAACGACAAAACAAAACATAAGAGCATATCATGTCAGCTATTTTCATACATTCATGGAGGCTTTATCCCTTTCCGACGAAGTGGTTCCTCAGTGAAACCAACTTTTCATACTTTTTTCCCATGAACCATAGGTGGTTAAAATAAGAAGCCATTGGTCTAGCATATACCTAGCAGCGCTATCTGACGGGCGAAATTTTATGGGCCGCATAATCTACCCCTAGTGAGGTATAGCTCAGTATTTCGATGAGACCACGTGCTATTTTATAAGAAAAAGTTAGAAAGTTGAAAATACTTGGTAATTGTTATATCTTTAATATTGTTTTCCTTACAACTTGTTCTTTGTGTAGTAGAACACGAGTTAGTAGTATCACAGTTTCAGATATAAGGACAATTAAAAGATATTGACATGAGAGGCTTGCCATCCCTGATGACCACCTTACAACATATGCTAAAAAGTTGTTTTTTTGTTTTTTTGGAGTGGTTTGAGCTTGAGACCACTTCGCCCGCTCAAAAAAAAAAAAAAAAAAATGAAACTCCAGCAATTTCCAAAAGACTGGGTCTAGCATCTAAAATATCAAATTAAATTTGCTCTTTTTCAGCTAAATCGTTATGGCAGGCCGTCCTTTGCGGCTACAGCACAATCTCAAAGTTATTTAATGACATACCTTCAGATCCAGCATCTGAACTTGACATGTTATCAGAGGATGATGCTGATGATTGGCTGCCGGACCTTCCAGTTTAAAATGCTGAATCACTGAGCAACTTACTGGCTGGAGAGCTATCATCAAGTGACGACGAAACCACTAATCAAGTGGACAGAGTAACAGAAGCAAACGACAAGCCAGAATCAAGTAACGACAAATAATATTTTCCCCTTCGAGTCATAGTGAAGAAGTGTAGTAAGACATTTGAAGTCAGAGATGTTGAGCTCTTCACCGAGTCCAGCTGACACTACCGAGTTTGGACTTGGAGAAAGAGTAGTTATAGATCTTACTACGGGATTAGAAGGCAATAAATATCACATTTATTTTGAAGATTTTATCAGTTTAGTAAACCTCTTGGAAAAAATGAAGAACAACGAGCTCTACTGTTGTGGTATAGTTTGTGCAAACCGTAAAGGTCTACCCAAACTCAAAGCCGAAAAAGAGCTGAGACAAAGTGATTCAGACTATGCTGCAAGGTCAGATGGAATTCACTGTTTACGGTGGAAGGACAAACGATGTATACAACTTCATTCAACGATTTGTAAGGGAGGAGAAGTGACACAGATCAGTGGGAAGGACAAAGATGGATCTGTTACCCAAGTTACATGCCCAAACTTGGTCGCCGAGTGTAACAAGTTCATGGGCTGCATGAATAAAGCTGATATGTTCAAATCTCTCTATGCGATAGACAGGAAAAAAAGAAAGTGATTGTACCGCCTATTGTGGTACTTCATCAACATTACAATGGTCATTTCCTTTGTCTTGTAAAGTTGTCCACTATACCAGATGCTAACAAGATGACGCTAACAAGATGATGCTAACAGATGCTAACTTAAATGTCGTATTGTCACTGGTTTCATTTGAAGTTATTCGTGCAAGGATGAGAGAGGTTAGCCATCCACAATATCAGAAGTTATCCCCAAATTCAAGCCTTACGTTCCAGAAGTAAAGATTGTGCAAAGATTGAGCCCCATCGCACAAAATGGCTGTGTTCGGTTTGCAAAGTTCAAGTGTGCATGAACTACACGAAGAACTGCTTTATTTCTTTTTACTAGAAGTAAGGTCTTTTCTGCACATTTGTCAAAGTGGTCACTACCAGAAACCATCTTATATTTCATTTCATAGCTGGAATAATATTTTTTTTTAGTTCAGTATTTGTTTAAAAAAAGTGGAATTTTCTGACGATTTCATAATTCGTGCCGGAAAGGGTTATACAATTATGAAAATTGAATATATGTCATTTTTGTTTTTAGAACAACAAAAACGAAACGTAAGAGCATATCATGTCACTTATGTTACAAACCTTGGCTTGAGGGCTGTGTGGTGGGGGGGGGGTTGCCATCTTCAAAGACCTAATTTCCAAAAGTTTCAACTAGGTTGAACAAAATGGCGATCTCAAAATTTTGATTGTATGTGTTTGGGGAAAAGGTGGGCGTGAGAGGGGGGTTAGTTGCCCTCCAATCACTTTTGACTATTAAAAAGTGCACTAACCCTTTGAATTTTTAATCGAACGAGCCTTTTTTTGAAGTTTCTACGACAACGCTTTCTATATAAACCTTATATGCCCCCTGGGCATAACTTACAACCCTTGCCCTGAGGGCTGTGGGGGAGTGTCCTCCTCAAAAACATAATTTCTATCTAGAAATCAATTACGCTGAACAAAACGACTATCTCAAAATTCTGATTAGATGTGTTTGGGTAAATGGTGGGCGTTGAAGGGGTGTTAGTTTTCTTCCAATCACTTTCGACTATTAAAAAGGGCACTAGCCATTTCAATTTCCAATCAAATAAGCCCTTTTGGAAGTTTCTACGACAACACTTTCTATAAGGAAAAACCTTATATGCCTCCAAGGCATAACTTACAACCCTTGCCTTGAGTGCCGTGGGGGGGGGGTCGTCATCCTCAAAGACCTAATTTCCAGAACTTTATCTCAAAATTTTGATTGTATGTGTTTGGGGAAAAGGTGGGCGTGGGAGGGGGGATTAGTTGCCCTCTAATCACTTTCGACTATTAAAATGGCACTAACCCTTTGAATTTCCAATCGAAAAAGCCTTTTTTGAAGTTTCTAGGACAACGCTTTCTATAAAAACCTTAGATTCCCCCTGGGCATAACTTACAACCCTTGCCCTGAGGGCTGAGGGGGAGTGTCCTCCTCAAAAATATAGTTTGTATTTACGTTAAAACATAGTTTGTATTTACGACAACTCCTTCGATACGAAGTGCCCTGGTCTAAGACCAAGAAAAAAAAATAATACATTGTGCCCACACCATTCTTTACTTGGGCAGCGCTATTGATCTGCCTTTGATTATGAAAATTGAAGATGTGTCCTTTTTGTTTTTGTAACAACAAAAACAAAACATAAGAGCATATCTTGTCATTTATGTTCAAACAACTATGGCTGTTTTATACAATTATGAAAATTGAAGAGGTGTAATTTTTATTTTTTTAACAACCAAAACAAAACATAAGAGCATATCATGTCACTTATGTTGATACAATTATGGCTGCTTTATACAATTATGAAAATTGAAGATGTGTCCTATTTGTTTTTGGAACAACAAAAACTAAACATAAGAACATATCATATCAGTTATGTTCACACAATAATGGCTGCTTAATACAATTAAATAAAAAAACAATTTTTTTTTTTAACTTGAAGTAAGGAGCGACGGTAAAACTTAAAACGAACAGAAATTATTCCATATATGAAAGGGGCTGTCCCCTCCTCAACGCCTCGTTCTTTACGCTAAAGTGTTTTATTGTTTAAAAAAAATAGAGTTGTGGGAAAGTCAAACTGTAGCGTAAAGACCGAGGCATTGAGGAGAGGACAGCCCCTTTCATATATGGAATATTTTCTGTTCATTTTAAGTTTTAACGTCGCTCCTTACTTTCAGATAAATAAACTTGGTTTTTTAAACTTAAATATTTGAACGTTTTTGAGTAAATGCAGGTTTTGATTTTGGCTCACCGTACATGAATAATCAACATCAAATTTGCATATTAATTTTATTTTTATTTGGTTAAATGGCTTTCTCGAACGTTGTTTAATTTTATTTACGAACGTATTTATTAGTAATAAATATACGTAGCTTACGAATTAACTTACGTAATGAATTTCTATATTCATATATTTTTAATAAGTACATTAGGGGGCTCGCCCCCTAGTCAATACTTCGCTCTTTATGCTAAAGTTTGAATTGTGTTCCAATTCTTTAAAAATGACCCCTTAATCACAAAGGCCGTTAATTAGAATAAATAGCTCTTATGAAAGTACTAAAAATCTTTGGCTTAAAGAGCGAAGGTATTGACTAGGGGGAACCCAATCATATACGTAATATTTTCTGTTCGTTTTAAGTTTTGATGTTGCTCCTTACTCTCAGTTGAAAAACTTGTTTTTTTTTTTAAATTAATTTATGATCTTTTTTTAAATAATGCTGGGAAATCCGGCGCCCCCTTCATAGCAATCTCCCTTCCCACATGAAAACTTCCTCCATTTAAAGATCCTCCCACATAACCCCCGACCAATCCCCCCTCCCACTACCCGAAAAAGTCCCCCTGAAAACGTCTGTATACTTCCTAATAACCAATACTATATGTCAACATTGGGTAAAGTTCATAACTTTCAGCCCTCCCCCCGGGGACTTTGGGGGATTAAGTCATCCTAAAAAACAAAGTTATCATATTTTCTACCATGCTGAACAAAATTGGTATCTCAAAATTTTGATCAGGTGACTTTGGGAAAAAACGAGCGTGGGAGGGGGCATAGGTGCCCTCCATTTTTTTGGTCACTTAAAAAGGGCACTAGAACTTTTAATTTCCGCTCCAATGAGCCCTGCCACGATATTCTAGGACAACTGGGTCGATACGATCACCCCTGGAAAAAAAAAAAAACACGCATCCGTGATGTTTCTTCTGGCAAAAAATACAAAATTCCACATTTTTGCAGATAGGAGCTTGAAAACTCTACAGCAGGGTTCTCTGATACGCTGAATCTGATGGTGTGATTTTCATTAAGGCTCTATAGTTTTTTGGGGGTCTTTCCCCCTTTTTTCGAAAATCACCCAAATTTTCTCAGGCGAGTTACTTTTGATGGGTAGGACTAAACTTGATAAAACTTATATATTTGAAATCAGCATTAAAATTTGATTCTTTTGATATATCTATTGGTATCAAAATCCTGTTTTTAGAGTTTCGGTTACTATTGAGCCGGGTCGCTCCTTACTTATAGTTCGTTACCAGGAACTGTTTGATTATGAAAATTGAAGATGTTTCCTCTTTGTTTCTGGAACAACAAAAACTAAACATAAGAGCATATCATGTCACTTATGTTCATACATTTATGGATCAGACATAAGGGACACTTTTTTTTTGAAGTGCATGAATCATCACCTATAGGCTTATCAGTAGCGGCGAGAACAGAAATTTCACAGGAAAAAAACAAAAACTTTCGCCCTCGAGAAAACTTAGGAGGGTTTGTCGTTACACGAAAGTCCATATAACTACTTACTTATTAAATGAAATATTTAAATAAATATATTATAAATAAATGGAATTAATAAACCTATTAAATAAATGATGAAGATAGAAAAAAGGAAATAGCTAAATTAAAAATAGTAATAGGTAGATAGAAACATTTAGGAAAATTTAAAATAGCAAATCCAGTCTACCATGTATTGGGTTAAAATAGATTTAACTATATATAATAAATTTTTCGAAGAAATTTTTCAATATTTTTTTTCAAAACTGTTCAAAACACCTAAGTCTTCACTACAAACAAGAGTTTGGCTACTGCCCGTCTCCCTAACGGTAAAAACATAAGGCCTACTGCGTATTTGGCGCTTTACTAAAACGAATTAAATTACAAATATTATTTTGTACTTATTACAACATTGGAAATAAAATTACAACTGGAGTGAAACCAAGCAAGGATTTATCAATAGGCCCATTAGGCCCTGCGGCTTTCACCATTCCGTAATTTTTGCAGATTTCTCCGAAAATCTTGCAAAACGGAGAGGCAAAAACACTTGGGCCTAGAAGGGTCAAAACTTTAAATTAGGTCCTAAGTAGTGTTGTAAAATAACCGCGAAATAAAAACTTGGTAAGAAAAATTGGTAAAATAGGTAAAGTAAGCTAAAATTTGTAAAAAATAAGGTAAAATTGGTAGAATAAGGTAAAATAAGGCACTCCCTAGTAAATACAGGGTAAAATTGGTGATTTAAATTGCCCTGTATATATACAGGACAATTTGTATATATATATATATATATATATATATATATATATATATATATATATATAATATATAGATATATATATATATATATATATATATATATATATATATATATATATATATATTATATATATATATATAATATATATATATATATATATATATATATATATTATATATATATATATTATATATATATATTATATAATATATTATATATATATATATATATATATATATATATATACAATAAATAAATCAAATTTACCATTATTTGGGAGTAAAATCATATTAGTCATTTAGTTCTACATTTAAACCTAAGAAATTTTACCCTAACAGACTTGCGTACTTAAATAGTCATATTCAACAACATTTTTCATATCATATATATGTTATTTTTCATTAATAATTTTAAAAAACAAAGTTTTCTGAGGGAAGTGAAGAGCCAAGTTGAAACTTAAAACGAACAAAAATGACTACTTCCCAGCCTATCAAACATATATAAATAAAACTAGTACAAATAAATGAACTGGTGATATTTCCCTGTTTGTCGGATTACAGAAAACTAGCGCTTTACTTCCTTCAACATAAAATCCCCCCTCTCCCCGTAAAATTTCTCACAGATGATTCAGCCTGACTAGTAGCATAGACTATTTTCATTTGAAAAAGACTTCAATTTTTAATCATTTTCCTGATCATTCCGATATGATCATCCCTGAAAAAAAAAAAACAACAAAAAACAAATAAACAACAGATCTTTCTTATGGTAAAAAATATAAAATTCCACATTTTTAAATACGGGAGTTTTCTATTAGACAGTGACAAAAAAGTTTCTATTTGATCAAAATCAAGATAATCCACATTTGTAAATTGGAAGCAGGAAGCTCCCTTCCAATAATTAGCTGTCAGAGACCTGGTAAACAAAGATTGTAATCCGCTCCAGAAAAGGTAGCCTATATAAATATTCTGCTAATCAGATTTCAATCTGTTTTGAATTACTAGCAGACTAGCCTCATACGGTTACACCAAAGTACTATTATTGACAATTTTTGATGAAAAAAAATATAGAAACAAAGGAATAGCCTATTTTCTTTATCTTTATTCTTGAATAGGCCTATGGGTCAATGCAATCACCCCTGGAATAAAAAATAAACACGCATCTGTGATAGGAACTTGAAGTATCTACAGTAAGGTTCTCTGATACGCTGAATCTGATGGTGTGAGTTTTGTTAAGATTCCTTAACTTTTAGGGGATGTTTTCTTCCTTTTACGAAGATAAGGCAAATTTTCTCAGGCTCGTAACTTTGATCAGCAATACTAAACTTGATAAATTTTATATATTTGAAGTCAGCCTAATAAGCTAATCCTTTGATGTATTAAAAAAAAACAAACAAGTTATTTTAACTGAAAGTAAGGAGCGACATTAAAACTTAAAATAAACAGAAATTATCCCGTATAGTTTATGAAAGGAGCTGTCCCCTCCTCAACGCCTCGCTCTTTACGCTAACTTTTTTTATTGTTGTAAAGAGTTGTGAGAAAGAGTGAAATTTTAGCATAAAAGAACGACATTGAGGAGGGGGACAGCCCCTTTCATATACGGAATAATTTCTTTTCGTTTTAAGTTTTAATGTCGCTCCTTACTTTCAGTTACAAAAACTTGTTTTTTTACTTAATTTCTGAACCTTTTTGAATTAATTCAGGTTTTGATTTTGGCTCGCCGCAAGGGTGGATCCTGGATTTTGTTAGGGGGGGGGACAAGATAGGCTGATCCGATCAAGTTGCGTTAGGAGCAAGTTTAATTAGCGCAAACTTGCGTTAAGTAAGTAAACTATGCTACTTTAGACTACATTAGGGGGGGGGACACCCCCCAAACCCTCCACTTGCTCACTGTAGGCTACCTGAATAATTGAAACGAAATTTGCATATTAATTTTAGTTTTTTCTTTGCTAAATGGCTTTCTCAAAATTTTGATCAGACAATTTTGAGAAAAAAGGCGTGGAGGAGGGCTCTAGTTGTCCTCCAATTTTTTGGTTACTTAAAAAGGGCACTAGAACTTTTAGTTTTATTTACGAACGTTTTTATTAGTAATAAATATAAATAACTCACGAATGTACTTGCGTAATGAACTTCAATATTCGTATATTATTTTGACGGTGTGATCTGATGGTGTGGTTTTCATTAAAGTCCTATGACTTTTAGGGGGTGTCTCCCCTTTTTTCGAAAATAAGGCAAATATTCTCGGGCGATTAACTTTTGATGGGTAAGGCTAAGCTTGATGAAACTAATATATCTGAAATCAGCATAAAAATCTGATCCTTTTGATGTATCTATTGGTATTTAAAATTCCGTTTTTTAGAGTTTCAGTTAGTATTGAGCGGGGTCGCTCCTTACTTACAGTTCATTACCACGAGCTGTTTGATCTACTGATGTCAAAATTAAACAAGGAGCTGAAAACAGAGAAATCTAAAAAAAAAAAAATCAAATTTTAAACAATAATTCGCACAGCCAGGAGAGTAGCTCCAGCATTTTTATTGGGGGGGGGGGTAAGAGTGCCATATTCAGATAGTAAAGGAGCATAGGCTATATAATAATTTTTTACTCCAAATTTTTGAAGAGGCAACTGCCCCCCACCTCCCCGAAACGACGCCCCTGAACACTGCTAGCCTAGCAAGTTTTCTACATCGTAGTGTGAACTCAAAGTGTGACTTACCGATTCACTTTTTTTAGGATGACGGTAGACAACTACAATATTTTTGACACGAACACAAGACGAGAACCTGACTAATGTAAGACAAGAAATAGACTCCCTAAAACACATCGAGAATTTGCTTATAAAATCCCTTCCCAAGGTCCTGTGAAACTTGTGTAAAGTCTCTTCCGTATTTAAATTGTGTTAACAGATTAACCTAGCTGTCAACATGTATTGACACATAATTTCAATGTATTTTATCCGAACATTAAGGTAATTTCCAGGAACTTATTTATAACAGGTAGTAGCTATTACATCCGCTCACATTTCTTTAAAGTGTTATCGATTATATATTAAAACAAGCGGGATAGAACCAGATATATATTGGTGTGTTTAGCCCTTAGGAGAGAGAGTCGAACTTATGCATTGTACGTTATAAGTATGTAGTTCAAGCTATGGCTTTGAGATAAATAAAGACTGTTTATATGAAATCTCTATTGGACTTGAATATATTGCTCTGCAGAATGGTATACTAGTTGTAAGCACTATTGGATGGACTCGCCCACTATTAGAAAACGAAAGTAAAGCTTACAACAATGGTGTCAGAAGTGGTGTAATTTTTCGAGCCCAGTTCATCCATAGCAGAGCCAGACCGATGCCATTTCATCCAAACAGACCCCAGAAGTAAACAAAATACTGGCCAGACATATTTTTATACAGGGTCGTCTGAACTTCTCAATGTTTCACAGTCACCGCAGTTTCATCAACCGAAGCCAACCAACTTACGCACATCTCTTGTCATCTCCAGTCGTCAAAGAAGAAACCTTGGAGGGATCTGCATGCAGTAGAAAAACATAAACACAGCTATTTTCTTGTATCAATTTTTAGTTGTTATTTTTATCATAATTATCCCAGAAATAAATCCTGAAAATGATAATTTTGATGAAGTAAAAGCGAAAGCCTTCCTTGCACAGCAAGAATTACGAAACATAGAAATACCCCCTACCTTTGATCCAAGTAGCGATGATTATGACGTAGAAATAGTCAGTAAGTTTTATTCTGACATAAGTCTCTGGGAAGCAGCGGCAATGGCCCATTATCTACAAATTTCATCTAACCCCCAAAGTAAAAATTCACAGCAACCGCATCCAACAAATAATCGACCGTCAAGTGATAACCTTTCAATCAGAGCAACAACAGATTTAGCTTCCTTAACAGCACCATTAACAGAAGTCTCGCAGATTAATGAATTTATTAGCCAACTAAAAAGAATTCAGGATACCTTAACTTGGTCGGAAAAGCAAGTTGTTGCCACAGCAGGGATGTTAATGAAAGGGGAATTTTCCTTTTTTTCATGATTTAAATAAGGTGAATTTAACACTTTATACATTGCGGAAAAATCTGTTGGAGGCTTTTGCTCCTCAACGCAGCCCTGGGCAAATCTTACACAAGATCTTGTGGGATGTAAACAATTTCTGGATGAAACAGTATATCAGTTCTTAAAACGAGTTGAAAGAGCCGCTAAGTCTTACGCGAATTCAATGGGCTATTGGGATGGGCTAAGAAACCCGGCAGTTCAACCATTGGCACTAAACACTTTTAGGGAAGGTGCACGCATAACTTTTAAAAGGGTACTGATGGAACAAGAGGATCAAATAAATAATCTAGAAGATGCTTTTAAAATTCTGACCAAGTATGAAAAAATTGAAATTGCGACAAAACCGGCAGATGAGTTTTTTTGGCTGCCATGTCGACTGAAAATAGGTTCCACCTCCCCCAGAGAAAGACATGCTACGTTTGCGGTAACCGAAACCACGATAGTTCCGAATGCTGGTATAGGAAAGACCCAGACTCTGACCGGGTATTGGAAAACTAAATAGCCAGTCTAGACAGAGGGCTACGACTGGTACAGAAAAAGAAAACCCTCAATCTGAAACTAAGTATATTAGCATTAACAGTAACATGTGAGAAGATAGTGTATCATTAGTACTAAAAGACAGGGATGAGATGCCTGGTGAAAATTTGAAAGTGCTGGACATTTCTATGAGATACCACACAAAGTGTACCTGTGTTGAAGAGGCATCTACAGAATTAGCCTCATGTGATGGTAAGTGGGCCAGGTACGGAGGCGCCCAGCAGTTCGTTCCGCGAAGTGCAATGAGATCTGCTAATCCGGGGGACGTAGCTCGGTTTTATGTGGAACGGTTAAAGTAATACAGGGACGGGGCGATAGACGGGGCCTTGGAAGTTGCATGTATATGTAGATATATATTACGTAAAGAAGTGTGTGATGATGAGAAATTGGAATACAAGATTCCTGTTTCTAAAGATATTCTATTTTTTACAAAGCCGAGTTTTAGGAGTTGGTGGGGATTGACGAACACGAGATATCTGTGTTGCAGGATTACTTTCGTACCAACACGCGCCCTAGTAGCGGGCGTAAAACGG
This sequence comes from Artemia sinica, assembly GCA_027921565.1. Lineage (NCBI taxonomy): Eukaryota > Metazoa > Arthropoda > Branchiopoda > Anostraca > Artemiidae > Artemia > Artemia sinica. The sequence goes on along the minus strand of JAPEVW010000022.1, from coordinate 5,464,783 downwards.
CTAAGACGAGTCGGATAGGAGCGACAGGATTTGCGCCAACCAAGGGGAAGGCCCCATCAAAGAAACCTAAAGAGACAGTCCCTTCGATGTGTGAAGAGGAGAGGAAGCAGCGTGTTGCAAAACGGAAAGCAGCTATACGCAGGATTAAAGAGAAGTAAGTTAAAACCGCTAACTCATATGGGTTATTACCTGCATGGGGTTTTTTCCTGCAACAACCTTCATCGTCGTTAGTTAACCAGATGATGGTAAAAACGTGTACTGCGTCCACTCGAGCTTTGGATGCTAACTCTTCTAGTCTGTTGGACTGGTTGTTGTATTGTCGTAGGGTGGGGTTATCGAAAAAACGGGCATTTTGGGGAACATTGCATTATATCATAGCGGACGTGGACTTATCCGCATTACCCGACAGCTGCTGGGTGAGATGCCTAGTGGACGACGGAGACGTAGAGTCTAACCCTGGGCCTATATGCAAGTCTATGGATGATGTTCGTTCGGCTTTGCCGAGCGAAGTTGTGCCTAAAAAAGGATCAATCCCTCCATTTTGGAATCTTTCACAAGGGATTGAAATGACTAATATAAATACATACTTATGAAGTAACCTAAATTCAAATCTTAAAACATTTTAAGTTTAAGCCGTGTATATAAAAATTTTACTAAATATTCAATGTCCTTTTTTTTAATATCTCCTAAAATAGTGCATTAATTTAGTTAATGGAAATTATGTATATATGGATAACATTGCTGCTGTTACCAAGATTTTTCTCTCAATAAAGAGAGCAATCATAGTAAAAATTATGTTGAATTATATAACAGATTTTATAAAGAAAATTGGAATTATGTCCAATCCTCATTTCTAATTTTTGTTTTTTCCGCAAAGATAGGCTTTCGCTACATTAAAACGCGATAACATTTATTGATAAGTCTATGTTATATGTTTACGTGTAGGGACAATTGCAAGTGACTGCGCACCTAGTGAACGAAAAGGCTTTCACTTATAAACAGTGTCAACATTGATAGTTTTGTGGCCGAGAAGGGAAGCACAGTTTAAAGACTTATCCTGCAGAAGTGATTCCCCGTCAAAACAGAACACTTTTATTTTCAGTGTATGTTTTTGAGAGCACACTTTAATTTAGTATTTGCTGTTTGTTCTTTTATTTTTTTTTGTTCTATTTCTATGTTTGTTTTATGGATATTCTGCTTTGTAGTACTAGGAAACTTTTTTTAAATTGAAAATCTGAAGGAAAATAATAAGAACTTTGGTTCTCCTTAAGTGGGGGGTGGATTGTAAAGTCTCTTCCGTATTTAAATTGTGTTAACAGATTAACCTGGCTGTCAACATGTATTGACACATAATTTCAATGTATTTTATCCGAACATTAAGGTAATTTCCAGGAACTTATTTATAACAGGTAGTAGCTATTACATCCGCTCACATTTCTTTAAAGTTTTATCGATTATATATTAAAACAAGCGGGATAGAACCAGACATATATTGGTGTGTTTAGCCCTTTGGAGAGAGAGTCGAACTTATGCATTGTACGTTATAAGTATGTAGTTTAAGCTATGGCTTTGAGATAAATAAAGACTGTTTATATGAAATCTCTATTGGACTTGAATATATTGCTCTGCAGAATGGTATACTAGTTGTAAGCACCATTGGATGAACTCGCCCAACTATTAGACAACGAAAGTAAAGCTTACACTTGTCACTCCATATTTTGCTAGAGGTTGATCATAAACCCTAGTATTTCCAGTGTTCTAGCCTACTTGTCTGGTAACACCATAATATAATAAAACTACTATTCTACTTCCAATTTCTAAAAACGTCAACACCATATAACAATGTAACCCAAATCCCAATAAACTACGGTTAGATAACACTTCTAAGGATTCAATTTAAAAGCTTAAAGAATAGCACGTTAGCCGTTCAACTGCAAGATATAGTAAAGGTAAAGTTGGAAAAAAAGTAAATCTTATGTGAAATTAAACTTTAAAAAACGAGTTTTTCAACTAAAAGTAAAGAGTAACATCAAAACTTAAAACAGCCAGACAGTATTAAGTATAAGATGGGGGTCGCACCCTTCTCAAGACTTTGCTCTTTACGCTAGATTTATTTTAAAACTGATAAAAACGCTTATTGTTCTAATTATACGAACTTTGTATTTCATGAGTCATTCTTCAAGAGTTAGGGCAAAAAGTCAAACTTTAGCGCAAAGAGCAAGGTCTTGATTAATTAATTTATAATTGCTATTTTTAAAAAGTGCCAGGAAATGGCTCCACCTCCACGGAAAAATCCTCCCTCCCCAAGGAAATGTCCTCTAGACAATTTAATCCCGGTGAAAATTTATCCTGATCAATTACCCTTAACATTTCCAACCATAAAATTGATTCGGATAAGATAAAGCAAGATATATATATAAAAAAAATCGCATATGAATTTTGGCAAATTCACCCACAGTAAACTTTCCCATAAGAATTTTACCCCCTGCAAACTTCCCTCCCAATGGAAAATCCTCTTCGTGTATGCTATGCGTAGATATTATATGTAAACAAAAGGTAAACTTTATAAATTATAGACCTTTCCTCTTGTGCTGTGGGGGGTCATGTTACCGCCAAAGGTATAGCTAATGGGCCTTTCAACTGTGCTGCACAAGATCTTGATCAGACAATTTTGAAAAAAAGATGCATGAAAGAGGGCCTGGTTGCCCTACAATCTTTCTGGTCACTTACAATGGGCACTAAAACGTTTAATATTTGTTTGAATGAGCCATCTCTCAATATTCTAGGACCACTGGGTCAATAGAATCACCCCTAGAAAAAAAACAGTTAAAAAATTCCGTTTTTTTTACAGGAGCTTGATAATTAAACAAATAAAATTTTAATATCAAAATGGGAAAAATATAAAAAACAAAAGTATTAACTAATAAAATAAAACTTCTACTCTTCCAAACATATCTTACAGTAAACTTTGTTCCTTTTGACTTTAAGAACTCATTTAGCTCCATTGCTGATCCACCGTAATTGGTTGAAAGATCTTCAGGGATACATTGCCAATGCATATGCCCCTCACACCCGTTAAAAGTGACCCAAAGCACCCACGACCATTCCGAGCTTCACGGCAATAAATACAACACAAACTATTGCCACTGTCACCAGAACTCATTGCAGGCTTATTGTTACCTAAGAAAAACAGACAATTTAGCTGAAGTATTATATCCTATGCTTGAAAAACAGAAGCTTAATTAAATTACAACTCTTAATCTGATTATGTGATTTTTGTTGAGATTTTTTAACTTTTTGGGGGTGTTTCTTCCCTTTTTAGAAAACCAAGCAAATTCTAGCAGGCTCGTAACCTTTAATGGGTAACCCTAAACTTAAAGAAACTTACATAATTGGAATCACCATAAATCACCATTTTTAGCGTTTCGGTTACTATTGAGCTGCATCACTCCTTGCTTACAGTTTGTTACCACGAAATGTTTGAAAGGTTCAATTGGGTTTTCCAAATAAAGTATTCATGTTAAAATTATTTGATTAAATCCTAGAAAAATGGCAAAGAAACTTTGCAAATGTAATTTTTTTTTAATGTGAAAGATTACTGAAACCTTAGAAAAAGGTTGGAAAGGAGAAAACGGTAAAATTCGAGGCAGAGCCCTAACATTATCAGTATCCTGAATAAAACTAGATTAAATAATGTTTCCTGTTATTGGTTTTACAAACTGTATAGCCACAATCATGGTTACAGCGGCAGCTGCAACCTAGTAAAGAGCGAACCACAGCCTATAGTAACAAAAAGTTGAAAAACGTGTTTAAATAAAAACTGTCTTGTCAGAAAAAATTGCCATTTGACACTGAATCAGGAACGGTAACTGTAATTATCTGTAATTAACTGTAATTGGCTATTGTTTCAGTTAATCTTGGAAGTAAAAGTTTATTTCGAAAAGAAATTTATTGTGATTTCAAAAAAGAGCCTGAAACCTCTTGAAAATGGCGTCAAATCGAAATACAAAGTGCACCATTGGAATCAGCATGGTCGAAAACCTTTTTGTAGGATAATTGCAGTCCCCCCACCTTGAACACCAGAGAAAATGACTTTTTTGCATGGGTAGCACTGATCTGTCTCCCTTTTTTTTCTTTTTTTTTCTAGAAGGGCTATGGGGTGGCCAGAGCATCATAGAGAGGTGTGTAATAGCCCATTCAAATGGAAATTAAATTTGTAAGTGCCCTTTTTAAGTGACCAAAAAGATTAGAGGGCTAATAGCGCCACCCCCCTACAGGCCCCCTCCCCCCAACAAGTCCTATGAAAATTTTGAGATAGCCATTTTGTTTAACATAGTTCGAAGGTCCAATATATATGGTTTTGATGATGATATGGCCCTCCATAGTCCCTGGGGAAAAGCTGTTTGTGGTATCGGGCGTATCGATATCGCGCGTATCGGTATTGTGCCTATTGGTATCACATGTATCGTATCGGGAATATCGGTATCCGCTGTTGTTTCTTTTCAGTCATTTTCTAGGCTCATTTTTTTAAAGAATGTCCCGGCAAGGTATTATGGTTGCAGCGGCAGCTGCAACCCAGTAAAGAGCGAACCACAGCCCATAGTAACCAAAAGTTAAAAAACGCGTTTTGAAAAAAACTGCCTGGTGAAAAAAAAATCCCATCTGACACTGACTAAGGAATGTTAACTAAAATTTCGGTTTGTCTTAAAAGTAAAAGTTTATTGCGAAAAGAAATTTATGGTGATTTCGAAAAAAGCCTCAAACCCCTCGAAAATGGCGTCAGATCAAAATGAAAAGTGTACCATTAGAATCAAAAAGATGTAAAACCTGGTACAGGGAAGTTAAAGTCCCCCTCCCTGAACGACAAGGAAAATCTCTTTTTTTTTGCATCGGTAGCACTGATCTGTCTCCCGTTTTTTGGCTGTTTTTTTTTTTTTTTCAACAGGTCTAACGGGCTACTACAACATCATTGAGAGATTCTTAATGGCTCATTTAAAAGCTATTTCTCATATCTACGTACTTTTTATAAATTCTGCCATCTCCAAGTGCCATATGGCACTAAAATGGCACTTTTTGTGCTATTTCTCAAAGGGTTTCACCGTAAATAGGCTATATCAATCAACACGGTTTGAACTTCAAGAGTAGCTTGAAGTTTCTTGAATATGATTTTAAATTTGACTATAGGACCAGAGAAAAGGACTTGAATTCAAAGATCCCTATCCCTGTGTTCATACCTGGGAATGGGGTTGAAATTACAAACGATTTCTTCGTACAGTTAATACCATATATGCTTACTTTGTTTTCAATTTCCTTAGCTAAAACGTCTAGCGAATTAAAATCAACTTGGTGGACTGTCATGAAAAAGTTGAGAGTAAGGGTAATTCAAATAGCATATCAGTTCTGTGAGCCATTTGAAGGCGATTGGAGATCCAAAATAATTTTTTTTTTTTCAAAATATGAGTGATGAATTGTTGAAAATTCTGTGTTCTTATATGCCATAAGAAATATTGTATTCTAGGAAGTATTTTCAGTGCTAATTGCTAAATGTCTAAAAGTGGCCTACTTTTTCCATATTCTCTAGGGAGTGTTTTCTACTATTTATCAACTGTTTCGGCGAATAGCGGAAATATACTGTTCATTGATTTAAGGGGGAAATGCAAGTTTTTGATAAGCCGAGTAGGGAAAGAAAAATGGAAAAACTATTTATGTAAAAAAAAAAACAATAAAAAAGGTAGGATGATATATAGGATGCAAAGTGGCTACTGCTTTTCTTCATAAGGGTTTAAAATTGAATTCGCGCCAAAAAAATTTATTATATTCGGAAGAAACCTAAAAAATAGGCATCGAGTGGTATGTTCACTTGAATCATTTACTAAAAACAATATAAATGTTTTTACTTTTATAACTTTAATATATCAAGTAATTTTAACATTTTGATTACTAAATATCAGTATATGTATATTAAACTGACAATGCACATTCATTTGTATTTTTTCAGTAAAGTGCAAATTTTGTTCTGGCCTTGGGAAGGCATAGGGGTTTTGCGCTCAACTTATGTTAATTTCTGCTCGTTTTGAGTTTGACTCGGTTATTTATTGTAATTTCTGTTCGTTTTGGGTTTCATTTATTTATCGATGCTGATTTGTGGTAGTTTCGAGCTTAGTAGATTATTTGATTTTATTTTTGCTCATTTTTTGTTTAATGAAGTTCTTTACTTTTCTTTGAAAAACTTATTTTTAGGAAAAAGTTTTTTTAATTAATTTCTGTTCGTTTTATATTGACACAGTCTTTTCAGGAAAAAAGAAATAACACTTTAAATCTTTTCGTTTTTTAAGACTATAGTTTGGCCTGCTGTTTGTATGCTGGAGAAAAATTTTCAGCAATTTTTAACAACATACACCCTTTTAAAAATCTGGACAGAAATAGTACTGTTTAACTTAGTTTCATACCTCCTCTAGTTGACTTGAAATGGAAAACTTGATACCATTGGCAAAAAAATCTGTTTACTTTCTTTGATAGCTTGGATACACTTACACTATTTTGATTTGGTTAAATTTTAAGAGCAGAAGTAACCTCGAAAGTTTAAACATAATACCCTCAGTCGTTCTTGGGATACTGCTGATATGCCTTATTGGGAATTAGCATTATCACAGTGCAATTTGATTTAATCTTAAGGTAACATTTAGTTTTTAAAACATAATGGGCAAATGGGAGGGTGGGAGTGGAAGGGGATTAATTGCCCTCCAACCACTTTCGACTATTAAAAAGGGCATCAGCCCTTTCTATTTTCAATCGAATGAGCCCCTTTCAAAGTTCCCACGACAACTCCTTCGATACGAAGTGCCCTGGTCTAAACAACAACAACAACAAAAATGTTACTAATCACTTTCGACTATTAAAAAGGGCACTAGCCCTTTGAATTTCAAATCGAATGAGCCCTTTTCTGAAGTTTCTACCACAACGCCTTCTATAAAACCTTATATGCCCCCACGGCATAACTTAAGACCCTTGCCCTTAGGGCTGTGGCGGAGTATCCTCCTCAAAAACATATATTCTATCTGTAAATCAACTACGCTGAACAAAATGGTTATCTCAAAATTTTTATTGGATGTGTTTGGGGAAATGATGGGCATGGGGGGGGGGGCTAGTTGCCTTCCAATAACTTTCGACTATTAAAAAGGGCACTAGCCCTTTGAATTTCCAATCGAATGAGCTGTTTTGAAGTTTCTACAACAACTCCTTCTATAAAAACATTATATGCCCCCTGGGCATAACTTAAAACCCTTGACCTGAGGGTTGTGGGGGAGTGTCCTCCTTAAAAACATATTTTCTATCAGGAAATCAACTACGCTGAACAACATTCCTATCTCAAAATTTTGATTGGATGTGTTTGAGGGAAGGATGGGCGTGGGGGGGGGGCTAGTTGCCCTCGAATCACTTTCGACTATCAAAAAGAGCACTAGCCCTTTGAATTTCCGATCGAATTAGCCTTTTTTGAAGTTTCTACGACAACGCCTTCTTATAAAAACCTTATATGCCCCCAGGGCATAACTTAAAACCCTTGCCCTGAGGGTTGTCGGGGAATTTCCTCCTAAACAACACATTTTCTATCTGGAAATCAACTAGCCTACGCTGACCAAAATAGCTATCTCAAAATTCTGATTGGATGTGTTTGGGGGAATGATGGGCGTGGGGGGCTAGTTGCCCACCAATCACTTTCAACTATTAAAAAGGGCACTAGCCCGTTGAATTCCAAATCGAATGAGCCTGTTTTGAAGTTTATACGACAATGCCCTATAAAAACCTTATATGCCCCCAGGGCATAACTTAAAACGTTTGCCCTGAGGGTTTTTGGGGAGTGTCCTCCTAAAAAACATATTTTCTATCTGGAAATCAACTACGCTGAACAAAATGGTTATCTAAAAATGTTGATTAGATGTGTTAGGGGAATGATGGGCGTGGGGGGGGGCTAGTTGCCCTCCAATCACTTTTGACTATTAAAAAGGGCACTAGCCCTTTGAATTTCCAATCGAATTAGGCTCTTTTGAAGGTTTTACGACAACATCTTCTATAAAAACCTTATATGCCCCCAGGGCATAACTTAAAACCCTTGCCCTGAGGGTTATGGGGGAGTGTCCTCCTCAAAAAACACATTTTCTATCTGGAAATCAACTACGCTGAGCAAAATGGCTATCTCACAATTGGATGATTGGATGTGTTTGGGTTAATGATGGGCGTGGGGGGGGGGGTCTAGTTGCCCTCCAATCCCTTTCGACTATTAAAAAGGGCACTAATCCTTTGAATTTCCAATCAAATGAGGCTTTTTTGAAATTTCTACGACAACGCCTTTTATAAAAACCTTATATGCCCCCAGGACATAACTTAAAACCCTTGCTCTGAGGGTTGTGGGGGAGTTTCCTCCTCAAAAACACATTTTCTATCTAGAAATCAACTATGCTGAACAAAATGGCTATATCTAAATGTTGATTGGATGTGTTTGGGGGAACGATGGGCGTGGTCGGGGGGCTAGTTGCCCTCCAATCACTTTTGACCATTAAAAAAGACACTAGCCCTTTGAATTTCCAATCGAATGAGCCTGTTTTGAAGTTTCTACGACAACACCTTCAATAAAAACCTTATACGCCCCCAGGGCATAACTTAAAACCCTTGCCCTGACGGCTCTGGGAGAGTGTCCTCCTCAAAAACTTATTTTCTATCTGGAAATCAACTACGCTGAACAAAATGGCTATCTCACAATTTTGATTGGATGTGTTTGGGGGAATGATGGGCGTGGAGGGGGCTAGTTGCCCTCCAATCCCTTTCGACTATTAAAAAGGGCACTAGCCCTTTGAATTTCCAATGGAATGAGCCTGTTTTGAAGTTTCTACGACAATACATTCTATAAAAACCTTATATGCCCCCAGGGTATAACTTAAAACCCTTGCCCTGACGGCTCTGGGAGAGTGTCCTCCTCAAAAACTTATTTTCTATCTGGAAATCAACTACGCTGAACAAAATGGCTATCTCAAAATTTCGATAGAATGTGTTTGAGGGAATGGTTGGCCTGAGGAGGGGGGGGCTAGTTGCCCTCCAATTACTTTCGACTATTAAAAAGGGCACTAGAACTCTCGATTTCCAATCGAATGAACCCCTTTTGAAGTCTCTACGACGACCCCTTCTATATGAAGTGCCCTGCTTTAAAGAAAAAAATAATAATAAACTGTACATTGTGTCAACATTGATCTTATATGCCCTCAGGGCATAACTTAAAACCCTTGCCCCAAGGGTTGTGGGGGAGTGTAATCCTCAAAAAGATATTTTCTATCTGGAAATCAACTACGCTGAACAAAATGGCTATCTCAAAGTTTTGATTGGATGTGTTTTGAGGAATGATGGGCATGGGGGCGCTAGTTGCCCTCCAATCACTTTTGACTATTAAAAAGGGCACTAGCCATTCCAATTTCCAATTGAATGAACCCTTTTCGAAGTTTCTACGACAACTCCTTCGCTACGAAGTGCCCGGGTACGGAGAAAAAAAAAACATTGTTTCCACATCGTTCTTTACGTAGGCAGCGCTAGCGCGTTGCCTATGATACTAACAAGGTAAGTGAAGCTGTCCACCTGATCGATCTTTTCGATGCCCAACGTCAAAAGGACAATAGCCTAATACGGTTGGCCAAAAAGGACAATCTTTGGGAATCTGTAATCTTTCATCCGTAAAAGTACTGTTTGAAATACGGTCAGTCAGCCGGGTACAAAGAACAATCCGTAGGCAATTTTTGGAAAACATCTAGCAAATCTTCATCCGCTTTTCGGAGCACCCATGCTTAAGAATCATATTTGACAACTTCCATCACAGTAGCTTCTTATATTCTAATCTTGGTTTGCACACTTTTCTTCCTATTCTTCCAAATTTATCAACTTTGAAAAAACTCCCTCAGCCCTGGCTATTGTACTTTTAAAATCTTCACTGCTCCCATCTCTTTACTAATAATACTACATAGGTAAGTGAAACTCTCCACCTGGACTTTCTTTTCGTTACCCAACGTCAAGAGGACAATAGCCTAATGCGGTTGGCCAAATGGGACGACCTTTCACTCATTATAGCCCTAGAAAGCGGGATTCAGCCCCACTTTTTGCACAGCCTACTGTTTGAAAAACGATCAGTCAGCCGGGTAACCAGAACAATCCGTAGACAATTCCTCTGGAAAACATCTAACAAATCTTCATTTACTTTTTCGAGCGCTCATGCTTCAGAGCCATATTTGACCAATGTCATCACTGTAGCTGCAAATATTCTAATCTCAGTTTGCAGATTTATCTTCCTATTCTTCCAAACTATTTTTAACTGTTAAAAAACACCCTGAGCCTTGGCTATTCTACTTTTAACATCTTCACTGCTCCCACCGTCTTTTCTAATAGTACTATCAAGGTCAGTGATGCTGCCCACCTGATCAATATTTTCGTTACCCAACGTTACCGTCCTTTTCATTTTTGCTTGTTCCTAGCCTTAGTGACTTAGTCTTCTTAATATTATTTTTCAAACCTATTCTATCACCCTGAACTCGCAAAACCTCTAAAGGTTCATTAATTTAGCTCACACTTTCATCTAGGATGCGTAAATCATCAGCATAATCTAAGTCCAGGAGAGTTTTTCTTCTCCGTTTGATTCTTTAGTCTCCTATTGCCCTTCCTGTGCTTCTTATGAACAAGTCCATCAAAATGGTCCATATAAAGGGGAATAGAACACAACCCTCATTAACTTCTTATTCAATACAAAACCTCATTTGCCAACTTCATTTCCTGCCTTAATCGCAGCAGTGTTATTCTTGTACATAGCACTAATCACTTTAATGTATTTGTCTGGTATACCATACATGGATAAGACCTTTGAGTAGATATGGCATTCTGGATTTGCTTACTTTACGTTCCTCGGCGTCTTTTCAAGGTACTTTCGAAGGCCAATGAACTCTATAGAGGTAAGGGTCAACAAACTCTATGAGGGCCAGGCAGCATTGAGAAATCGGTGACCTCTAACAAAGGCCAGGCTCTAGTGAATGTCATTGCCTTGACTGATGCAATGACCTTTACCTGAGGATGGGTGCGGTCGATTTCTTTGGCCATGAGTTTGGATATAAATAACCTGGTAGAGAGTTAATATGACAGTTCTACAAAGACATTTGACTGACTTACATACACTATTGCAACTTGAAGGAGTTGACAATAATGATATGAAGACGAAAGTCCCTAATGTGGCAGTGGAAATTTCAAAGGATTGTCGGCCAACATTTGAGTGGGATGATATGTTTGGTAGATATGTTATATCATCGAGTAAATTCAAGTTGGAAGAACAATTATTCTTTGCCACTAAAGTGAACATTATGAATATATCCAGACTACAACTTGGATTGAATGCAATCATGAAGCACATTGAGGGCAATGGCCTGGGACATCTTGTGAAAAAAGAGTGAAATGTATTATTTTACTATTATATTTCTAAAAATAAAAATGTTTTATAATGATTTTTTTTCTGTTTAGATATTTTAGTTGATCGTTTACTTCTCCTCCTTCTCCCTAGGGAACCAATAGGCGATGAAAACGTGCTCAAAAATAGAAGAAATTTTTCTTTTTTCTATGAGCTAGTTTATATTTGATAGTATGAGTGTCAAGAACAAAAATAACTTGATGGATTTGAGAAAAAAAATCATGCAGAATTTTGTGACTTTGGAAATATGTTTGAATCTAAATGACCAGTTTCAGAAGCTATCAGTGCAAAAGAAAATATTCTCTCAAAGAATGCTTGACAGTATCATGAAAAACGATTCTCCATCTTTGAATTATTGCATGAAACTTTTACATTGTGAATCAAATACATTCACTCAATTTATTGACTAATTGACATACGAAACAAATCAAAATTATATTGTGGATTTGCTATTGAACAATACCTAAACATTCCATGTTCATTCAAAAGGTACTAGGCTGGGGAAATCCATAATTTTTCTGGTTTCCAAACCTTTCCTACTGGGAAGGCTTCGCTGTTTTTAAGTTCTTTTAAAACCCAAATCGCTGTTTTTAAGTTCTTTTAACTTTGTTAAAGGTATTTTTCTTTTTCTTCTCATTATGTTTTTGGTTCATACAGAAGACAAAATAGTCGGGAGAAGGGAGTACAAGCTAAGGCGCGGGCTCAGCAAACTATAACTATGGTAAAATGTAAAACGAGTTTACAATACAATCGGTTGTGTGCACTTTCTATAAAATTCAGGGTGCACTTAAGACCTGTGGCTGTCCCCGTGGCCTCACTGAAACTTTCTAATAAATAAATAAATTAACTGTTTTCCATATATATCGTATAATATATCAATTTAAATAAGTTTTGAATATTATCCAAAAATTTGAGGATAAAAACACTTCAGTTGCGGAAAGGTTTGTCAAAATTTATTGTAATACTTGCGGCCGAACAGGGGTCATTCAAATAATTTTTCAGCGGATAAAGAAAATTAAAATTTCAGCCTATCAGAGAACCCCACTGTAGAGGTTTAAGCTCCTATCTGAAAAAAGGTGGAATTTACTATTTTTTTGTTTTGCCAGAAGAAAGATCTCGGATGCGTATTTATTTTTTTCCCGGGGTTGATCGTTACAAACCAATGGTTGTAGAATATCGGGAGATGGTTTTATTCGAAATTGCATCTCCAGGTCTTCTTTTTAAGTGACCAAAATATGGGAGGGCAGGTTGCCCTCCAAATGAATGTGCATTTTGGGTTTGGTATGGAATTCTCTCTGCCAGTGTAGGTGTTAAAGCGGCTGAACACCAGCATTTGTTTAAACAAAAGTAAAGAATTTTTTGTTAAAAGGGTCAGGAGCCATGATTCAGAGACTGAAGATATATGTTATCGTGTATTTTCTTTTGTTATTATCTTCTCTTTTTTTCTTTTTTTTATGTGTTCTATGAGAATGTTTACAAGCACGTGTTAAAAAGAAATTTAAAATTTATTTTATTTTTTAAGTAAGTTGAAATAGCTTGTGGTAACCGCCCAGTGCCAGTGCATTTATGTCTTCCCATGGGCGGTGATCATGTTTAACTATGTCGTTTTGAAATAAATTAATCTAATTTAATTAAATCAAAATTTTGAAATAACGATTTTGTTTAACATAGCCTTTCGGGTAACTTGACCCCAAACAGCCCCTGGCGAAAGGTATTTAAGTTATTAAATTTGAACATTGTTTATCTAGGTATTTATTATTGGAAAGTATGCTTACGTTTTTTGGGTTGGGGGGGGGAGTGAATTTTCTGTTGGAGAGATTTCCCATGGGAAGAACTTTTCATGGAAAGGGAATTTTTGGGAGGTGAATTTGTAACGAGGAAAATTTCCACAATTCCTCTAGAAAATTCTTTTTATGTCTTATTTTCTCTTGGCCGACTCAGTTTGTGAGCTTCCCCCATTTGGTTGGACTGTTTCACTAGGGATCTTAATTATCTTTACTTTTATCGGGCCTAGAAATTTGATTGATATTTTTCCACGTTGAAGAAACACCATTCTTTGCAAGTTCAAAAGCAGAAAAGAAATAATACTTCTTAGCATCTCATTTCTTCTTTTCAACGATAGTTCGATAGCTAACTACGATAATTTTATCATGTTTTGCAAAACAAATGTTAACCACGGACGTTTGAAATTTTTTTCTTAATCTCTCATGTGGTCCTTCAAGCATGCAACATTCATGGACTGCTTCACGAATCTCACTAGAAAACAAAACATAACTTACTTCAGTCATTCTGACTAAAAACATCAGTCCAATTTTGTTTTCCTACATGATCTTTTGATCTATTAAATAAAAAAACTAGTTTTTTAAACTGAAAGTAAGGAGCGACATTAAAACTTAAAACGAACAGAAATTATTTTGTATATAGAAGGAGCTGTCCCCTCCTCGACGCCTCGCTCTTTACGCTAAAGTTTTTATTGTTTTTAAAAATACAGTTGTGAGAAAGAGTCAAACTATAGCGTAAAAAGCGAGGCGTTGAGGAGGGGACAGCCCCAATAATTTCTGTTCGTTTTAAGTTTTAATATCGCTCCTTACTTTCAGTAAAAAAAACTTATTTTTTCATTTAATTTCTGAACGATTTTGAATTAATGCAGTATTTGATTTTGGCTCACCGTACATGAATAATTTAAGCGAAACTTGCATATTAATTTTACTTTTTTTTTTGTTAAATGGCTTTCTCGAAAGTTGTTTAATTTTATTTACGAAAGTTTTTATTAATAATAAATATACACAACTTACGAATTAACTTAGGTAACGATCTACTATATTCATATATTTTTAATACGTATATGAGGGGGTTTGCCCCCTAGTCAATACCTCGCTCTTTACGCTAAAGTTCGAATCTGTTTCCAATTCTTTAAAAATTACCCCTTAATCACAAAGGCCGTTAATTAGAATAAATAGCTCTTATGAAAGTATTAAAAAAAACTTTAGCGTAAAGAGCGAGGTATTAACTAGGGGGCGAACCCAATCATATACGTAATAATTTCTGTTCGTATCAGTTTTTGATGTTGCTCCTTACTTTCAGGTGAAACACTTGTTTTTTATATTTAATTTCTGATCGTTTTTTTTAAATAATGCTAAGAAATCTGGCGCCCCCATCATAGCAATGTCCCTTTCCCCATGGAAAGATCCTCCCACGTAACCCTTGAACCCGCCTCCCCCACTACCAGAAAAAATCCCCGCTGAAAACGCCTGTATACTTCCCAATAACCAATACTATATGTAAGCATTGGGCAAAGTTCATAACTTGCAGCCCTTCCCCCGGGGACTGTGGAGGATTCAGTCATCCTCAAAGACATAGTTATTATATCTTTCGACCATGCTGAGCAAAATATCTATCTCAAAATTTTGATCGGGTGACTTTGGGAAAAAAATCAGCGTCGGAGGGGCATAGTCACCCTCCATTTTTTGGGTCACTTAAAAAGGGCACTAAAGCTTTTAATTTCCATTAGAATGAGCCCTACCACGATATCTTAGGACCACTGGGTCAATACGATCTCCCCTGAAAAAAAAAACAAAAAAAACAACAAATAAACACACATGCGTGATCTTTCTTCTGGCAAAAAATTCAAAATTCCACATTTTTCAGATAGGAGCTTGAAACCTCTACATTAGGGTTCTCTGATATGCTGAATCTGATTGTGTGATTTTCATTAAGGTTCTATGACTTTTAGGGGGTGTTTCCCCCTTTTTTTGAAAATAAGGCAAATTTTCTCAGGTACGTAACTTTTGATGGGTAGGACTAAACTTGATGAAACTTATATATTTGAAATCAGCATAAAAATTTGATTCTTTTGATGTATCTATTGGTATCAAAATTCGTTTTTTAGTTCCGGTTACTATTGAGCCGGGTCGCTTTTTATTTACAGTTCGTTACCAAGAACTGTTTGATATAAGTTTGACTCATTCAATCTAAATATTTTCTCGTCATTTCTGTACTGCCCATTTGGATGATACCATCAACACTAATCAACTAATCTAATCTAATCAACACCACTATAAAAGCATGGGGATGATCCAAACCTGGCACAATTAGTACATATGCTGATTTAAGCCGGCAAGAAATGTCTAACTGATTTATATGTTATCAATAAGCATGGCCGTGCCTTCTGCGATTTGTATGGGGATGTTAATCAACGGGAAAGTACTAAATGATAGCGTTTGATTAAGATTTAATGCCTCATATAATTAATGGCTCAAGTGATGAGCTTAGTTTCATTGTCAGACACTACGATTCTACGGTGCATTTCTCAACTACAAATAATTATTCAGTAGTGGTATCAAGTAGTCGAAGTCTTATCTAATAAAAGTTGCCACGGTAGCGGCAACCTAGCATGAGGTCGTAGTAAAAAACAGTCTAATTCGTAGTCCCAAGTTGTTGCAATTACAAGTATTCACAGTCGCAAGTAATCAAAGTGACTAGTACTCGCAAGTAGTCGTGGTCCCAGTAGTTGAAGTTAACAGTTTAAGTATTGGCTTGTACATAGTGTTTTGTGTTTAGTTCAACATCATCCTCAAAATTCCCTGAAAGCTTCACCCTTTTGGTCCTAGCCTCAACAGTAGTCGTAGCAGAAAAATTAGTATTTGTATCTGCATTATTGGTAATAGTATGCGCATAATACCTTTTGATTAGCTCAACATCCGTTGAATAGTTGTAATATATGTGTTAGCAGCATGCAGATGGTTCCTTTTTGTTTGTTTAACATCCCCTGACAGTTTTCACACCTGTAACCTTAGCTTTAGCAGAAGTAGTAACAGTTACACCAGTAGTACCAGTGGTAGTAGTAACAGCAATATTGTACACATAGGATATTGTTTTAATGTTAGATGAACATCCCCCTAAACAGGTCCTGACAAATTTCACTGAACACTCGAAGTCGTCCATATGATATTACTTATAGGCTCTATTGATAAGCTGCATGCGCAGAGTGTTTGGGTTCAGCTTCATATCCACCTCAAAATTTCATGAAAGTTTCACATTCATAACCTAAGCCTTATTAGAAGTAGTAGTGGGATTAGCAATAGGATGCACAATATTGCCTTTCGATTATTTCAATATTTCCCTCAACTAGTGTTGTAACTGGTAAAATTGATCACTTTAAAATGGGTATTTTACGTATCTTACCGTAATTTTTTGAACCCTCGTAAAATTGGTTTTTACCTATTTAACGTAATTTATCTATTTTACGTAATTTACTTATTTTACCTATTTTATCGATTTTTGACGTATTTTAACGGTATCTTGCATTTTTCTGACATATTCTACGAGGGCTTGCAATTTTCCCAACACAAAAGCGTAAAGCGGCTTGCATTACCTGTATAGCTGTATACAGACGTTGTATACTGTCAGGAGTAGAAGTAGTATCAGTAGCAAGCAAACAATGTCTTTGGTTTGTTCGAAATCCCCCCGCCCCAAGAAATTTTCGACTTAATATCCTTAGATATTAGTGCTTACTAAGATAATACTGGTAGTCTTAGGTATTACTTATATACTACAGAAGTAGAAAAACTTTCTACTTCTGTCAGAAGACTTGTTATCATAATCAAAAAAGGAATTGTTACTTCTAAAAAAAAATTGGTATGTATGACAGAAAACTTGTTACATCTACCACATAACTTATTATCATAAGCAAAAAAAATTATTACTTCTAAGAAAAATTTGGTATGTATGACAGAAAACTTGTTACATCTAACAGATAACTTGTTATCACTGATGAAAAATTGTTACTTCTATGAGAAATTGACTGCCTTTGACGGAAAACTTGGCACTATTAGAAGTTACTTCTATGAGAAAATTAGAGTGTGCTAAGGGAAATTAAGGGAAATGTTTGTTACTTCGAAGAGAAAATTTGTTAGTGTTAGGAAAAACCTGCTACTTCTGACAGAAGACTTTTTATCATAAGCAAAAAATTGTTACTTCTACGAAAAATTTGATATGTATGAAAAAAAACTTAATACCTTAATAATTAATAATCGGAAGTAATTGTTTTGTTCTATATAAATATTGGTTTTAATTTCAATTCTTTAGTATATCTGTTGGTGATGATTGCTGTAGCTGTATATGTGGTCAAAATATCCAGACTTTTGTATCTGTTTTCACTGTCTAATAAAAGGACTTATCCCCATTTGAATGTTTATTTGTTCGTCATAGAAAGGCAGTGTGGTCTTGAGAGAAAAAAAGGAAAAAAAAATGCCTAATTTAAGGCATTACGTCGAAAATGTTCCCTGGAGGAATAGCTATTAGACCTTTTGACTAGTTTGAACAAATTTATAATTTCAAAATTTTTATCAGTGTTTTGCACAATGGCTTATGAGTACAATGGCTTATGAACAGAAGAGAGTATAAGGTTTTTTCAGGGAAAGTTTGTATAGATGTGAAACTAAACCAAAATATACAACGTCTATCTGGATTTTCAATCATATTTTTTTTTGCAAAATTTGGTGAGACCTATACCTAAGCAGGCTAAAATTCGGATAAAAAAGACTACGTTGTTTAAAATCCATTTAAAAGTCTTTCCATAAAAGACCTTTTTTTTCAGGGAAAATTTAAAGAGCTACATTAAACTAAAGATAAGCAGAAACAAAGTCAAATAATCTTTCCAGCTCAAAACTACCATAAATCACCTCGAACAAATAAACGGAACTTTATTTGGTGTTGCTGCTTCTTTAGTTTCCTATATTTTGAGAAATAAAAACGCATGGCTTGAAACAGAGATTGTTCTGAGTAAAGTGCATATTATTTTCTGTGCTATAAAAGGCATGAGGGGCGTCAGCTGTACTCCTTTTATTTTCTGCACGTTTTGAGTTTGACTCAGTTATTTGTAGTTATTTCTGCACATACAGGGTTTCATTTATTTATTTATAGTGATTTATGGTAGTCTTACGCTTAAAAAATTATTAACTTTACACTGATACATTTTTTTATATACGCTGATAATGTTCCAGTATTCAAATTTTGACTTAAATGCAAGTAGAGTCGTTCAAACAGGGGGAGCGGGCAATAAGGACATCTGCCCCAGGCACCAAGGATAAAGAGGGGGCGGGGTTTACCCACTTTGATCAATTTTTTCTCTTCAGTTTGCCTTTTTTTGCTTTTATTTGAGTCGGGAGGGGAACGATGTAATTGATTTTTCCCGGGAACAGCCAGCCCTAGGACGGCTCTGTCTGCAAGGCTGCTACCAAATAATTTTTCCAGGTTGTAAGAAGTAAGTGTTATGTGTTTTGATTTTTTTTTTTTTATTATTATTCTAAAGCTTCCTACGTAGAAATCCATGAAGATAAAAACAAACCTACAAAATACGTGCGTTTTGAATCTAAGAATGTAAGTAGAAGTTCTTTCAATCAAGTTTATTGTTCTTTCAATCAAGTCTGAGCCGGTAATTCTTATTGAGCTAAACAGTCAATAAAATCATCAAGTTGCTAGTAATTTCTAGGATAATGTAATATTTAGTAAAGGCAGGGCATCCAATAAGTCGCGTATATCTGACGAGTCGATATCCTTTGTACAGTGCAGGTGCCGAAGCTTTGGACAATATTTCTTTACAGTTTCGAGCGTTTTACTAGTCACTTTAGGACAACCCTGAAAAGAAAAAAAAAATATATGACTAACGATTTCAGAAAAATAAGATAAGAATTCAAGGCCATTTAAAGGAAATCAGTATTACTCCAAACCGCTTCACCGAACTTTCACCTACTGAGATTTAGGACCAAAACATCCAATGCTGCGTATTCCGAGTTTGATGTTTTTATAAAAATCAAATTTAGCATTCGATCTTTTTATTTTTTTTTTTATTTCCTGCTGTTTTGATTCTGGGACTCGCTCAACAAGGGTACAGGCCTATGGGTCTATCTTCCTTCATCGGTATTCTATGGAAAAAATACAACCTTGAGAGCTACACCAGAAAGACAGTTAAATAAAATATAAAAGAAACAATAAAGCAACAAAAATATTAACAATGGATTTATGTATAAATACGGTTCGATACTGCTGATATCCTCTTTTTTTTTATAGCAGATTCGATGTAGAAGTTGCAATGCAGTTTCTCGGTGCTCACCGTGTTTGATTATCTGCAATGCCATTGAGCCTTTTTTTTTGCATTTCTCAGGCTGTTGTGCACATTTAGTCTATTTTGAAATTAGTAGTAAATAAAGAGGATGGGATAAATACGTGGATGCCAAATTTTGGAAATATACTTCACAATTAAATACTGCAGAATTTTCCTTCCGTGTTGAATATAAAATAAAAACACAAATAGCCAAAACAAGAAAAACAATAGGGAATTCTTTTCGTAAGACAGTGAAGATAATCTGAACGAACATTTCGGCCCGACGTCCAAGGGCCGTCCTCATCCAGACAAAATTATATAAAAGAAGAAAGACTCACAACAATATGCGACCAATAAAATTAAAAAGCTAAATTTTTCAAAACAGTCCCAGCATTCTTAAGCAAGCGAAGTTCAACCAGGACTGATGAAAAGTGAGGTAAAACAAGGCGATTCATTGAGATGAAAGAAAAATAATTTAAAAGCACGTTCTTATTGCTAATCCAGTCTTTTTGGCAGCTAACCTCAAAGGTCTTTTTGAGACCGGTTCTGTGTTAATGTCTATTGGTTTTTTTAAATTTTTTGTAAGATCATTTTCAATTCAATTTGTGCATAGAGCATTTAGTGTATATCCCTCAAAGTCCCTATTTAAGGAAATATTATTATTAATCTTAAGTCTGATTTCAATTGCTTCTCGAACTACCTGTTTTAGGCCTAGGTCATTGCTAATAAGAGCAGATTCATCAAAAATTATTTTGTGGCTGGGATTTTCAAATGCATGGCTGTCTAAAGCAAAATAAATGAAACAGTAGCAATATTAGAATTTAGAGCTTTGTCAATATTCAAAATCGCTATTTTCAAACTAAAAACATTAAATCATAGTGGTAATGATTTTGATAAATCTTTTTCAATAAGACCCTGAAACCCTTGAAATAGTGTTTGATGAAAACGAAAAGTACAACATTGGAATCGTCATTGTCAAAAACCTTGTACAGGAAACTTACATCCCCCAAGCTTGAATAACAAGAAAAAACACTTTCTAGCGTGGCTAGAACTAAATTAAAAGAAAAAGCAAGAAAAAAAATGGCTACTAAGATCCGACGAGAAAGCTTCAAACCCAGAAAAAGGCTTCAAACCTATTAACATTCCAGATACGGTCCTGGTTGCTACCCCTTTAGCCCCCCCCTTCCCCATTCTGAGCACTTAAATTATGAGCTTTTACACAGTTGCATTAAGAGCGGACGCTCCAATAAAAAAATTATGTGATAAGTTTACCTTCTTTATTAGTAAAGACAGTTGTGATTATCAATAGAATTCAATCTCAGCTATTGAGAGATAGATTTTCATGATCCACTGAGATGTTAAAACTAGCAGGGCAGGAAAACGAAATACCAAAACTTGCACTGAGGCCATAAATTTTAGCTTTTTAAGAAACTATGCACATCCAATTATCCTGATGAACGTATCCCACAAAAGCTTTGCCCAAGCAAGACGTTAATTTTATATCACTGGTTGAATATATATCTTCAATTTAACCATTGTTAAAACTGAATTTTGTTTCTACAATTGAATACCATTGTTATGGTCCCCCTAAAACTTCTGAAATGATACATATAAAGAAAAACGCCATCTAAAAGAATGGAGAGGAGTAATCTTAACACTCCCTGGGTCTTCTAAGGACCAAAACATGATTTTCCTTACACTGAAAACAATCTCCATTTCAAACCATGTGTTTTTATTTCTGATAACTTAAAAAAAAAAAAAAAAAAAAAAAAAAAAAAAAAAAAAAAAAAAAAAAAAAAAAAAAAAAAAAAACGTATAGAAAGTCTTTACGTATAGAAGAGAAAACGTTAAAAATGTCTTTAATTTGCAAAAAGTGTAAGTAATGTACTGATATTTAAAAGCCACAGGGGCGTTAGCCCTTTTTCTCTTTGCGATAGTTTCTACCCATTGCAAGTAGTACCAAACAAAGTGACGGTAATAGTAGGAGTTTGCACATAGTGCCTTTGGTTAGTTCAACAACCTCACAACGCACTCCTGAGGTTTCAGCTTAATGCACCAAGTTATTCCTCAGATATTGCTGATAAGCTCTTTTGACAACCTACTTACAAATAAAACGTTTTATTTAGTTTCACTATCCCTTTTAACTTTACCTCAATGCCCTTAGTCGTAGTAGTAATAACAGTTGTCGTAGTTACAGCAGAATTAGCAACAGTAAATACATAGTATCTTTTTTTTGCAGCATCACCCTCAACATACCCTGAAAGTTTGAACTTGATGCCGTGAGCAATTTCTGGAATATGGCTGATACGTCCTTTTGACAACCTATTAGAGGTGGTGGGGTAGCATTCAGATGGAAAGCACTGACGTGTGGGGTTACTGACACCAAAGCTTAAAGTATCCTCAAAGTAAAACAACCCAAGTAAGTCACGAATTGAATGGTTATATCCGTAAAACATAAAAAATTGTCTCAGGAAGGAGAAAACTTCTTGTTGAAAATCTCCCTTGTAGTCTCTACTTACCCGTTATTTCAGACCACCTTCATCAGTGCTAGGCTGGGGAAAAAAGAATCCCTCATGTATAACAGAACCGGTATTTTTATCGCTGCTCAATCTTCAGTACCAAACCAGACTTTTAGATATCTTTCCTTACAGAAGAAATCCAAGCAACACGGGCGAGAAGAACTCCCATAACAAACCACATGACACGAGAAACAACGCTTTGGGAGGCATACAAATGCTTGTGCAGAAGGCTTTTCGTAGCCAACTTTCAAGAACTGATCTAGGTTTTGTTTCGACACAAAATAGACCAAACTTCCCAAAGCTAAAACCCAGGCGATAAAAAAATATAGGCACTTGTGATAGATAAGAACTTATCTCTCCCAAACGTACAAATAGGAACTGATTAGTAAGAACTTGCAAAAATCGAAAAACACAAAACAAACATTATGTCATGGAAATCGTCTGGGGCGACTTCTTTTCAAGGTTCTGATCGTGGCAATCCACCAACGGTCTTAGCTACATATGTTAGAGAATTATCGATTGAAGCTGAACAATGTCTGACGAGGCTGCTTTATAACCGTCTGACCTGCTCTGATGAATAATTGTTTGGTTGAGTTTTATACATGTAATAAGTTTATACATGAACCACCCCATAATAATACCCTGGAATTTTGAACTTAATAAAAACTTGTGGTCTCGTCCCTTGCAGTGGCAATTTTTTTGTCTGGTAGTGATATCCTTTTTAGGATTTCAATCTGTATGATTGGAGAACTAAAATGGGACAGTTGCACCAACTACGTCTTCACTACTCTCGCCTTGATCATTTAATTGAAAAGTTAGACATAATGCACATCTATGAATCGAAAATGTATTTGGATTTTCAAGCTATATGAGAGACTGATCCGTGACGCATCAAAGACTGTGAAGGCAAAAACAAAAAGGAATTATCTTTTTCTATAGTAGAGAAGACAAAATAGTGTAATTGAAATATCTTTGAAACTTCCAGACAATGTTGAAAAGAATTTTGAATTAAATATGAAAATAGTGTGTGAATACAGGTTGTCAAAAGAACGTATCTGAAACCTTCCGAATGAATATTCTAAACTGGGTATGGAGTCTAACTTTGAAAAACCAGAGGTTCTTCTATTTAATTGGAACAACTCGGGTCCCACTCCATCAGTCCAGCCGGGACGTCCTTTCGTACAGCCAGTTGAACAACTTGTTTACTCCTTATTTCCCACCTTGAAAAAGTGTGGTGCGTCTTATGCTTTAGTTGTCCGAAATAAAAAAAAAAGTTTCAACCAAATAATCCTTGCTAATTGCTAATAATCCAATAATAATAATCTTGATAATTGGCGATTACTATTAATTGCCAAATAATCCTTGCTAATTCATCAACACTGCCACGTTTTCTGTACGTAAACTGATAAACGAAAACTCCGTACAGTATTTTTCAAGTTTACAAAATATTTACTCCATTTACCCCTCTCTATTTTGTACTCTGCCTCTGCGACCTTTTAAATCTGTTTGAAGGATTAAAAATAAATAAATATAGCAATATCAAAGAAACAATGTGCTTAAAAAAGGAATAATGGGAACAGCCTACTAAAAATTACCTCCAACTTAAGTACACGCAGTCTTTTTAATTCTGGAAGGAGTTTCGACAAACCCAAGTCAGTAACTCTATCGCACCGCCTTAAATCTAGTTCTTCTATAAATCGCTTGAACGACTCTGGTTGTGCTGAAAGGTTCACAAGACCATAATCAGTAATCTGGAATTAGAATAAAATAAAA
Organism: Artemia sinica; assembly: GCA_027921565.1. Lineage (NCBI taxonomy): Eukaryota > Metazoa > Arthropoda > Branchiopoda > Anostraca > Artemiidae > Artemia > Artemia sinica. The sequence continues at coordinate 5,440,902 of JAPEVW010000022.1, read as the reverse complement.
TTTGAACATCATAAATGCCTTTACATGTAAAACTGGCTAAAATTAAATTGCAGAACAATGAAAAGTACGTATAAGGGTAAATGAAAAAAAAATAATCTTGTTCTTTACATAGTAAAATATAAGATTCTTGCATATTTCATATACTTTGAATAGAATTGCTTCAATATTTTTTTCAGAGGTGTGTAATTTTATATCTAAGGGCAGATAACTGACAGAAATTATCACCAGTTCACCAGTAGGTTAAAACATTCCCTACTAGTAAGTTTAAATATTTTATTATTATAAAACCTGACAAATAAAATCTTTACCCTGAAGTATATAGCCTAGTAATCTATTTTCTATTATTACAAAACTCTTAAGGGCATTCTAGAGACTTCATTTTTAAATTTCAAGCTTAGTTTTATAATATAATGCCTTTTACAACCTTTTGCTATTTATCAGAACAGTACTCATCCTGCTAAAGTTTTTTGACACTGTGGATGTGAAAGAATATTTATTTTGCAAGGAGAGACATTACTAAAAGGATAAAACAATAAAACAATAAATCACTGAATATAGTGGTTACAAAGCTAGTGATAATTAATTGAAGATAGTAAATGAGATTTTTGCAAATGAGGAGGCACCTGGCAATTTTAGAAAACCAACTAAAATCCTGAATAAAACGAAAGATACAAGCAAATGTGCTAATTATAGAGGCATTAACTTGATTTTCTGTAGCAAGTAAATTACTTAGTATGATGATACTGTTTGGACTTAAACATGATTTGAGCATTCTACATGAATGTTAATAAAAAAATGAATTTTGGAGGTTTTGAGAGTTTATGTAAACGTACATACAAGCATCACGTATCTACGAAGAGAGAAAATTACAAACCTGAGAACAGCCTTCTAAAGAAAGTTTCTTTAAAGAACAAAACGTAAAGGCTGACTTCAAAGATACGTCGGTCACTGTATAGCAGTAACAAATTTTAAACTCAGTCAGTCCTGCAAAGTAAAAAAAAACAAAAAAAAAACACACACAGCAACAAAGACAGTCCGAAAACGACAATTAAACAAATAAAAAGTTAAAAATTAATACTTTAAAATACCAAACTAAACTATACCCCCCCCCCCTTCAACTTCATATTTTGTGCCAGCATAAAAATAAAATAATTGTTTAATTAACAATGAGAAAAAAATTGTGCAATAAGAATGGAGCTATCCCCTAGCAGTGCTCTCGCGCAAACTTCATCCAAACAATGAGATAAGAATTTATATCCCCCCCCCCACTCCAACTCCAAGACAATCTTCTATATTTACTAGAAGTTTAACTCAGAGTTAGAGAGCTAAGGCCTAAAAATGTACTTTTGAGGAAAGTAGCACTCATCTCCAACAAAATGACCAACCACCCCTCATAAATTTAACACCACTTTAGTGCGAATTTAGCACCACTGTGCTTACATTTTTCAAACATCAAGTGAATCAATTCAATTAAATGAAGCTTTAAGATAATGTTAATAAAACAAAAGCGTTAACCAATTAACCGTTTATTAATCATTTGTTTTTTATAGACTCTGTGGCTCTTGTGGAAAGAGCTGCCACACTGTATCGTAAACCGGGAAGCTCAGAACAAAGTGTTTTGATCATTTTAAATCGACTGTTCATTTCAGAATTTTTATTCAATACCAATATGGTCCCTTTTAAGGCAATTTGGTTTTGAGCAAAAAAATGGTAGTGAAGCCACTTTACTGTGGCACAATTCTTTCGGCTTCTCAAGAAGGGCAGATGAGCTTAAAATTTCCATTTATTTGACCTTCCTCTCGATTTTTTGAGAATATTGGTTTGATACATAAGCCCGTGAAAAAGACAACAAATAAATTTTAGAAATTTTAATAGGAATTCATAGAAATATAGAAATGTTCCATGTGTGTTATTAGGGGGCGTAAATTGTAAGAAGATTAATATCATTTATTTATTAAGCCACAAATTGATCTCAAGAGCCACAAACTTAAGCCAACTTTAAGCCACATCCTGATCTCGAGAGTTTAATCCACGAACAAAACAGATAGGCAATTCTAAAAAATTAGGTATCAATATGATGAAGTTTTAAAAAATAAACTAAAAGTTACCATATAATAAGAGATTTTTTTCTAATTTCTCTTTGTTTCTCTAATTACGGTTCTTTAATGCAAATTTTATAGCCTATTGTATACCTGTTAAAAGGGAAGACTGTTAAAACCTAATGTATCCCAAGAAGCAACAAAGCAATTTATATTTAAAGCCACCCTGGGTTTCTTGAGCATATGTCTGTCCTAAAAAGTTTTTATGGGTCTATGCACTCTGTTTGCGACTAACAGGGATACGTTTAATCTCCTTTTGCAAGTATTTTAATAAGTATGTTACATATTTCACAAGGCTCACCTATCTTAGGAATACCATATTCAACAACGTTTTGAGTTGACAATGGCTTATTATAACATCTTATGATGGCAACTAACTAAGATGTTGCTTGTACATGGATTCTTCTTTTTGGTTGATTGAGCAAGCTATACTGTTGGTCATGAGTGATTGGATAGATGCGTAGGGTAGAGACTTGGTTTAACTACTTAGTCTATCTGTTCGAATTACTCAAAATATTCAAAAATCAGAGAGCAATCTGTTCAAAAGATGTGCTAGATAAGGCTTTTTAAATCAAATATAATTAACTGTAGAAATATTACCAAGACTTTAGATTAAGGATAAATTTTGTAATTACTGAAGACCAATTACTGAAAAGGCAAATTGATTTTTTAAGTATTATTTACCTTGTGGCTCACAAGTTACATTTGTTTATTGAAACATTTGTTATGAAAGGGGAAATTGCTTCTTTTTTTTTCTAAAATACGATTTACCTTGTTGCTCAGAAGTTACTTTTACGTTTATTACAACATTTGTTGCTCAAAAGTTACAATAGAACAATGCTTAAAAACACTTAATAAAAAGATGGAGCAGCTGATGAATACCGGGATCAGGACGACCTCAGCCCCCCGGCATAACGAATGTTTGACAATGACTTGAAAATACTACCTCACCCCTCCCCCTACTAATTTTTAAAAGATTCAAAATTACCCTTGAAAACTATGGCTGAAAGTGTTCCTACATAAGTGATAAAAATACACATTAAAAAAAGGTCCAAATGATTTCATTGTCTTTTTTTCTTTTCTGATGAATACCATAATTCTGTCTACAAATTTGATTCAGAAATTTCTAAGATTTTTCCTTTTAATTGCTAAGACGAATATTCATTCCTGGCTGCACTGAACCTCAAAATTAATCCTCTATCCGCAGCATTAACAGTTTCTTCATCACATACATTACCCACACCTCTTATACAAAAATTTATCAAAGAAAATTTGCAAACAAGATTTCTGCTCAAATTTGGACTTTGATGTCACTTAACTTTTCTTTGAAATATTAATTTTTGAATAGTATTCTCTTTTATCTCAGTTTAATTTTTTTTATTCATGATCTCATCACGGGTTTAGCTACCCTGTTTAAGAACTAAAATGTTGGATTACAATTTAGATTGCAGGAAAAATTTTAATATTCAAAAAAAAAAAAAAAAAACAATGTGTCGTTTTTTAGTGGAAATTATTTTTAGCCATAGATTTGGATCATTTTTAAACAGTTTGGAACAGCATTACATTTGGATCTTATTTTAGGGGGCGTCTTCCCAATCTAAGAAATATATGCATAAAAATAATTGAGGTTTGAACCAAGAATTTACTGATAATTGACAAGTAGTTTGAAAATAATGATCCTATTTCGAGCCCCATCTATGAGAACTAATATTACTTTTCTTTTTATTTCAAAGGGGCCCTTCTAGCTGAAAGACTGAACAAAAACAGGTTCCTAATGGATGAGACCATAAGAAAAAAGACATTTCGGCATGGGTCCTTTTTTGAGTGGAATAAATAAAAAGTTTTGCTTGATGTTCGTTCGGATCAGTTCGTGCAAAGGAAGCTCGGCTCTAAGTTTCAGCATTACGAAAGACAAAAGTTTTGACTTTATTAGAGGCACTGTCATCCCTGTCTTAATAAATATATGATTTACATGTGGGATAAAGAATAGTCCAAGAAAGTTTCAAGCCAATCAGATAACTAAGGTTAAACGCACCAACCTTTTTTTGATTGTACAATTTGTCTTTTAGCAGTAGAGATAATTTACAGCCCCTGCTCGTTGGGCTGAGTGAGTATGTTATCCTAGGAGGCATGCATATTAGATTTTGTGATTATTCTGAGAAAAGTAATGATAAATATTGGGCTGATGCAGTTGTGTGTCCAGGGAAAAGAAAGGGCAGGGCAGGGAACTCAGTTGCCAAGGGGCACTACGAATTTAATTCCAACCAAAAACACCCCTTCAGAGGTTTCTTCAACAATCCTTTCAATACGACTAGAGAAAAATATAACTGACACTCGACTCTTGACTGAGTCATTACCGATACATTGATTTTGTCTGATAAGATGAGTACATTATAGCTCTTACGTTTTTCTTCTAATTTAGACAGATGATGATAAAAAATTAAATAAAAATTAAAACCTAAAGTGTTAGGCAATTGACACGATTTTACTGTGAATAATTCTTCGGTAAAATAGAAACAAAAATCCTGCATTTCATCTGCGCTCACTCTGGATAAACTATATTAAAAAATGAATTAACGTACTTTTCAAATTGCTAAGCGGAGGTCTGGCAACGTCAATTACAACATCTTGGAGTCCAGTCAAGGCGTCGTCACTTATATTACAGTCTATCACTTTGAGAACAGCCAAATTGACTAAATTTGTAGTTATTTCTCTAAATAAATTTTCATCCAAAGAGCATGAGAATAATACAAGAAATTCCAATTTTAGGAGCCGTGAGGCAATAAAGTGGAGGCACTCCTTGACATTGTCTATGTCTTCATCCATCTCAAAGTCCATGCTTAAATGTGTCAACTGCATATCCAATCGTTTATCAAACTGTCTTTGTAAAATTCCCCACCTTGTAAAGTTGTTTCCACAAAAGCTACGTAATTGAAGACTTCTAAGTTGCTTGAAGTATATTAAAGACTCTAGTGCATTGAAATCAGGTACTATACCATTGAACCCAAATGTTACTAGATTTTCCAATTGACGACAGAGAAAATTAAAATTTTCATTAGAAATTGTTAGCTCTGTATGTGAAGTATCTCTGAATGCAATGATATGTAGATGGACTATTTTGGTTTGGTGAGTGGCAATAGCGTTAATCATCGTTAAGTGATCGCGAAAAATCAAAAGGGTCAACGTTTTTAGTCTCAAATCAGGCATTTTTAATAAACATATTAACTGGTCACTGTCTTCACTATCTTCAACACGCATTTCAATTGAAACAATATTGGCACATCTCGGTTCAATTATACGTCGTACTATTCCTAATTTATCATCAGTTACCAAGGAAATTAGTTTTGGCATAAAGTTGGTCAATTTTATAAGTAAAGTATCACTGAAAGTCGAACTATACCAAACAAGTTCTTTTACACTTTCTAAGTTTCTCAAATCACCAACTGAATTCATTTCACCATCAGTTGAATCACAATAGTATAAAGTGAGGTTCACTAAAGAAGTACAGGAGCAAAGGAAGCTCTCAATTTGTCTTTCATTTATTTTGCAATTGGAGAACGTTAAATGATTTACATGATGTGAAAAATTCTTCCAATGATTCAATACTTGTTCCCATTCTCTTTCTGAAGTATCCAGACCAAAGTCCTAAACACAGAATTTTTTTTTTTAATACGTAACAGTAATCACTGTCAGCCATAGTGCCGTTTACTAAGAATTTACAGTAACTGAGAAAACTCAATTTATCTTTTATCTATTTTAGACTTATTGAATCTAAGATGATTGACCTGACATAAGACAATTGTCCAGCCGCCCAAAATTTATACTTCTTCGGCTCCTGAAGCACTGAAAACAAACATCTTAGCTAAGTAGCATTTTTAAGACTACAGTAATATAATGAGTCAAATGGTAAAATAATATGGTCAAATGGTAAAATAATAAAGTCAAATGGTAAAACAGTAATATGGTAAAAATGATAGTAAAAATGAGTCAAAATTGAACATATTTAGTAAAGATCGAATTTATCCACATACCGTGGCAATTTTCAAAAACATAATCCTAACATTAACAATAGCAAAGTTTAAGAAAAACAAAAATGAATAAGAATGTACCTATATAATTGGCCCCATCCCTAACTTAACAGAATACCTGTATATAACACAGTCCTTTAAATTTTGTTTTTTTACGAGTCCTTTTCAAGACGATAAATCAAGAAGTTATTTATTGTAGCCCAATACTTGACACTTTCTGCAATCAATAATGGAATTATGGTATAAGTTTCTTCCAATGGTTGAATAATTGTTTCCTTTCAATTCTTTAAGTTTTTAGACCGAAAACTCAATTGCACAGAAACAATCGCACAGGCTCCTAAAGCCCTGAAAAAAAATCATAGTTATGTAAATTTCGGCGTAGTTGATTTCCAGATAGAAAATATATTTTTGAGGACACTCCCCCACAAACCTCAGTGCAAGGGTTTTAAGTTATGCCCTGGGAGCATATAAGAACAATGTTGGCACAATTTATTATTTTTTTCCTTTAGAGCAGGGCACTTCGTATCGAAGAAGTTGTCGTAGAAACTTCGAAAAGGACTCATTCAATTGAAAATTGGAGTGGCCTGTACCCTTTTTAATAGTCGAAAGTGATTGGAAGGCGACTAACACCCCTTCCACGCCCACCATTTTCCGAAACAAATCCAATCAAAATTTTGAGATTTTATTCAACGTAGTTTTAAGTTCTGGAAATTAGGTCTTTGAGTATGACAACCCTCCCCCCCCAAGCCCTCAGGGCAAGGGTTGTAAGTTATGCCCTGGGGGCATATAAGGTTTTTATAGAACGCGTTGTCGTAGAAACTTTAAAAAGGGCTCATTCAATTGGAAATTGAAATGGCTAGTTCCCTTTTTAATAGTCGAAAGTGATTGGAAGGCAACTAACACCCCTTCCACGCGCACAATTTCTCCAAACACATCCAATCAAAATTTTGAGATAGCCATTTTGTTCCACGCAGTTTAAAGTTCAGGAAAGTATGCCTTTGAGCAGCACACTCCCCCCACAGTCTTCAGGGCAAGGGTTAAAAGTTATGCCATGGGAGAATATAATGATTTTATTGAAATCTTTGTCGTAGAAGCTTAAAAAAGGGCTAATTCAACTGGAAATTCAAAGGTCTAGTACCCTTTTTTAAAGTCGAAAGTGATTTGAGGGCAACTAACCCCCCTCTTACGCCCACCTTTTCCCCAAACACATCCAATCAAAATTTTTAGGGTGCCATTTTGTTCAGCGTAGTTGATTTTCACATAGAAATTATGTTTTTGAGGAGGACACTCCCCCACAGCCCTCAGGGCAAGGGTTGTAAGTTATGCCCTGGGGGCATATAAGGTTTTTATAGAATGCGTTGTCGTAAAAACTTCAAAAAGGGCTCATTCGATTGGAAATTGAAATGGCTAGTGCCCTTTTTAATAGTTGAAAGTGATTGGAAGGCAACTAACACCCCTTCCACGCCCACCATTTCCCCAAACACATCCAATTAAAACTTTTAGATAGCCATTTTGTTCCACGCAGTTTAAAGTTCAGGAAATTATGCCTTTGAGCAGGACACTCCCATCACAGTCTTCAGGGCAAGGGTTATAAGTTATGCACTGGGGGCGTATAAGGTTTTTATTGGAATCTTTGTCGTAGAAACTCGAAAAAGGGCTCGTTCGATTGGAAATTCAAAGGGCTAGTGCCCTTTTTAATAGTCGAAAGTGATTTGAGGGCAACTAACCCCCTTCTCACGCCCACCTTTTCCCCAAACATATCAAATCAAAATTTTGAGATAGCCATTTTGTTTCACACAGTTTAAAGTTCAGGAAATTATACTTTTGAGCAGGACACTCCCCCACAGTCTTCAGGGCAAGGGTTATAAGTTATGCCCTTGGGGCATATAAGTTTTTATTG